>CM035118.1:134252627-134852627 GCA_020205555.1 Panax stipuleanatus | reverse complement strand
GCAGTTATGTAACCTACGGAGGTGACAGGCGGCGGGAGTGGGCGGCGGTGGTCATACAGTCGGGGTTTAGAGCGTATCTGGTTAGTAATTCATCTTCTCTTTCTGTTAATTTTCCTATTGATATCCTGAATTGCCCTTGAATTTGGTAAGAATTACATGATTCAGAGACTGGCTGATCTGGCGAAAATTGGGTGGCGTTATATTTGCTTCTTTAATTGTGTGTGGGAGTGTGTTTATTAAATTTTTGGGTTTTCTAAATTTTGGGAAGCGTTTTTCTTGTTTTCTGAAAATAGGAGTTTTTCATTTGAAAGGGCAAAGTTTTACTATCTGTTTCCCATTGGTTTTTGGGATGCTTATAGTATTTCTTTACTAAAATCAAATTTGAAGTATGGATCCCTGTTTATCAGCAAAGCTAGTTGACACATATATACTGAAAGCCCAAATTTTACACTCTTCTATATTCCACGGTTCACCCGGATATAATCAAAATTTTGAAGCTTTCATCTATTCAAGATCATTAGATTAAGAACTTGACCTATTTGTTTCCACGCGCTCTGCCGTCTCGTGTGGGATGTGGATGACCTTTGATAAAGGTAAAGGTGACACTTGCAGACTGCCTAAATTGAAGGGAAGTAATTAGTGATATTGTTATAAGAATTCTCTGACTTCATAGATGACTGCAGAAGCGTTGTGGGTCAATAGTTTATTTTCTGCAACTTAGACACAACTATAAGTGAATATATCAAGAATAACCATTAAAGATAGTGTACATTGTAGTGGATGTGTCACATGTGAAGCTATTTTTCCCCAAATTTGACCTTTGTCTATTCTTGTATGTATACATTGTCGGCGAGAATAAAACCAGTAATTATAATTATGTTTTCACTAACTTTGAAATTGTTAAAATTGTAGTAAGAAAATTCTATTGCAGATTCGCTATGAGGAGCGAATTCTTCATTATAAAATTTCCATATGGAGTGATTGACTTTTAGCTGGGGGTAGGTTCCACGAACGCTAATCGACTTGGTAGACAGAACGAAATTGGGTACAAGGAACGCTACTACGGTAGAATGCACAATATATTTAGTTCTCGTACCATGTTTTAGAACGATAATACCGATACACAGGGAAATAAGAATTCCGTAATCCGAGGTGAAACATAACTATTACTACTAGCAACTTAATTGGTAACTAGTTCTACAAAGTATGACCTTAAATAGCCTAAATTGTTGGTACAATTTTTTCATCAAGTTGAAGCAATTTAAAAGCGCCTTTATAAATTCATTATTTGGGTTTGTGACTAAAAAAATGAAAGAGTGGCTCATCAATTTAACAAAAGGTGTTGGGTGCAAATAAGGTCAATCATGATACATATACCTATTTCATGACAAGTCATATTAGTGGATGTAGATCTATATTTTAAGAATATTATTCAGACACATATATGTGCAGCACTTCTCTGTCATTATATTGCTCTTGTTTTGCCCTTCCAGTGCATTGATACTTTGGTCTTAAAATAGTATCCATCATTTTCTCTTTGCTTTGTGCTTTATTCACTATCCTTTTTATTGTGTGCCACCTCCTGCCTCAGAGGCTTAATCTGGCTTTATGTTGTTTAAGTCGATACATAATGATATCATCCACCTCTATCTTTAGTGAATTCACGGGTACTATAGTTTATTTCTGGGCTTCTGTGCAACCATTTTTTGTGATTTCAAAGTTTTTGGAAATGATGTAATGCATAAAAGACGTCCCTACTCTTACATGTGATGTACTATCACTTAAATAATAAAAGAATTAAATAAACAAGTTCTCATATGGTCCACATTGGTTGGTACTTGGTACTGAGTAGCGTGTGCTGATTTTGTGTGTGTGTCATGGCGGGGGCACTTTAGGCTAGGAGAGCATTGAAGGCACTGAAAGCATTGGTGAAGCTTCAAGCTCTTGTGAGAGGTCACATTGTGAGAAAGCAAAGTACACATATGCTCCAGAGGATGCAAGCGATGGCCCGAATACAGGCTCGAGCCTGTGCACATCGAGCTTACATGTCAGAGTCACCACATTCAAGCAGCAAGTCTTCCCAGTCCCACCAAACTGTATGTCCACGTCGTCTTTTAAAATCAATAGAAACACTCGTTAATTTTAAGAGAGTTATTTTTCATATAACTATCATCAGCTTTCTTTTTTTCTTTTTGTAACTATCAGATGGTACTGGTAACTGAATTATTTTGTTATATTATGGCCCTTATGGATAACCTCAGGGCGTCTCATCTCCCAAAACATTTGACCACCAACTTCGTGCATATGGTTCCAAAATTAATGGGTCAGCTCTCAAGGTATCCACTACACTCGTTGCTATATTTTTTAATCCTATTGTGTCTCAAGATTCTCAACAACTAAATGCGGCCCTAGAAACAATTTTATGGTAGACTTGAAGTTGTAACCTGGATCTTAAAACTTATGAAGCTATATGTACTTTTTGTCCCAAACCATGCAGAGAAGTAGTTCAAAATCCAGTATCAAGGGCAATATTGGACCAGAGAGGACGATAGTTGGTTCAAATTGGTTAGACCATTGGATGGAAGAAAATTCTTGGAACAGACATAGAGACACCGTCACTTAAAAATGGGCAAGCTGATGATGAGAAGAGTGACAAAATCCTTGAAGTGGATACTTGGAAGCCTCACATGAATGTCAAGCAAGGTGACAAAGCCTTTCAGAGTTTGCAGCATGTTTCTACAAGGACTCACAATGAAAAGATCCTTACACCGTTTGACGCTCTAACAAGGCAATCAACAATATCGCAGAGACCAAACCCGGGTCCATCTCAGGAATTCCTAAATTTGAGGTCACTGAAATTGAATCAAGCAGAGGTATGGGCTGCTGAGAACAGCCCAGGAGCGTGCTCGGCATCTTCTAGACCTGGGAGTAGTAGTAGAAGAGGACCCTAACTCCCGCTAGGAGTGAGCTCTCACAAAGCTTCTATAGCAATTACATGGGTCACCCAAACTACATGGCTAACACAGAATCATCTCAGGCTAAAGTTAGGTCCCAGAGTGCCCCGCGGCAGAGGATGGACTTTGAGAAACCTGGTTCAACCAAGAGATTTGTTCGTGGATATTGGGATGAAGAAACCAGCTCAGAGAGAGGTTGGCCCTTACATGGTAGCTTCAGGACCAGAGCTTATCCAGGTTCTGGTCGCTCGGATAAACTTGGAATGCCTTTCACGTATAGTTCCACGTATGGCGGTAGATAATAAAATATTGATGGTGGCGGTGATGAGGTCCAATAGGACGGTGCAAACTTGTCTTCACCAAATTTTAACTTGAACATCAGGACGCTATCAGCAATTCATCATTCCAAGGAATTGTGAATTATTTCTGTGGTTTTTGTTTTTTGTAATATGACCTGTTTATGAATCATTGTTTGCTTGTACAAATGTTTTGGACGGACAAAAATAATGGTAGGAAGGTGATTATGTTGGTTGTAAAAATATTACTCCAGTCTCAATAATGCATTGACATTTTTGTTCTATTACAAATAGAGACCGAGTTGAGATGGATGCATTTATTAGTTGAGTTGTGTCTTCTTTAATCTGACTACTTGCGAGGTGCAATCTGTGGTAGGATCAATGGTAAAGCCAAGAGAAACGCCACAGACACCAGGCAAGCTAGCAATAACAGTGGCATTGGGATTGTACGTGGTAACGAGGCCCATGATGCACCTACACAGAGACTGGCGTTCATCTGCAGAGTCGGCTAGATTATAGAGGCTGGCCATTGCCTTGCAGCATGGGGATTTTGGAAAGGGGTCGGGCCACCCATAAGTGATGAACGACGAGCAAGGCGAGATGAGAGACGTCGCCGTGGTGCAGTCTATGGCAGTGGATACATTAATGAGCAGCAACATTACTACTCCAACACTACCCACCAACACCACTACTACTGATTTATTATTATTATTAACACTCCCCATTTATTATATTTGATTTATATTATGATGCTTTGAGGATTGTGATAAGTACCAATAATAAGTAGAGGGCTTTAATAATGCTGAAATGTAGAGATCAAAAGGTGGTGTTATAGGATTAACGAGGCACGGTTGGTTGGTGCGGAATGAGGAAGGTATGCTCTAATCACAAAGGTTGCATTTGCACGAGTAATCAGTAATTACTGACTACTTCCTCTTCAATCTATTAAACCTATCATTAACAAAGAGGTGTCGTGGTGTAGTTGGTTATCACGTCAGTCTAACACACTGAAGGTCTCCGGTTCGAACCCGGGCGACGCCAATTAGCTAACCTTTTTGGACTAATAATTGACAACATCTCTCATAATGTAGTATTAAATAGTACTAATTTATTTATTTCCAGTATGTTTTTAAAAGGTTATACACTAAATATCAATTTATATCCTAAACTTTAATCTAAAATCAATTTGTATAACTTTTTGGTTAAATATTCATCGAAAAATGCAAGTGTGTGAAAAATTAAAGGTATTACTTTAGACTTTCGCATTATAGATACAATTCATATATATAAGGAATCGAGATATAGGGTGTGCATTTTCTAATGACAAAATCTAATACGGAGTTTAGGATGCAAATTGATTTTATACTTAAAATTTAGGATGCAAATTGAAAATTTTAATTACATTTCCTAATTTATGTATGTTCTCCCTCAACATCATTTAAAAAGAAAAACGGGAGAGAGTAATATGATTTCTCAGCACTACCGCTCGTTTGTTGTAATGCGACCAGCATGACAAACAATAGTATATGTTCTAAGAACTTGTATCCAACTAATTACTGCCCCCAACCTCTCCTCCAAAAATAATAATACTACTAATAAATTAACTCAAACTTGTGTGTATATATATATATATATATATATATAGAAATTAGCAACTACTGTTCCCTCTTCTTTACGATTAAATTAAACATTATTACGTGCAGACAGTAATCACACACTAGGAAGTCAAATACCACTTCCTATATACTATATATATATATATATATAGGGTAGTGTTGGTATATATGGATCCAGATCTAGTGGTTCATGAGTTGTCATGAGTTGACAAACACGTTATCCCTCCATTATTCTCATAAAAAATTTCCATTTCAAAAGCCAAACCGCCATTCCATTAGATTAATTTTCATAAATCATAATTAGTTGCTAATCACAAAACGAATTTGCAAATTAGGACTTACTAAGAAGCCTGTAAAAATATTATATATATATATATATATATATATATATATATATATAATTCAATGGGGAGAGAAAGGGGGGGGGGGGAGAGAGCTGAAAAGATGGTAGAATTAATTAAGGCGCAATAGTTCCTCCAGCGGGAGCCGTCCAATACTTCTTCACTGAAAAGAGAAGCTTCTCCCTCTCTAGCGGTCCGTCTTCATGGTCTACAATCCGACTTTCCCAATCCATTCCGTCGACAATTCTTTTCACCTTCACCAGAATATCCACATCGTCTCTAAATATTACACTTCCTTCCGGCCTTAGAATTCTATCCATTTCTAGCAAAATATCTTCCATTTCACACCTGTAACGCCAATATAAGAAATGCAAATAATTAAAACAACAATGTCATGCACATAATTTAATTTTCACCACATTTTTTGTTACATTTATTTAAACAAATTAAACAGACAAAAAAATATTACCTGTCCTTGTAGAGACTAAAAACCGAATCAGCATGAAGCAGATCATACGTTCTGGGATAAGTAGACATTGCCTCACACCTACAAATGTACCATACAAATTATACGATAAGCCATAACACAAGCCTTAACCAATTAAACGAATTTCGTCTGTTTATTAATTAATTACCAGCTTTGATACGTTCCAATCAATCCACGTTCAAAAATAACGCCTAGTGTATTGATATTAGCCTCAACAGGAACAGCATTCATCACCCACAATGGATCTTTAATTAGTGCAGCGGCAAATCCTCCCAAATGTGCATTCATGTCTAAAAGATTTCGGTATCTTCCAGCTTGCCCAAGTTGAGTGTTGACATTTTTGTAATAAGAAACTCTGCGTTTCCATAGTTCTGAATCTTTCTGGAATACCTCAGCCGTAATTCCTTCAACAGTTCCCTCACTTATCCTAGGCGGGATAGCGTTTAATCTCTCTGGCCATTTTGCTAATTCGCCACCCGAGACTTGTTGATTGTCCGAAACCTCAGGCAAGGGAGTTAAGCAAGTCTCCATATTTGTGTACCTGAAAATATTTTGAGTTTAAATTTGAGACACATATACACCGTACGTGTCGGGTATACACATGCATGGGATAATGACACATTATTAATTAGCGTCATAATCCTAACACTGCTCGTCTATAAACGGATAATCTATGAAACTTGAATTCCAAGTTAAATCAGGTAGTTAGACTCGGTGGTGTGTCTTTGTGTTGGGATCAATCAATTATTAATTCAAGAATAAATATTTGATATGGAGCACAAACCAGGCTTCATCGGGATTTTGTGCTGGGCAGAAAGGGGGATTCTTGATAATCTTCCTGTTGAGTACTTGGCACTTCAAATGATTGATGGGCTTTTGCCAAATGGCAATATCACCCTTTTCCACAAATTTTTCCCAGCAAAGGCTCTTGGCTACATTCTCAATAACAGTCTGTTCAGCATTCAAATCCCCCTCGGTTCTTTCCCATCCTTTCCAGTGCCTCTTCCAGTGAATGGGCGGGCCGGAGAGAATCCAAAATCCACCGGGTCTAAGAACTCGATCAACTTCAATCAAGTAGGCACCATCTATTTCACAATTAATACACCAAACCACAAATAATTTTGAGACAGTGGTAAACAAAGAAACAATCGCAAGCTCATTGATTGTACCTTGGTATATATCTATAAATTATACAATCAAATTAAATAAGAACAAAAGCTCATGGGTTGATTGTTAAAAATTATATAGGTTAGTGAAAGTTACGTACCCTCCTGGCCCCAAGGAATGAGGCAGCGTGAGCAATGTGCCATGTCGAAAGCTCGGGAAGGGTAAGGAAGCCTGGTGGAAGCAAGAACTCCGATCAGAGCAGGAACTCCTCGCTCGAGGGCGAATTGTACCTGCGCTTCATGTGTATCCCTTGGCGCAAAGGACAGTGGAAGGATATCCCTAGACATAAGATAAGCTCCCCAACTTGCAACCTGCAATATGGCAATTTAGTTCATATAACATTATACTAGAACGTAACAGACCAAATTTGATCATCCTTCAAACATTTAACATTCAAAATATGATAACTAGTTTAAAACAGTTCTAGTTGTCTCTACTAAAATCAAATTATTTCATAATAATTTTGATTTTTAAAATTCATAAATAAACTAAAAACATCAAATCTTATATATAATTACAAGGAATTTTTGGCCAGCCGAACGAACAGGATGGAAGGAGAACGTGCTAATGCTATTACCCAGAATCTGATGATTCATAGAAAAGTCTAGAGTTACGTAGGAGATTGTCTGCATGGTTTTTCTATATTTGTGTTTTTGGACATATGTGCATGCTTAGGAAAATAAAAAAGAAAAGCAATGAATTGGATTCCATCAAAATGTCCAAAAAGCTCATGTCTTTTAATTTGTTCGGACTGGCCCACCCACTAGTCACTAACCACTACTTTTCAACCCATTACAAACCGGTCCAAATCTCTCGGCTCATTTCCCATTCTGTCTTATGTTGTTAAATAATGCTACTATCACATAAACAATGATCACTTAATATTTATATATACATACATATATACTGTGAGCCTTACATATCAGACGAAGTCTCACAGTATACATATATGTGTATGTGAGCATTATATGACTATTTTTATGTGATAGTAACATTGTTGGTTGTTTATTGTTGTCATATTGTTATGTTATGTAGAATTCTTTAGGTTAATTATTGTTTCTGATTTGAGTTTTTTTAGTAATGTTGGCTATTGGTATGCTCTGGATTTATAAAGCCTGCAATACTAAACTTTAAACCTTGTTGTGTCTATTTTATACTCCATGTGAATGAATGAAGTTTTTGTGTTTAATATATATCAAAAATAAAATAAAACCAATGTTATGTTAAATTAACTATAATTAACTAATGGTTTACCACAATTAATGGCTATAGCTATTTACTATTCACAACTAAACATATTTTTTTTATATCTAATTTAATGGTATTTCAAAATAATTAATAGTACGTTTATATTTAAGTTAAATTTAAAAATATCTCATATTTATTTTTAAAAGTCAAATTTAATATATTTATGATACTTAGATCAAAGAGACCCAAATTAAGTCACGCGCGAGTATTCTGATATTGTACATTAATTATTCAATATACATATTTTTCTGTACAAAATTTTAATACACGAAAGCTGTTCAAATATGTACGTACCCTCGAAAAACCCATAATCTTTTTGGGTCCAATCAAATTGAGAATTAAAAAAATTAATCCCGGTAATGTTGCTAAAAGGATTCAATTACCAAAAAGGGGCCCAGATTCCTTAAATAGTACTATAATAACGAAAATTAAGGAAAACGCTTGAGCTTACCCCACAACCAGTGTCAATGGCGGTCCGAATGGAACCATCTTTGAGATTGATCAACTCCCCGATATCATCAATGTACGCGTCAGCACCATTGGGGAACATGGTCCCACCACCGGGGAATCTGAACCGGTCACCTTCGAACCGAATCCAATTCTGAACCGCTTTCTCCACCGTCAATTCCTTGTGCGGCACATTCGCGTACCACACCAGATCTCTGCTCAGCGGCCACTTGAAGGGGTTTTTGTAGCCGTACGGCGCCGACACACGGCATTTCAGTAGTTCCGAATTCTCCGGGCAATGTCTCTCCCTGTATATCAAACGGTCCCTGCTGAATTTCAACGATCTTTTGGCGTCTTGACACGGCGTGTACTCGTTGTACCTGACGCCACACGGCGGGTAATTAGTTATAGTGGTTTCTTTGGAAATCGTGGCGGTGCTTTCTTCGGCGGAGTGGTGGGTGGTGAAATCTAGGGAACTGGAGGTGGTGTTATTGGTTGTGCAGTGAATTGTGGGGCCGAGGTTAATGTTGGCGGAGGCGGTAGAGGTGGTGATGGTGGTGGCGCCGCCGTTACGTTGCCATGCACCGAGGATGTAAGAGAGAGAACAGAGTAGAGTGATGAGAAGTAATGGAAAAAGTTGGGGTTTTTTCCAAAAGGGTGGAGGAGGGTTGTAGTTGTTATTGGGCTTGGTGGTAGGGGTGTAGTACTGATCATGTTGAGGATTTGAGTTTGGACCAGCCATGGCGCTATGTCCAAACTTGTATTCTTATGTGATATACGTGTATGAATATATATATATATATATATATATATATATATATATATATATATATATAGATAGATAGATAGATAGATAGATATAGAGAGAGAGAGATTTGAGAAATAATGGAGGTGAGGAGAATTAGTGGGGGTGGAGTTTGAGATTTGAGAAGGGTTTGAAGGGAGACAGGTTTGGAATCAAGTTGATCATGTGGACGAGGTCCGGATTTATTTTTTTATATATCTATTATTTGATTGTTATTATTAATTATTTACATGGTACGTGTAATCCAAAATATCATTAGCTGTGGCATACGAGATAAGAATTAAAATTTATGTAGATGTTAATTTTTTTTATTAAGAAATTCCTTTAATAAAATTATAATACATCATTAATGTAATACACTGTCGTCATTTTAAATAAAATTAAATAGGTACTTAGCTGATGGTATTTTTGTAAAAATGCGAACTTTATTTTTTTAACTTAATTTTCCATATCTTTCCAGTTACCCTTTATTTAATTTTTAATTTCACACATTCTAAATTATTATTGTTAAAACAAGAAGTATAAAAAAAATAAAGAATTGATATTTTTCGTAATAATTTCTTCACATTAGTAGTAGTAAATCACACATTTAAATGTGTGTGAGAACTTGTAAAAATATTATTTCTTTTCGTGAAGAAAAAAGTAATTTTCAAATATATATATATAAAGTCTAATTAGTATCTATATATGGGACATAAACTTTATAAGTTGTTCTCTTCTTTACTGTAAGAAAGGAAAGAAGAGAAAAATTAGGAATATTCCAGGCAAGAGGCATGTGAGAAAGGAAAGAGAGTGATTGATACTTTCTCCGTCTCAAATTAATTGCTCAGTTTTGATTTTTTTTAGTTAAATTGACTATTTTTAAAATTAATAATTAAACATGTATAAATATATTTTTAACAGTATAAAATTTGGTATTAGTAGTAAATTGTATATACTTTTTTTTGTTATAACCTCTTTACCTATATTTTAACAAAAATGGTATAAAAATAGTTTTAAAAAATAGTCAATTTGATTAAAAATAGTCAAAATTGAGTAATTATTTTGGGACGGAGATTATACTTTCTATATAGTGTAGTAATTATAGTATTTAATTTAATTAAAGAAAGTTTTAAAATGTTGGTAAGAGTACTTTAGTAAATTTATAATCTCTCTTAATATGTTTGAAAAACTTAGCAAAAAAAAAAACATTTATCGCGAGCTAGTCGGAAGGGAGTATTTTAATTAGAAGGATAGAGTGTATGCATGTTACTAACTAGTAGATTTTATATTGGACACATTTAATAAATAATAAAATGATGGTGACTTGGTAGTCAAATATAGTAATTCAGTCGCTTTGATATAGAATGGATGCTATTGTTAATAACATGGTAGTTACGCCCCGGCCTATTTTTTTTTTTTTTTTTTTTAAGGATATTGATATTTTTATAAGTAAAAATAAAATTTCTTTTATGTGAGCGTGTGACTCATTTATTATTCATGTGAAAGAGACTTTGTGAAACTATCATTTTTATTTGTGGAAATATTAATTCCTATTTTTTAATCCTATAGCAAGTGCATATTAATTAAATTGATATCTGATGAAATTAATTTACTTTCTTACATTATTTAATTAAGTCGGTGTAAATTATAAATCTATTTTAATTGACGTTTTACGGAAAAAACATAAAAATTAAAAAAATATAATTAATGCTTTGTCTGATTGATTAAAATGAGTATAAAATCTCAATATTACTTATATCAGAATTTATTGAAAAAGATGAAAGTCCAATAAATTAATACTTAATGTAGAGATAATATGGTAAACCAAGTCATTAATGTTTTTTTGAAATCTACGGACAACAAATAAAAAAAACAAATTTTACACTTTAAAAAGATATATAAAAATTATTGGAGGGAAATGATTTCAAAAGCATTAAATATAATATTAATTATCTATATTGTCATTGTATTGAGAAAAAAAATAATTCGGTTGTTTATTGGACAGATAATAGTGAGAGGACCAAAATTATATTTAATACTTGAAGTAATATTGAAAACTAAACAATTAATAATTACTTGAAATTTTCAAACTACTTATATTAATAAGCAGAAATATTTATCTAAAACGACTTTTATTAAATAAGGAAGGAGGAGGGAGCAATATTTAGCCAATTTTATAATTCAACTTTTGGTACACATGAATGAATCGGAAATATGCTTCTGGTATTATTCTCTGCATGTCTTTCTGTAATAGTCGCAGTTTTAGAATAACCAAACGGCAACGCAACGATTAAAAACAAGAAAAAGGTCGCAGTAATTTTCTGGAAATGTATATTTCTGACAATGTTTAATTAGTGCATTGAAAAGTTGATAAAAAGAATCCATCATTTTCCAACATCAGTATGTTTTTTATATGTATTTACTTACTTTTAATACTAATTAATAACGACTGAACTGATAATTGAAGTGGTGGGGGACACACACAACAGAAGCACCAACCAATCCACACGCCTTCCTTGATTTCAAATATATCAATAAATCAATGCATACTACTACTATATAGCTAGTACATATATAAGCCAACATGTTATATTCCACTCCTCAATTGAAATAGATCTATTATTTATTGAATTCGTACTAACAAATTATTCATTAAATTTTTATTTTTCATTTTATCTATTTTCTCTCACTACCATATTAATTTTTTCTCTTCTTTTTTCCTTTTTTATTAGGTAGCATAACCCAAAATTAATCCTCACAACTTTCAACTTCATTAATATGTAACTTCACAACTTTAATAGTATAAATTGAATAAAAAAAAGTTTAATTATTCACAGTTTTTCATTTGTGCAATTGCATATTTTTTTTATATTACTTATACATATTCACTACAAAAAAATACATATAACTAATATTACTTATCAACATACTCACACGAACATGTTATATATATATATATATATATATATATATATATATCTAATTAACAAAATACAACTGTTTTGAATTTTTCGCTCACCCTAATAAACGATCAGAACCGTTCAAAATTTGGGATAAATCTCACCGTCCATTATATCCTCTTCAACTTCAAAGGAAAAAAAATTGCTCTATCTCTCACTCTCAGATCCTCCTCCGTTCTTCCTTCTCCCGAGCTCGCCATCTGCCTCCCCCATTCTCTAGCGTAGGCAATCTCTCATCCCCTTCCCCTTCGTACGTAGTGCCGGAGGCACGGGTAGTACGGATAGTATATATATATAGGGAAAGGTTCAAGAGCATAACTTTTAAATGACATAACTCCCTTAAAGAGCATAAATACTTAAGGCTTCCCTTTTTTTAACACACCACTCTACTCACTTTGTCGATTAAAAAAACCTAAAACCTCCAAAATCGGGAAAGAGAAGAAACAGTGCCCTAGCTTCTCTCCAAATCGGAACCCAAGCTTCTCTCCAAATCGAAACTCAATTCTCTCCAAATCGGAACCCAAGTTTCTCTCTAAATCGGAACTCAAGCTAGAATCGAACTCTTTGGCCATAACTCGTCTTCGAATCGATAAACCCTTTATTGTTTTGTGTAATTTTGATTTATGTTGGGTTTCTGTGATTCCTTATCCGACTTGGAGAGAATAATGGTGATGAACCATGGTCGTAAGTTCTTTTTCTTTCACTGTTTACATATAAAAGTTGGGATATAATATTATTAGGGGGTAATTGTCTTCCAAGTTTCAAACCAATGGATTTTATATCCGTCCATCCCAAATCGAGTATCTTGTTCCTAGACAAATTGTGATACGGGTTTAAGACATGGGATGACATGGGTAGATGCTATACTAATTGTTTTAGCATTCAAAATTGAACTTTAGATGCTGAAGG
The DNA here is from genome assembly GCA_020205555.1 of Panax stipuleanatus. Taxonomy (NCBI): domain Eukaryota; kingdom Viridiplantae; phylum Streptophyta; class Magnoliopsida; order Apiales; family Araliaceae; genus Panax; species Panax stipuleanatus. The sequence goes on along the minus strand of CM035118.1, from coordinate 134,839,415 downwards.
AATCATCCAGAGTAAAATTATTTCAGTATATATAATTTCAATAATTTGGGTTTATGTTGCGTTTTTGTGATTCCTTGGGTTCCGATTTGGAGAGAACTCTCAAGGTAGCTTGATTTAAGTTCAATACTGTTACTAGCAGAAGAAGTAATATCATGGAAGTTAAGAAGTAATGATATACCTTTAAGTTCAATACTGTTGCTAGCAGAAGAAGTTGGAAGGGGAACATCAGTATTGGTTCTTAATGGATATAAAACCATCAATATTGGTCCCACCCTGAAATTCAATTAAAAAAAATGAATAACATTAGGAGGGGAACAAGATATAAGGTACGGAGCATATCAACAAAACTTATATTTTTACATTGAAAGAGAATGGCATGAGAAAAACGAGCAGCAACAAAGCTTTTGGAAACTGCAAAAATATGATGTGTGTAATTCAATACACTTGTAATTTCAACCAAAAGAGAAGCTGAGTTCATTTTCCAGCGAGTTATGGAACTTTTTCTTTGTAGTCTACTTTGTAGTATAGCCTACCCAAGCAGTCTCACCAGCAAACAAATTGGATTGAGTCTTCCCCTTTCCACAATTTTGATTCAAACATTAGTGTATTAGAAAATTATGTGGATTGAGAATATTGAGTTGTATCAAATGATTCTGCACTGGGGGGGGGGGGGCTAGCAGAAGCTATCCAAAAGCGATAGACGAATATTATTATTATTATACTATTATTGCTTTTAATAGACAGTATCAATTGAGATGGTTAAGGCCTGTTTTGATTGGCAAGGGAATGGAGAATTGGGATGAAGTTGATCCCTATTTATTAAATTCTGTCAATTTTAAGTATAATTGTTGATTTGAGTTTCATTCTGTGCAAAATCATGAGCACAAATTCATCAGGGAGCTCATCCCGCAATTGCAAATGTAGAGTTCTTCACCTGTGAAGGTTTCATGGACCAAAACAAATTGAGGAGATGAAATTGAACAATGAAATACTAAAGAAAAAAGTGGTGTACTCGATTTTTCTCTTTCCTTTTATGTTGTGGTTTTTGTTATTTGTAATGAAGTTGTAGTTGCTTTGTAATGAAATTGTTTAATGTAATGAAATTGTAGTTGTGTTGTGGTTGTTTAATGTAATGAAGTTGTTTCATGTTACTAGTTGTAGCTGTTTCATATTGTGGTTGTTGTTGCTTGTAATGAACTGATGGAATTGTTTCAAGCTAGGAGCAAAACAATTTGATAACAATTTTGCTTTGTTACTAAGAAAAACAATTTACCCTGCCATTAATTCCTTCTTAAAGAAAAATGGAATTCATCAAAACTTCATTCCAGGAGCACGACTTTTTGAATCAAAATAATGACCCATGGAGAATATCATAGAAACTTCTATAATTTTATAACAAATCCATGATTAGCACTTACCACTGGACTTAATTTGTACAGGCAAAAGCAACAAAACATTATGGTACTACTAATAGATAATAGATAATAGAATGTTAAGAGGCAGAATGTAACAACCCGGGTCAAATCCCGAGTCCGGAACAAATCTCGGGTCAAATTCCAAGTCCGAATCGAATCAAATCCATCCAAAATAAAGCCTTAAACCACTGGCCTAATAGTATCTTCTTGGGTCATCTTAGCCCACCACAGGCTCACCCAAAAGTCATGACTGAAGGTACTATTGGTAGTAACTTATTTACTTAAGTATGGACAAATATTTCCCCTATCTTTCGATGTGGGATTGGGGTGTTACAAAACCCCCCCACTTAAATTTCTGACGTCCCCGTCAGAACTAATCACACACACGGTCCAAAGATCTTTGTCTCTCTAGCCATTGTGGGATAATACCGACTGGCTTCGTGTCCCCACCTCCGGAACTCTCCATTGTGGGATAATACCACCAGCCTTTGTGTCTCCCACCTCCGACAACCCGATCGGATAACCCGACCCGAGCTTTCGAGAGCCGGCTTTGATACCATATGTAACAACCCGGGTCAAATCCCGAGTCCAGAACAAATCTCGGGTCAAATTCCAAGTCCGAATCGAATCAAATCCATCCAAAATAAAGCCTTAAACCACTGGCCCACTAGTATCTTCTTGGGTCATCTTAGCCCACCTACAGGCTCACTCAAAAGTCATGACTGAAGGTACTATTGGTAGTAACTTATTTCCTTAAGTATGGACAAATATTTCTCCTATCTTTCGATGTGGGAATTGGGGTGTTACACAGAAGCTGAAACCAAAAATAAAAGATCATCTGACTAAACTATTACATTCTTTTGGAGTTCCTGAACAAAAATTCCTCCATTAATCTTTGACATCGACGATAACTTTGTCAATTTTCAAAAGCTTCACCTCCAAATTCCAAAATCATCATCCACGGATGCAATTCTATCAGATCGATTACTTGTAAATCTATGTATTACCCCCTGCAAAAATAAAACAATCTGTTAGTTCCCGGAGGGCACACAATAGATCTAGAAAGGGGGGTTGAATATATTTTTTTTAATTTCAAAACCTTTTTCATTTTATTTTGTATTGCTAAGTAATTAGCATATGACAAACACGAGAATCATTTCAAGCACAGCGGAATAAGTTAAAGATCCCCTTCAAAGATATCTTGATAAGCATTGTTCTAGAGTTAGTTTAGTTATAAGTGGTTATTACAGTTATAGCAGTTATATGTACATAAGGTAAATGACAGAAAGTAAATAACACAAGGGATTTTAAGTGGTTCAGAGACTCAAGTTCCTGATCCACGCTTTTGCTTCAACAAGCAGGGATTCCACTAAGGAAATGGGTAACTCTTGAATCACAAAGATTCCTTCAAGGCCAGCAGCTTTGGAACTTTAGTTCACTAAGAACTCTTTAAGCCCAGCAGACTTGGAACTGTAGACTAAGTCCAGCAGACTTAGAATCTCTCGTACCCTCCGGTACTCAGCAAGTCTAGCAGACTTGACTTTCATTTAGTCCCACGGACAAGGACCCTTCAGGCCCTGACTTCTTGTTGTTGTTGTTGTAGTTGTTGGTGCTGAGCTGCCAAGATGACTTTAAGCTTGATCATCTCTTGGTTCTTAGCAGCTTGGTGTGATCCTCTTGCATTCTGCATATAGACTGAATCACCTTTGATGGATTGCTAAAAAGTTCATGAAGCTCAACATCTTTGAGTACTTAGCAGTCTATCATTTCTTCCTTGGTGCAGCTGATCTTGTGGTTGATGCTTGTCTTCATTTTATTTCAGCTTTGCACACTTTCACCACTTGGGGTCTGCTAAGTCTTTGCACTTCTAGTAGACTCCATCTGGTACTTAGCATCCCTTGAACATAGGTTGACTTGTGTGCAGATTTAGTTCTGCATCTGGTTCTCTTCAGCTCAGGTTGTTCATGGTGAATCGTCGAGTGGCCCTTTGGATCTGCTTTCTGATCTGCCACTCTTCCTCTTGTCTTCTTGGCCTTCTCAGCTCTCAGCTCTCAGCTCTCAGCTCAGATGCCATTGTGATTGGCATTCTCATTGGTTGTTGAGTGAAGCTTTCATCAGTCAAAGTCCTTCTTCAAATCTTCTTCACTTCTACTTTTGTAGTCTCACTGCCACTGAGACATGTTCTGTTAAACTTTATCAAACTCATAGAGTCAACAACTCTTCATCTTTGAAGCTTCAGCTATTATATACTCCTCCATAAGCTTCCCGTTGGAATATAGCCGTTGGAAGCTATTTGAATTGCCTCAAAGATCCTGAGTTATTTGGTGCAGACTGCTGACTTGACGTGACAGCACTTTTTTGACTTTTCTGACACAGCAATCTACTATTCCACCTACTACTTCAGAGATATCACTTTCATGTGTCAGGATGGTAGTCACCTTTCTTTCTCCTTTCTGATTCCTCGATTAAAAACACAGAAGTTTTCCTTCTGCATCGATGCTCTCAATCAGCAACGTTCGAATGTTAGTCTTTATATTGAGACGTTGCCAAGGCTTCAATAATCAGATGACCGAACTCCACGATTCTGATGTAAATGACCATGAACTTGATCATAGTTTGTCTGTTAAATGTTGCTCGTTGACTGGTTGAGACAACATTACAATTCTGAGAGTGTTCTTTGGATTTGACAATGTAGAACCTCTCCTCTTTTACTCGTACAGCACTTCAATGCTTCTGCTTGCCTTGACTTACATCAGGAACTGATAACTTGTCTGAATGCTTTAGCCCTTCTAGTTTGCAAGACTCTTTTGATTAGTCATGCTCAGCTCTCTCTCTACATTCTGTCATGTGATCTCCTGTTCACTCTTCATGGTGAGACTGAGCTACTGACAATCCTTTTCATCTGTTCTATAGGTTGGCCAATTCCACTGTATGTGCTTCATCAGTTCTTGTTGCTTGTAAGGCTAACACTACGATCATAGTCATCACCATGATCATTGTCTTTTGTTGGTTTGACAGCTACTGCACTTGCTGACTTCTTTTAGTCAGTCACTCCATTTATTGTCTTCTAATGTTTGCTTGTGGAAGATTTCTCCTGAATGGCTTCACTTCTCAATTAGGATGCTGATTGAGCTGGTGCTTAGATATTTTATTTGCTTGCAGGCTATTCGGTGAGTGATCTCTGGCTTTCTTCAGGTAGATTGCATCTTGACTGCTCTGACCAGAGGCTTCGTTCTTTGGATATTTCGGGATTGCTCATTTGTTGAGAATCGTGTAGTCTCTACGATTCTTCCTTGGCATTGTGAGCACTTGACTATCTTCGTCTAAGCCTTTGTTCAGCAGACTACGATCTTGCTTTAGTTCTGTAGACACCACGACTCCGATAGAAGATCATACAACAGACTGCGATTTCTGCCTTAACAATTGTTGTCCCTTAACTGATCTGCCCAACTACGATTTTTGCCTCTGTTATAATCTGCAGGCTCCACAACTTTGATTGAGACCTACGATTCTTGACTTGGCTTGGCAGGCGCTCGACAGGCGCTTCGACAAGCTGTCTCCACGATTCTGAACTTGACTTCCTCGACAGACTCAGGCTTCGAGAAAGTCCTCCTCGACACACCACGATCTTGCCTTGTCTCTCCTGGTAGACTACAACTTTCGAGAGTTACTATCTTTACAGACTACGATTCTACCTTGATAGTCTCTGAGTCTTCCTTGTCTCTCCTGGCAGACTACAAAGGCTGGTGCAGTGCTCGACGATCAGACATGCCTATCTATTATATTACATAAGATCAACCTAACAAGCTTGATCTTTCTATATTTAGTCCTTGTACATCATAATCTTTTGAAGGACTTTGCAAAGATGTTTGTTCATGTAGGATCAACCTAACATATTTGATCATTTCATTCTAAGTCCTTGTCCATATGCCTATCATCTATTTAAGGACTTTACAACTTTCATCAATGCAGACATATTTGCATACTTATTCATTAAGATCATAATCAAATCTTATATAAATAGGAATAACATTCTCATGCATATTTCTAACACAATCGAATGGCCAATGATCAAAAAATAATAATCAACAAAAAAACATACATCTTTATGACCAAAACCACGATAAAGTAGTCCTCTAACAGACATCAGGGAAAAAAACACGGTATATTTCTAAGACCAAAACAAAAAATGATATCTCAATCATCTCATTAGCTCATTCAAACGAAAGTTGGTATATCCTAAAAAAAAGTAGTTATACTAGTAATGAGATGGTTCAGCTTAAATAAAAAAATGATGTGGTCAAAATAAAATGATGTGGTCATCTAAATGTCTAATAAATTTGGAAAATGTCTACTAAATTCTAAATAAAGTGCATTTATCATGTAAATACAACCAACACAGTTCCACAAAATTACATAGATACTTACGAGCATACACAAGTAAAGATAGCCCTATAATGTAAATAACATTAAACTAGTTGATCCTTTCAATTTCAGTCACAACATAGCCTGTTGTGTAACCGTGTAAGTTTACAAAGTCTTGAGAAATCAGTAAGAACAAGCATATGCACATTCAAATAGTTGATTACAGACCTGCATAATTTTTAGAGTTAATAATTCAATTTCAAGAGAAAAAAAAGAAGAAGAGAAAAACATGATAGCAGACCACGCATAGAGAACCAAAATTGAAGAAAAATATACATCAATTAACACAATAACTTAACAAATCCATCTCCATTTCTACAATCATTAAAACATTAAAACAAATCATTTTATTCCTTTCATCTCACAAGTAATGAGCTGATGGAGAAATATAAAGAACCATAATTTCTCATTTAAATGTGCTTACTAAAATCAGTCTCACTAGTAAATGCCAAAATAGTGCACTCCTTCCATCCCAAATTGAGGCATATTGAAAACATTATTTTATGTTTTTTGCATAGATTTCAATGAATCCAAACTGAAATTACTAAAATCATATATACTAAAATAATTTTACTCTGGATGATTCCTTCAGCATCTAAAGTTCAATTTTGAATGCTAAAACAATTAGTATAACATCTACCCATGTTATCTCATGTCTTAAACTTGTATCACAATTTTTCTAGGAACAAGACACTCGATTTGGGATGGAGGGATATGAAATCCCTTGGTTTGAAACTTCGAAGGCAATTACCCCCTGATAATATTATATCCCCAGCTTTTATATGTAAACAGTGAAAGACAAAGAACTTACGGCCATGGGTCATCACTATTATTCTCTTTAAATTGGAACAAGGAATCACAGAAACCCAACATAAACCGAAATTACACAAAATAATAAAGGGTTTACCGATTCGAAGACGAGTTCTGGCCAAAGAGTTTGATTCTAGCTTGGGTTCCGATTTGGAAAGAAACAGGTTCCGATTTGGAGAGAAGCTAGGGCACTGTTTCTTCTTTTTCCCGATTTTGGAGGTTTTGGGTTTTTTTAATCGACAAAGTGAGGAGAGTGGTGTGTTAAAAAAAATAGGGAAGCCTTATGTACTTATGCTCTTTAAGGGAGTTATGTCATTTAAAAGTTATGCACTTGAACCTTTCCATATATATATATATATATATATATATATATATATATATATGATGTGTAAGACCTCAATTTTTATGAATAAGATTTTAATTTTCTCTATATATTATTTTAAATAGTAAGGTGCAGATTTGATAAATGTGATAGTTATGGTTGATATGTGTAAATTTTTTAAAGTAAGCAAGTTGGCATAAAATATTCGAAAAATATTCGTTTGGTCAGGGAATATTCTTTTTGTGGGAGAATATTCGTACGACGGCGCAATCATTGATGAGCCCCGTAAAAAAAAACTGTCGGATGAAGAAAATGACAAAAATAAGTTTTTTAAAATTGACGACGGAACTTTTACCGTTAACTATTGAAATACCCGGTGATAAAAGTATAGTAATACGTGTTGTTGCACAGTAGCACACGGTATTGCACAGTATCTCTAATTATTGATGCTTATGTAAGAAGTCACTCAGTTTTTCATTCAATAATTGCTCAATAATAATTGCATAGTAGTTTATATTATCAAATCAATAATTGTCAAAACACAATAACTCATATTATTTAAATGATATTATTAGATAGCATTATTGGCAATGTCTAAAAAGTTCTGTCAATGAAATAATTTAGGTTATATAATTGCGCGCCAATAAGGATAAATTCTTATCGAAAAGCCCCCTCTTTTCTGAAAACGATCCGGTTGCCAATATTGTGAGCTTATAATATTAATTGTGAATAATTATGATGTGGTGGATATTTGTCCAATTTTTGTTACAAATGGAAGAATTTTAGAATAATGCATTTGTTGAAAGTTTGACATATCTATGAAACCATAATTATCTTCTCCGATAAAATATTCATTCAAATATATTATTATAATATTTTATTATAATAATATAATGTGATGATATAATAGTATAATTTTAATTTTTTAATTAGTAAAATTATTATAATATATATACAAGCATGTGATAAAAGGGACGGAGGTGAGCAAATTGTATTTGAATGCTTATTTTCAAAGAAGTATAGCTCTTGTCCTTTTTTTTTTTTCAAATTGGTTGGTTGAGAATTGCTCCTGCAATTCATTTTGCAATTAGAGGGCCCTCGCCTATTAGGAATTGAAAGTTAGGCAAGAAGAAAAAGGACAGTTAGGCAGAGAAAGAGAAGGTTAGTTAGGCAGGAAAATTTATTTTTTTTCCTCCGTGCTGCACTATTAAAAGGGAGGTAATCTTCATCCAAAACACACCAAAAACACAAGTGTTTCAACTGCAATATTGTGAGTATTTCTTTTGAGTATAAGAATATTTTGAGTGTAGCTTATAGTGTAAGATTTTCTTAGGATTATATCCGTTATACCAATCAAATTTAATTTTCTACTAAGGTAAATGATATTATTTTATTTCATTACTCGTAAGGGATATCATTTTCTTTCATACTCCATATTGTGAATGTGATATTATTTTATTTCATATAATCCTAAATTTAAACTTATTATGGTAAGTATTGCTTCTATAATTCTTGAAATGATTATGAATTCCTTAAGGTTTGAGCTTCATCAAATATCATTTCACTAGAATATTATTCTGAACTTTCTTATTAAATTTTAATATTTTCATGTCGGGGTACTATTAATACGGGATACTATTCACAGAGTACTATTCACGATAAAAATTGGTTTCTTTTTTGTCCAAATTATTTTTGATATATGAATATCATTCTTGAATTTTATTCCATAATTGATTATTATGTTTACAATTTGAACATTCTTGAACTTAGATAAATTAAATTATAAATATCTAATATTTGTCTTTGATCTCACTTAATTCATTTTTTATATCATTTTTCATCATCCTCAGTCTTAAATTGTGGTGAAAGTTATCTTTGGCCCGTAGTTAGACATGACAAAAATAGGCCCAGGCCTGCGGGCCGGCCCGGCCCGTCCGCAAAAACATGGGCCATGGGCTTTATTATTGCAGCCCAAGTTAAGCTGGGACATTTTGGCCCGGCCCGCCCGTGAGTTATTTTTTAAAAAAAATAACAACAATGTTGCTTGTAAGGGTTGAACACTAAACCTCCAAGTTATTAAATAAGGGTTCAAACCAACTGAGCTACAACAATTATTTGTTTCAAATGTAATTTGAAAATATTGTTTCTTCCCATTCGAAATGATTTGTCCATATGTAAAAATAGGTACTTGTGTAGCTTAGGATTCTACTACTAAAAAACATTCACTTCCTTCTTCTAACACATTGGTTATCAATCACATTATTTGATGTCAATAAAATTTCTAGATAATGAGTTGATTTCATCCAATGAATGATGATTGAGGACAGTTTTCTTCAAAACTTGATGAATTATGTGCTCTTATAAAAGCGTGATATAAAGACAAAACACTGAAAAAACTGAAAAAGGATACCAACTAAAGAGAAAGATGCAAGATCCCAACTTTTTATGAATAAAATTTAATTTTCTCTATATATTATTTTGAAATAGTAAGGTGTTGATTTGATAAATGTGGTAAGTTAAGGGTGATATGTGCAAATTTTACAAAGTAAGCAAGTTGACATAAAATATTCGTTGTGTCGGGGATTATTCGTTTGATCGAGGAATATTCTTTTTGTCGGAGAATATTTGTACGATGGCACATTCATTGGTGGACCCCACAACGGAATGAATGTCAGATATAGAAAGCGACAGAAGTAATTTTTTTATAAAAATAACTGTAAAACTGTTACCGTTAAACTGTTGAAATACCCGGTGATAAAAATACAGTAATACGCGTTGTTGCACAGTAGTACACGGTATTGCGCAGTATTTTGAATTATTGGTTCTTACGTAAGAAGTCACTTACTCAATAATTGTTACAGTAATTAATGTTCAATATTTTATATTATTGATTCAATAATTGCTATCGTTGATATTTTATATTATTGATTCAATAATTGTCACAGTAACCACTGTACAGTATTTCACATTATCAAATCAATAATTTATAGTATTTGAATGAGATTATTAGACAACATTATTGACAATGTCTAGGAAGTTCTGTCTAGAAAAGGAATTAGTTAATTTAATTGTGCGCCAGTAAGGAGAAATACTTACTGGAAAGCTCCATCTTTCTTGGGAATGACCTAATTGTCATTATTGTGGTTCTGTAATATTATTTGTGAATAATAATTATTGATAAATATGATAAGTAAATATTTATTCAATTTTAATCGGAGGAATATTTAGCAAAAATAACAATTATTGAGAATGAATATTTTATCTGATAAAATAATTCATTCAAATATATTATTATAATATTACATTATAAGTGTATAATGTGATAATATAATGATATAATAGTGATGATATTTTTTTATAATAAATTCACGGTATATGAATAAAATGAGGAGAAAGAGAACAAATTGGGTCCGAATTGATTTTGTTACAATAAATGCTAAAAACATGTTTTGTGAGTTGGTGGGCCCTACTTGTTGTAAAATGCTGATTATTGATTTTTCAAAGTTGGTATACGGAGGTCTTTATCAGTATATATTTTATCAGAGTGGGGGTGTGGAAAAATCATCCGTATGTAAACTTGGGTCATTTTTCGTTAGGAATTTGGAAAAATTTTGTTCTACAAAGTTGTAGAGAATTAAATTTTATATGGCATGAACATAAGGTTCATATTTTTCTGATAAAAGGACTATTTATTATGAATTATTGAAGTTTCTGAATATTGTTTAAATTTAAAATATTTTAGTGGAGATTTTATGTAGAAAAAAGAAACTTGGATGTAATAATACTTACTGCTTACCTAGTAGTACAACTTATTTTGGATTTGGCGGAGGATGGAAGTGGAGTAATAAAATCAAACATGGTTCATGTTTGATAAGATTAAGCTGCTGGACATGACATAAATCAATCAAGAAAACATAACATTTAATGAACTCACCACACACCCCCCTCCCCCTCCCCCTCCCCCAACCACATTTGAGACTCGAGTTTTGAAAGAACGTACGTACGTTAGCCTAAAAAGCAGCAGCAGTTGCTTAGTCCTGAAAATGGTTTTGTTATAATCTTAAGCATGGCATGAATACCAGCCCAATAAAGTTGTCACCCCTCTATTGTCATTTAGAGATATGGATGCAAATTATCTCATGAATATTTTGTTAACCATGCTCCAATTAAGTTCTCAGACTCGCTAAAAAATAAAATAAAAGTGGGCTCATCGGTTGTCTCCGTGTGTTTAATAGTCGCATGACTATGTTAAACCTTTGAGTTTTACTGTGTTTTGCGATCAATTTATATTAAATTACAATTGTTAAGTTTATCAATACATAGAATTGGTTGAAAATTGAAATTATAAAAGAACTCAACTTATTACAGATATCTTTAAAAAGATTATTACTAAGTATCCACGTAATTAATAATAAAAAAATTAACGTAAACATTTGTAATATATATTATCTTTCTTAAACTTTTTACAACACAAATTAGCTTGGCAAATATTGATTAGCATGAGCTTATGAGATGATAACGATGAAAATAAGCCTTTTGTGTCCCTCATAATACTCATTCAATCCAAAAAATGAGAGTTCCACCAAACCTTAGAAGACCTCCTACTCGATCATTTATTGTTCATCAACATTTTCAGGGTCAGAAATATTTGTTCTGTTTCATTTGTAAATTTTTTAAAAAATTAAAGATTTATTTTATTTCATATAAATCTCCAAAAAATAAGAATCTATTAATTAAAATGTACACTTAAAAATATCATGTCATTTTAATTGTCTAAGCATGTTTAAAATGGTATAAAGAAAATAAATTTGATAAAAGGGAATACGATTATGAATTTTGAAAGTTATGAGGGATTGATTGTAGAAAATTCTTTAATATTAGGACCATATTTGAAAGAAAAAAAAAACAGAAGCTTGAATTTAGAGCATAAATTTTGCAATTAACTACGCTTAAAAATAGCCAACCGGCCCAAACCCATTAGAAGTATCCGGAGGGTTTTTTTCTCTTAGTCGACGAAGAGAGAGGGAGAGGGAGAGGGAGCAGAGGGTGCGAAAATGGCCGACGAAGACTATGAGATGGACGGCGGGTTCGTTTTTATTCTCACCCTTTCTCCCTGACTTTGATGTTTTGTTTATCTACTTTTTTTTTCTTTTTTTTTTCGGAATTTTATACTTGGTGAAATAATATTCATTCGCTTATTTCGTTTGCGTTTCAGAACATTAAAGCTTTTGCCCTTCTGTATTATAATATGCTCGATCCTAAGTTAACCTAATTTCTGTTCATGATTTTCAAGTGAAAATGGCTGTTAATTGTTATTCTTGGTCAGGGTTTTTGTTCATGCTTAGGGTTTCTTTATTTGATTATGTAATTGTATTTTAATTTGATCGAAAATTCTAATTTCTTCTAGTAATCACTCAACTGCATTTACTTTCACATTCACATTCACACTCACACTCTGTCCTTTCATAAGAAACATTGTAATGAAGAATGCAGCATGCAATGCATTAAAAAGTAATTAATCTTTTAGACCCCTAGGTTATTTCTGAGGAAATTAAATATTTTACTGATCTTTCGTGACTTTTTTTTTTTTTTTTTACTTCTATGCACATCTGGATCTTTGACATAGTTACTTTTACCTATCCTGTTAAGAGTATCTGATATTGACACACTCCTCATGTGTGCAGATATGATGATGAGCCAATTGAACCAGAGCTTGATGTAAGAAGTTTCTATTTGAATTCCTTATATTAGTGTTATTTATATTTCAAAAACGTTGTTGCTTGTTTTTAATAATATTTGCTTGAAATGTCTGTGGAGTAATATGCAGGAAGGTGCAGAGGAGGAACTGGATGCGGATGCAAATAAAGAGGATGACGTTCCTGATCCTCTTCTAGCTGATGGTGAAGATAAACAGGAGCAGGAACAAGGAGAACGAGCTCGTAAGACATCAAAGTATATGACAAAATATGAACGTGCCAGAATCTTGGGGACCCGTGCCCTGCAGATCAGGTTTTGTGTATTGTAGTTTATAAATCTACAATCCTGGTAAGTTGAATCAGCTGAGCTAATGGGAAATTACTCTTTAATTGTTCTGATCAGCATGAATGCTCCTGTGATGGTTGAGTTGGAGGGTGAAACTGATCCACTTGAGGTAATTTCCTTGTTTAAAATGTTGTGTACTCATGTTTTATATCAGAAATTGTTTCCCGAACTCATCAAAGGCTACTTGGGATAGTCTCAATTTTTTAAACATATCACTTATCCATCATGAGATGGTGCTTGTTATGTTTTTGAAGTAGCTGTTGCTGTGTCACTTAGTGTTCTAAAAATCTCCGCCTAAGTCTGATTAATCCCCGCCTAGGCGCTAGGTCCCCCTGGCGTCTCGCCTTGGCGCTAAGCCCTCCAGGCTCCTCGCCTAGGTCTAAGGCGGCAAAAAATTTCCTCTAGAAAATTAGGCGGGGCCTAAGCGAGTTAGGCAGGGCCTAGGTAGAGATATATATTTTTTTAATAACTATTCAAACTAGATCTTGATATATTTATTTTTCTAATGATTTATCATATTCATAATGCATGTTGTAGCATATCAAATCACAACAAGAAGTGAACAAGATCAAAATGGATAATTTTATTATAGTTGTAATTTTTTGAACTTGTACCAACTTCAAATTATAGAAATGATGATACATTTGTAATATTTAGTTTAATTCAATATAATTCTTAAATTTAAGTTTAGTTTCTTAAGTTTTAAAATTGAATTGAATTTTTGAATTCTTGTATTCTTGAAATTTTAAATTTATTATTTAATACTACCCCCGTCCTACAATAAGTGATTTTTTAGGCTTAACATTTTTTTTTCAAAATAAGTAATGTGTTAGAATTCCAATACAATTTTTACAATATTTTTCTATATGTGCCCTTATGCAACCAATAGTATTTATTGCGTATTTATTGGGAAGTTGAAAGGTTGAAAAAAGAGAAAGAGAGACCAAAAGGCAATAAAAAAAATTTCAAACAAAACAAAGAAAGTATATTAAGGGTATTTTTGCCATTTTAGCTTGTGTATTGGTATGTGTAATTTAAGCTAAAAAAGCACTTATTATGGGACGGAGATAGTAGCAATCTTGTTTATGAATAGAAGTAATACGTTAAAGACATGTTTGAACTTTGAACAATTGCATGTTTTTGTTTAAACTTTGACATTGACAATATGGATGTGCTTGAACTTTAAGTAAAGACCTTTATTATTTTTATTATAGATTGTTTTGCTTTATATTATTGTTTTGTTTAGATAACTATAAGATAAAATATTAAAATTGACTTAAAATAAAAAATCTCACCTAGGCCTAGGCCCCCGCCCGCCCTCCTTCCGCCTTAGCGCCTTTTAGAACATTGGTGTCACTATCCTTTCCTGAAAGGAGGGAATGTATTTGATTAAAGGAACAAATATGCTTATAGAAAAGAGAAAAAGTAAAACGTAGAAATTATTGACCAAGTATAAAAAATCGTCCTTGCCATAACCTAATAATTCAGCTGCATCAATTGGCTGTATAATGTATTCGAATTTTGTCCTTGCTGATGCTGTTAATTATCTATGCTTACACTAGTTTGCTTAATGCATGAAAGCTAATTCAGACTTCCATCCAGTTACATTAATTGGTTGTATAGTGTGTTGGAACTTTTGTCTTTGCTGTTAATTGTTATATTCCCTGCTTATATGACTTCACTTAATGCAAGAAAGCTAATTCAGACTATGTGAGTTCGTGCATAAATCACATAGTGTTCTTTTGATGCATCAAACACCTTTTGTCTGTTCATTGTACATTTACTTGTTGCTATCTCACCGAACAGTAGTTTGTTATATTCTAGTCCTTTAAACCACATTCGGCTGAACCATATTTCTTCTTCCATCTGGTACTATATTCGGTGGTTGAAACTTCGCAAGTTGTATCATATGCAACTTTATTACTGGTACTCTACTATTGATATTTAGGATAATTCTTGTTTAGGGAAGTGGTATGTCCATGAAAGCAAATATTTAAGGATTTGAATCTCTTTCTAATAAACAAACTAAGAGTTTCTTTCCATGCCTTGTTAAGCTGAGCTTCTAGCATAACTGCAACCATACTATCATCAATAACTGAAGCATAACTATATCATAAAAGTCCAACTGAAAAATATACAATTGACAGACCACCGAAGATCTAAAGTTCTTATCTGTCTTCTAGTAGGACCTTAAGCGTAAGGCACCTGCTTTTTGAAGATTGAAATTTCCTTTTATTAACTTACCTAAAGCCGAAGTCCCATAAGTTCACAAGTTATACTCTATATAACTAGAGTATGCCTATCTCCTCCTCATAATTCATCCTCCACTTCATGCTATTGTTAACAAAGAATTTATATGAATAAGTGAAATTTGTCTTGTATATATATAACATATTTAGCTTTCATTGAACTTTGTCATGTATTTCTATGTTTGAATCAATACTAAGGATTTGGCTTTATGTGATATGACAATGCCCTTTGTCCAATGCGTGCCAGTGCTACATAGAATTGTACTTAGAATCATTAAGTGCAAGCTTGCTGCAAATTCCTTCTGACATCCTTTCTGCAGAATAGTCTAGTTACTATTGTCTATGTAAAATACATTGATTCAAAAGAGGGGAATGTGTTCCCGGTTGTTTAACATTATTGCTAAAAAGAGAAGTTCG
The DNA here is from genome assembly GCA_020205555.1 of Panax stipuleanatus. NCBI lineage: Eukaryota > Viridiplantae > Streptophyta > Magnoliopsida > Apiales > Araliaceae > Panax > Panax stipuleanatus. The sequence continues at coordinate 134,823,735 of CM035118.1, read as the reverse complement.
TCATTATTTGCTATTCAATTGATTTGGGATGCATCAATTACACAACCATCATGAAGCAATTTGCTCAGTTCAGTTGATCTCATAATTTGTTCATGTATTGTTATAGATTGCAATGAAGGAACTACGACAGCGGAAGATACCCTTCACCATTCGTCGTTACCTGCCAGATGGAAGGTGAGACTACAAGTTATTAATCCATAAAATACTATTGGCTCCGGTCTCCCTCCTTGTCTTGCACCTGTAACCATGATTGGTTATTTTTCATTTTCCAGTTATGAAGACTGGGGAGTTGATGAATTGATTGTGGAAGATTCCTGGAAGAGACAAGTTGGGGGTGATTGACAGGGTTTTGTCAGTATATGCTGTGTTGTGATTAATGGTGCACCAGTATTATTAAGATATTATGTCAAATGCATTTTCTACCTCTAATTTTATGAAACTTTCAATGGCAGCTTCTAGTGTTTTTTTTATTTTAATCATAGATTTTTTTATGTCATGTTTTTGGCAAGCAATCATCCAAAACCCACTTCGGCATTATGTATTGGTTTAATTTTCCTTAAAAATCCTCCCCTTTTAGTTGTATTGAATACTCCCTCCATTTCTTTTTATCTGACGTTTTAGAGTGTTTTTTTCTTCCCAAAATATTTGACGTTCTACAAAACCAAGAATATTTTGCCTATTTCTTTTCCTTCTCTACCCTTCTTCTCTATCACCATTAGTGGCAATTTTCTCTATTTTCAAAAGACGGTTCAAATTCTGTTCTTTGATTTCCAAGGATACATTTATGAGAAACCTTCAAAACTCTACTGCAATGATAAAGTTATTAGGTGAGAATTTCTTTACCGACAAAAACTTTAGTTTCAATAGTTGAGAGCAAACGCTAGGTTTCATTGAAGATGAAGGATGAAGATTTTATGGAGTCTGAATTCGAAAAGAAGAAATTACCGTTGAAGATGAAGAATGATGGAGCTTTCGTGAAGTCTGAGTTCGAAGCTTTGGTCGTTGATTTGAACAAATTTCCAGATGATGGGGAAGAAGCTTTTGAAGAAGAAGAATTGCAAAAAGTAGTAAGGATTATGTTGAAAGTGTATCTTCCGAAATTTTATTAACCATGTAAGAAGAAGCGTTTGTTGAATTCCTGGATATGCTATGCTGTTTTTCTTCAATCTGATAATCCAAAAAAGAAAAATGAAGTTAAATTGGTATACTGCTTCAAACTATGGATTTTCCGACTTGGGAACAAAGATAAGATTACAACCAGAAATTTGCCTTCTTTTCAGGTTGGGTTTGTCAATATGCTCCTCCATGACATTCACTTGAGCAATCCCATCAGAACCACTCAAGTTCTGCTGTTTTGTTTCAGGATTTTTTCCTGTATCATTTCTCCTGATGAAGTGGCTGGCTCTGTATTGCTGACTGTCCTGACTGGATGACTAGCATTATTACTACCTACAACAGGCACTACAGATAATTTCCCTTGACCTCATATTAGGATCATTGTATAAAAAGAGAGAGAGAGAGAGAGAATAGTATTGAAACGTCTTTAATTAGGAGAGAAAGCGTGAAATCAAGTCGGATGTCAATGGAGAATTAAATGAGATCAAAGTATTAATTAAGGGTAAAATAATAAAATTGCATCTATTCTTAATTTATGTGAAAATCTCTAGAACGTCAGATATAAAAATTATTTTTGTGTTTAAAATCTAAATAATTTAGAAATTTTCCAATTAACTTTCAAAGAAATATGATTTTTTTTTTGTAACATAAGTGGTATTAAAATAGTTTACAAAATTAATAATTTTATGCTCGCCCCAAGCGTTGATGGATCCATACCAAAAGTGATATTCTAGTGGTAAAAAGGCCAAAAAATTGTTGATGGATCCCTTCTTTTAACTTATTGATGTATTATTCCGTAACATTGCAAATCCACCCCATAATCCATAGAGGTGATAATAATTGCACCTATAATTTTACAATTGAAATGTCACCATTAAATCTGCAAACTTTGAAGTTTGGTTTTCATTTGTGATAATTTTATTATTTTACTATTATATTTTTGTCATTCTATCATTATATTAATTAAAATTCTGTTGAGATGTTGTCATACCTTACTTAGATGCTGTAATAATCCAAATAACTAATTGTAATAACAACTGTTATTTCCACATGTATGATATTAGACATTTCAAATTTTTGGTATCAATTGTGTTTCAAATGATTTGATATTGAATAAGACAAATGTAGTTTATGATATAACCAATAAAAAGTGATTTATGCAATTGATGCAAAGATGTCGCATCAAATTGATACCCCTAATATTATCCATAATATATATCAGTGATTTTTTTAAATTCAGAAATTGCTATCAAAACGTTTTCCAAATAAAAGATTTTAGAATGATTATGTTTGTTTGCAAGGATTATAATCCTAATTTATGGTATTATAATCTTAAGACTATTAATTCTAAGATTATAATTCCGATATTATAATTATAATCCCAAAACTATTAAGTCATTTTATAATTCATAGATTAATAGTTCAAAGTCTAAATTTGAAAACAAACAAGACACTTGAAATTAATATTCCTTTCATAAGTATCATTCTTACAAAACAAACATAACCCTAGTGTAGTGATTCAACTATATGGGTAGGCTTGGTGATTATAATCAACCATCATCATAGACATTTTTTTAAAATATATTTTTGGTATACATTCTTTACTAAACGAAATATTAACACAAGTACTTTGGTTATTATTTTAAAATTATACATACATTTTTGACTTTTATTTTTATTTTTTGTGGGGGTGGGGGTGGGACTTTGGGAGTGGGGATGGGGGTGTATATAGCATTGCAATCGTCAAAAGAAACAAATTATGCCACACTTTCAAGGCTATTTCTATCTGAGAAACAGCTTAGCCTCCACGGCCCATTTTGTGTATGTCGTTAACAATGTCCCTCTCTCTCTCTCTCTCTCTCTCTCTCTATATATATATATATATAATCAGTCTACTCAAGTCTTTGTTTATTTACTTGTACACACACAGTCGATCATCTATATCTGGAGTTTATATACTACTAGTAAATGATCCATGGCTTTCAACAAATCAAAGAGTTAAGTGACGATGAAAACAAGAATAATGTTTTACCCCCTCCTCCCTCTATAATGGAATGGAGTATAAGGAAGGAATCACTTTTTCTAAGCTAAGGATATAAAAAAAAATACTTTCCCGACAAAACAACATTATTCATAGATATAATTCGTCGTATATCAATAATCAAATTGGTCGTGGTAACAATTTCCAGAAAAGTAAAGCGGGTCGTTTCTTACTTTCCCACCAGCTTCCAAGCATATAACAACAAAAATTAGACGGTTTTCTTACCCTTTTTTCCTTTTCACTAGACACTTCTCATCTGAGAGTGGAGGCTACAGAAAGAAGAAGACAATACTTTACTAGAGAGAGAAAGTGAGTTTGTCCCAAAACCCATCTCACTCTCTTTACTCAAGGTATTCCTCATCTCTATCATCTATATATTCCTGTATTTTTCATGAATTTAGCATAGAAGAACTGATTTTGAATCTTATCTTTAAATTTTGAAAGATTCTGGCTTTTAATGCTTATTTTCACGGGCTGTTCTCATAAATCATATTAATTTTCCTGGTATTGAATTCTCTCCTTAATGGGTACGTTGAGTTATACAATGTGTGCATCGGATTGTGAGACAATGGTCAGTAGACTCAGTAAGACCTAATTGTCAACAAACTGGAGTTAAATGATGGGTGATTCTGGTTATAGCTTTTTTGGTTTTTTTTCCTGATTTGTCAATATACAATTTACAGCCGTCTCTAGGGTTCTGATTATAATTCACTGTTAAACAAAGGTTCAATGTTCCAGGGTAATAAGTTAAAACAGTGAGTGAGTGGCAATATTTTCTGAAAAATGAATTGTCCGTCCGATTATGAGTAGTCCGTTACTTTGATTAGTTTCTACACAGGGCATATGTGTGTTTAATTAGTTGAGTTGTCAACTTATGTGTTTAGGGAGATGGATGTTCAAGAGGGAACTAAAGGCTGTGCTTCACTGCGTCTTGATTTATGACTTTTTGTTTTATTTTTAAACAGTTTTTTTCTGCTTGATTTCACTTAATTAGTTGTGATTAACAATCACAAAATATGAAAATAGAAAGGAATTGAGTCACAAAATCAGAAGATAAGAACAATTGAAAGAATTCAGAATAGAATCTTAAGAAAAATTGGGAAAATATGGGATTATAAAAAATGTAATACAGAGAAGAATGAGTTCAGAACAATATCAATATTTTCGATGCCATTTCCCTCCTTACTCTCTTTATTTATACTATCATTTAACAGCTGTCCCTAATTAACTTTTCCTTATTTTGAAATACTGTTTCAGTTAACTTTGTTACACTGTAATTGTATTTCCTTTGCCAGCTGTAACTTCCCTTCTATTAATAGCCTCTGCTGCTGCTTTACACTATTTACTGCAACCTCACTATTGCTGATCATAACACTATCCTTCCCTTCGAATAATCCTTGTCCTCAAGGAGTGAAATTGAAATCTGGGAACTGTTGAACCATCTGCTGAGCATCCTCCCATGAAGCATCCTCTGGACTGCTATTAGCCCAATGAATAAGATATTCCACCTTAGGACGATTCTGAAATTTGATTACCCTTTTATCCAGCACCATAACAGGAACTACTTTTGGTCTACCATCTGCAGCTATGGGAGGCAGTGTAGGAGCTATCCTTGTGTGTAGTCCAATCTGCTTCTTGAGTAAAGACACATGAAAAACATTGTGGATCTGAGCATGACTAGGCAATTTTAATCGATAAGCTACTGCTCCCACTTTCTCAATCACCTTATAAGGACCATAATACCTAGGTGCCAATTTAAAAGAGGATCTGTGCGCAAGACTTGATTGCTTATAGGGTTGTAGTTTGAGGTAGACTAAGTCTCCTATAGCAAAGTTCCTTTCAGTTCTGTGTTGGTCTGCATAAGTCTTCATTCTTGCTTGAGCCTGTAACAATTTCTCTCTTAAATCAGCTAAAACACCATTTCTGTCTTTAATGAAATTATCAACAGCTGGTACCCTAGAGCTCTCAATTTGATGAAAATTGAGATGGGGAGGTGGAAATCCAAATAAGGCCTGAAAGGGTGTACATTGTAGTGCTGTGTGATAATTGGTGTTATACCACCATTGAGCCAAGCTTAACCAAGACCACCATTTTCTTGGATAATCACTGCACATGCATCTCAAATAACACTCCAAACATCTGTTTAACCTTTTAGTTTGTCCATCAGATTGAGGGTGATAGGCTGTACTTGAACATAATTTGACCCCCAACTGTTTAAACAATATTTGCCAGAATGTACTGAACAAAGATTTTATCTCTGTCTGTAACTATAGTTTCAGGTAGCCCATGAATACCATTGATGTTATCAATGAATGTTCTAGCAACTGAACTTGTTGTATAAGGATGATGCAACCCAACAAAATGTGCAAACTTAGAAAATCTGTCCACTATTACCAATATCACTGAGCGACCTTCAGATATTGGTAATCCTTCAATGAAATCCATAGATATATCAGCCCAAGGTTTATAAGGAATCTCCAAAGGCTGTAATAATCCTGGATAGGAATTACTTTCAGTCTTATGCATTTGACAGACTTCACATTCCTTCACCCAACCCTTAATATCTGAAGTTAGAGTATCCCATTCAAAATATACTCCCAGTTTCTTAATAGTAGCTTGAATCCCAGAATGTCCTCCTAATGGACTCTCATGGAAGACAGAAAAAAGAGTTTTTCTGAGATCAGTGTGAGATCCTATGTATATCAATCCTTTGTACCTTAACACCTCCTTCTGAAAGGTGAAATGAGGAACAGAACCTGATTGAATGCTGAGTTGTTGTATTATAGACTGAACTTTGACATCTCCATCATACGAACAGGTACTTTCTTGTATCCAAGAAGGAATAACTATAGTAATTGCCATTGATTGGCCATTGTGGGTCTCAAAGTCCCTTCTCGATAGGGCATCTGCCACTACATTTTCTGTTCCCTTCTTGTAAGTGATTTCATAATCATAGCCAAGCATCTTACTCAACCATTTCTGCTGCAAGAAAGTGGAAAGTCTTTGCTCCATGAAAAATTTAAGGCTTTGATGATCAGTTTTTATAATAAAGTGAGCCCCAATCAAGTATGACCTCCATTTGGTGACAGCTTGCAATATAGCCAAAAGTTCTTTCTCATACACAGACAGTCCCAAATGTTTTGGTGCCAAAGCTTTACTTATAAATGCTAGTGGCCTGCCACTTTGCATAAGAACAGCACCAATACCCTTAGAACTAGCATCAGTTTCAATAATAAATGGCTGAGAAAAATCTGGTAAAGCTAAGACTGCAGTTGAACTCATTGCTTCCTTAAGATTTGTGAAAGCTGTAGTTGCTTCTGCTGTCCATTTGAACTGGTCTTTTTGCAGCAACTTGGTCAGTGGTCTTGCTATTTCCCCATAATTTCTGATGAATCTTCTATAGTAACCAGTTAACCCAAGGAACCCTCTAAGAGCCTTTACTGACTTTGGTTCTGGCCACTTGACCATACAATCAATTTTATTAGGATCTGCAGAAACACCATCTGCAGATATTATATGACCCAAGTACTCCACTCGAGGTTGAGCAAATGAACACTTTGAAAGTTTAGCAAACAAAGTATTTTCTCTGAGCAATGTTAGTGCAACAGTCAAGTGCTCAACATGTGTTGCCAAATCAGGACTATAAACCAATATATCATCAAAGAAAACGAGTATAAATTTTCTTAAGTGGGGGGAAAACACCTGATTCATTAGAGCTTGAAAAGAAGCTGGGGCATTTGTAAGTCCAAAAGGCATAACCAAAAATTCATAGTGGCCTATGTGAGTTCGAAAAGCTGTTTTAGGAACATTCGGTAGATGCATTCTTATTTGATGGTAACCAGCCCTCAAATCCAACTTAGAATAAATTTGTGACCCTCCCAGCTCATCCAACAGTTCCTCAATTATGGGAATAGGGAATTTATCCTTGACCGTGATCTTATTTAATTTCCTGAAATCTACACAAAATCTCCAAGTTCCATCTTTTTTTTTACCAATAAAACTGGTGAAGCAAAAGGACTTTGACTGGACTGTATGATTTCAGCTGCTAGCATCTCCTTAACAATCTTCTCAATTTCTGCCTTTTGTATGTGTGGATATCTGTATGGTCTAATAGTAAAAGGATCTGATCTAGTTTTGAGTGGAATGTAATGGTCATGTTGTCTTTGAGGAGGTAAAGTTGTTGGTTCCTTGAAAACATCTTCAAAAGACTTTAATACCTGCTGAACCTGATAAGGAATTTGCTCTTTTTCCTCATTAGCTTGTACTGCACATACATATGCTAATAATGATAACTGATTTTTTTTCCAAGCATCTTGTAGACTGGTAGCTGTTATCATTGAAATAGATGATGGTTGTATGTCACTATTTCCCTTTAATATGATTTTCTCATTTCCAACATAAAAACTTAGAGTTAATGTATTAAAATTGAACACACAATCACCCAAGGTCTTCAACCATTGAACCCCTAAAACAGCATCACACCCCTTCAAGGGAATCAATCTCATATCAGTGCAGAACTTGTGACCTTGAGATGTCCATTCAAATTTTTTACACCTTTCAGTGCACAACAATTTATACCCATCTGCTACACAAACTTGCATAGGTCTGTCCTCCTCTTTTGTGCAATGTAGTTTTTCAGCTATTGTGGAGTTCAAGAAATTGTGAGTACTTCCAGTATCGATTAGGAGTATGATCTCCTTTCCCTTCACACTGGCCTTGATTCTTAATGTAGTCTCTGAGGTGTTCCCATTTAAAGCATGAAGAGAAATAGCCATTTCTGCTTCTTGTTCTGCACCCTCACCATCTAACACAGTAATTAGTTCTTCCTTACATTCATCCTCCCACTCCTCATCTCCAATGATCATGTAAAGTTGTTTGAATTTGCACCTATGACCTTGTTTATAAATTTCATCACAATTAAAACATAAGCCCTTCTCCCTTCTAGCTTGCATCTCACTGTATGTAAGTTTCTTAACTTGTCTACCCATATTATCTTCTTTAGTACTGTTTCCGGATACATTAAGGTTATCCCCTTGAAATTGCTGTTTAGTTACCTTACTGTTGACCCCCACTGAACCATTTCCTTCAGTATAACCTGCAGGTTTAAGTAAATTTGCAGTGGATCTGTTTCTTTGGTAAATAGCTTCAACAGTTCCTTCCTGAACTCTGGCTGCTGCAATGGCCTCAGTCAACTTCTGAGGTTTGAGAAGTCCAACAAGCCCTCCTATTTCCTTCCTCAATCCTCCCACAAAACATTTGACAAAATATGTTTCATCTAATCCAGGATTTTCTGCCTCAACCAATGCTCTAAGAAATTCAAACCTCTTTTGATACTGGCTAACTGTAGAAGTTTGTTGTAATCTATTGAATTCAGCCAAAGCATTACTGTAAAGATTTTCTCCAAACCTAGTTTCTATGTCAGCTACAAATTGTATCCAGGATACGTTGGGATTAGATTTAAAGTAAGCTAGGAACCAAGACCCAGCCTCTCCTTCAATATTGAGAGCTACACTTCTTAGTTTCAACAAGTCATTCATTGGATGAAATTGGAAAAAATACTCACACCTCATCACCCAATTTTTAATATCCAGACCATTGAAGACTGGAAAATCAAAGCGAGGATGCAAATTTTTTTTATCATGTTTCCATTACCAAAGTTAAGTACTGTACTTTGTTCCCCAAGCTCTCTATTATTTTGAGTCAAATCTACCAAAGGTTCTGCAAATTTTTCTGATACAGTTTCCTTACCTTTGATACTTCGTTGAAATTCATTCATCATGAGCTCCATGGTACTCTGCACATTCTTAAATCCATTTCCGATATCCTCCACTGTACGTTGCAGTTGATGGTGGCTATTCATCAACTCCTGTACACGTGAATCAGTATTTCTCAAACCATCCTCCAAATCCTTAGATCTAGTTCCAGTTGCCATGGATGAGTTTTAGGGCCAAGGATTGATAGCTTTGATACCAAATGTTGTGATTAACAATCACAAAATATGAAAATAGAAAGGAATTGAGTCACAAAATCAGAAGATAAGAACAATTGAAAGAATTCAGAATAGAATCTTAAGAAAAATTGGGAAAATATGGGATTATAAGAAAATGTAATACAGAGAAGAATGAGTTCAGAACAATATCAATATTTTCGATGCCATTTCCCTCCTTACTCTCTTTATTTATACTATCATTTAACAGCTGTCCCTAATTAACTTTTCCTTATTTTGAAATACTGTTTCAGTTAACTTTGTTACACTGTAATTGTATTTCCTTTGCCAGCTGTAACTTCCCTTCTATTAATAGCCTCTGCTGCTGCTTTACACTATTTACTGCAACCTCACTATTGCTGATCATAACATAATTCTCTTGTTACTTGACGGCATATAATATCTTAGGTATAGTGAAGGAGAGGTTCCTACAATCTGGGTTTAGAGAGCTTCTTCTGCAGTTTTCTCCGAAACATACATGATGCGGAACATAGATGTGCATGACCATTATTTGAGTGGAAAAATTCCACCCGAAATTGCTGAGAATTTGAAAGAATTTTTTCCAGAACATGATGATCTTAGTTATGAAGAGGTCCTTTTGCAGCAGGTAATTTGAAATTTAAATCCAATTTCCTTTTAATCAGCATCAAGGACGGATATAATTCTAGGGAAGCACCTTCTGTTTAGGTTTTGCATTCAAGCTGTATTCTTCTGATATATCCCTTGTCATCTTGCAGGAAAGTGCTTATCTATATCTTCAAGAAAGTGGCAGGAACAGGGTTATAACTTCTGGTTATGGTCAGGGTAGTGACCGGAGTCATTTGTCAGGGCAAGAGGGTGAATCTTCGAGGGGTGAAAGTACCAACTCACAAGTAGCTCTGGATGAAGCTTTAGCTAGATCCTTGCAGGAACTAGGGGACGACTTTGAGGATTTCTATATAGCTGATCACAGTGGTGCTGAAGCTGGTAAAATTCCTTGGGTTTGAATATGATTCTAACACAGTTACATTTTTTTTTCTTTCCAAATCGATAATGAAACACTTACCTCCCAACACGTTACCAACTGGAATTTTATTTTGGGGGTGGGGGGGAGGCACTTCTTGGTCCACATTCTAACCTGACCATTCTTCAAGAAAACTGCAAGTCAATTGGATTTCGTAACAAATTCCAAGAAAAAGGAGGCATACTAATATAAGGGCTTGAATCTATATATATCACGTCTATCAGCTGAAGGAGGGAATTTCAGAATATTGTTTTCTTTTCTTTTCCTTTCTTCCTTTTTTTGGGGTTGGGGGTTGGGGGGATAGATAGTTCATTGGCAGTTTAGATATTGGACCTTCATCAAACAAGTCACCGTGGCATTCTAAAGAATTTAACATAAAGACTTCATCATGACATTCTTAAGAATTTAGTGCAAAGAACTTCATTACTCCTTCAAATTTGCCACTAATCCAATGGACTAAAATGAGAAACAGATAGTGGGTATCTAGTGCTGGCAAGTGACCCAACATAAGACTTGTTATCAAATTTCTCTTCTTTTCGGCCTTTCGAGTCTCAAGCTAGTGTGACGTTTCTTTTTTAATCTTCACTAACGCATCATTTTTTTTCTTTCTGTAGTTCTCCCAATTTTATATAAGGTATTCTACAAAGGTATGGCACTCGAGCCTAAATAGAAGAGCCAATATTGCAATACAGCCAGTTGTGATTTCAGGTTTTTTAAGGGGCCAATATCCTTGACCACTGGCATAGAATTCGTGTTGGAAGTTATCTAAAAGACGAATGTATTCATTAGCAAGCTTTTATCTATGATCTTTGAAACATTTGCATATGGACATAGACTAACCTTCTTCAGCTGCCAAATCACACACTGGATGGCATGTCCATGGAAGTACATAGCCACCTTAAGTTGATATATATGCCAGTAGCTCAAAATTTTGTTGACCATTTTGGCTGATTTCTTTGATTGGCTTTTGATTTTGTTTGTACACTGGTCTCTTGGATCATTTCATGGGTTCTTGTAAAAACCTTGTTGAATATATTGGCATCTATTCATATTGATGCGGCCTTGTAAAACTTAGAGACAAGTGAAATACTTCTTTTACTATATGTATGGCAGTTTATCTCTCCCTCTCAAAATATATGTGATGTTCTTGTTCCAGGTTCTGCAGGTACTGGGAGTACCGAAGTTAGTCCTATAGAAACTCCAGCCAGGGTAATTTTTCAACCTCTTATTAGTTTCAATTCTCACTTTGGCATCCAGGTTTGATCCAAATGTGATTCTAGATTCTGTAACTACTGCAGGTTGCGAGTCAAAATCTGAGGCAAGATGACATTGATCCTGATAATATGACTTATGAGGTAGGAGGATAAACTTCTATCTTGCCGTAGATACACGACCTAAACCATTAGTCTTTTCTTTTCATTAACCTAAAATACAATTTTACCTGCAGGCCAGGTTCAAGAAGAAAATATTATGTAGTAATATATTTCCAGCAAGTTAATCCATAGACATGCATACCACGAATTTCCAGTATAACACTCACATCCATGAATATTATGTAGTCCCCAATTTTTAACTGCTCAATTTTCGCAATGATATATATATATATATATATATATTCAGTTCAAAAGCTAAGACAGAACAATGGGGCCCTTCCAAATTTTTTTAGTCATTCGCTTTTAGTTAGGAGCTTGAGCCTCAATACTCTGCGCATGAAAACAAAAAATGGAACCGTTGCTTATTCCTGCACAATGGGGCCATTCCAAATTTATTTAGTCATTTGCTTTTAGTTATGAGCTTGAGCATCAATACTCTGTGCATGAAAACAAAAAATGGAACCGTTGCTTATTCAAGTACTCTTGGAATTAGAATTTTTTTCAGAGCATGACCCGTCCTTGCTGTTTTATTTTCTTGTGTTAGCAATTACAATCATTAGGTGAAAGTATTGGAAATGAAAATAAAGGACTGCCAGAAGAGCTCATCTCCCAATTACCAACTTTCAAGTACAAATCGGGAATGTTCTCAAAGAAAAAGAAAAAAGAAGAGTAAGAAGTATTTTTTCTTAAGTTTTTTCTACCGGACATCTCTTGTATACATATTATACAAAATATATAAATCTATTTGCATATTTATCAAAAAAAGTTAATCATATATCTACGAGTGTGCACCAATGCAGTACCACCTTATCCACCTCCCCCCTTCTCCCTTCCCCCTTCCGCTCCCTTTGCATGTTTATTATGTACATATATCTCATCAAGTAAAAAAAAAGGAAAAAAGAAAAATGTAGAGTTGAAGCTAGATCTTGAAGGAAAAACTCCACTTTCCCTGAGAGAGAGAGAGAGCAAGAGAGGTAAGCAATTGAATCTCTCTCCCTCTCTTAAATGTGAGCCTGGAACAGGTCCACAATTTGAAAAAGTTAACAGCTTCATGCTGTATAAAGTGATGCAGCTCAATAGAAGAATTATTGACTGTAGTGTAAACTATATGATGAAAAAAGCTTTGAATATGGTTATTTTGGTTAAAAATCTGTTTGCAAAACGTTTCTGGCGCTATCTACTTTGAGACAAGCTTTGACTTTCCAGGTTACATCTAATGGCTAACATCTTATGGGGAAAATCCTCATTGAGTCACAGTTCAAGTGATTTATATAGATTCTCAGTTGGGCCACCAGTGTTGAAAGTGTGAATGTGTGATTACGTATGACAAATATAGCATAAGACGACTACTTTTGTTGCTTCTATAATGTAGGAGTATTTGCTATCAAGGGGACACCACATGCGAACCAATTTTTTATTTTACTTTTTGTTTTGAACACATGCGAACCAATTTTTTATTTTACTATAAACACTGCCTGGCTCGGAGCAATTAAAATGCTAAGATAATGGAAAAGGCTGGCATTATTTGGAGAAATTCATGAATGTGCTTGTTTTTTTTTTTGTCTAAACTTACACTGATTCTGCATCCAGGTGTGTGATATGTTGCATGGTGTACAGTAGCGGAGAAAGGTTGATGAACTTGCCTTGTGCACACCAATATCATTCCGAATGCATTAAACGTTGGTTGAAACTTAAAAAGGTATGCTTATCTTCCATTTCATGCATAATTCTTGTAAGGATCAACTTACCTCGATTCAGCTTAAGTTCTTACATGTAAATTAACTTAAACATCCTAGCCTAAGCTGCCTAGGCTATGCATTCTTGTTCTTGCTGACATCTCACTACTCTCTTTCTCTCTCTCTCTCAAAGCACTGCCCTGTCTGTCAAATGGAGGTGCAAGATGAATGACCCGAGGGAAGCTTTAGGTCCGGAAATTGCTTATAGATACTGGATTTCTGAGGTGGTACCATTTTGAAGCTTGAAGAGTCTCCTTGTACTGGATTTCTGATGTGTAGAAAGTTTTCTCATCTCTCGTGGCTTTTAATGTTAATCGGAGACTACAGAGTACTTGATCGATCCTTTTAGATGAAATACCTTTCTTGGTTTTTGCTTTTCAGTTGTGGGATCTTATGGCTCCTCTTAATCTTTCTTCTTCAAATGTTAATCTCATGGGAAAACAGTAAGTCGAATCAAACAGAAACAAACCCAAACAAATGCGGTAGTGCATTTTGTCTGATGGTAGATATACACTCACTCCATTCATATACTTCTCAAGTAGGTTTCTCATTTATGTAAGCTGCGATATTGTTTTGAAGAATACTATGGTGAAATATAAGTACCATCCAACCATATAAAATGAGATATCTAATTACTGAAGTAAGTGGGTCTCCGGTGCGAGTTTTGAAGTAGTAAATGCTAAGCGTGGTGCAGATGGGCATGATCCCATCGAGTTCGGTCGAGACCACAGAAGATCTTGAGTGACCGATCCCACAGAACAACTTGAAAGATAAAAGAAGTATTGTTAATTTTTTCATGTTCATTGTAAGTTTAAAATACGTTTGTACAAATAAGAATCCCTTTAGTTACATGATTTCTTCTCCATATAAATAGATATAAGATTTATGGGGCAATTACTTATAAATACATTTTGTGCTACCCTTCCTATGCGATAGAAAAGGAACCTATGATCCTGAACTCCGGGTATTTTAAATCTCAAGTGTGTAGCATATCGAATTGTATTAGTGCTTATAATTGATTTTTTTTGCTGCGTAATTGATAGGGTCTTACTGATAAGTGTTATAAAATCTCGTACATTAGAACCTAATAAAAAAACAATTTCATAGTATAAATAAAGTACTAATATAATACTCCGTACATGGGACAAGATTTCTTCCCACAATGTGACTGAAAATGATATTACCTTAAAAGAAAGAAGATAAAAAAATAACAATATTAAGCTATAGATGAAAAAAAAAAGTGGGACGAATGATTGACCTAATCAAAACTTCCGTTGCCGGGAATCGAACCCGGGTCTCCTGGGTGAAAGCCAGATATCCTAACCGCTGGACGACAACGGATTGATGTTATGCGTAACGGTATACTAATATATATTATAGTTATTTTTAATTTTTTATTTCTTTTATTGGAATTGGAAAAAAAACAAATTCTAAAATTCTAGAGAACTTCACGTAAACAAAGAGTATTATCTATGTGAATGAACTCTGTTTACATCAAAAATATATTTCTGAAGTAATAATTTTTATTTAAAAAATTAAAATGTATTAGTGATGGTACAATATAATAGAAGTAATAGCATGATAGAAATTTCATATGTTATAATTTTAAAACAAATATATATATATATATATATATATATATATAATTATGAAACAATGAATTAAAGAAAGTCAGTAGAAAACAAAACATGTAAAAGAAAATAATCATAGACTTCATCTCAATAAGTCAAATGATACGACTAACATTTTATTTTTCTCTTTGTTGCTGCGTATTGGTGTATAACTTGTACACATAAAAATACTTTATTAAAAAATATCTGTGACCCATCATTTACGTAGGTACATAAACTCAATGTAAAAATATTTTTTCGAGTGAATAATGTACTCCTTCTGTTCTGAATTATAAAATTACTATTGATTTTTTAAAAATTAATTTGAGACATTAAAATTAATGTGATTTTTTTAAGTTTTTAAAATAATAAATTTTATAACTATTAATACTTTTTAGGTAATTTATAATATTTATAATTATATTAACATAAACTAAATAAATTCATCTCAATTTTAAATTTTAAAACATTTTGAAATAGACTTTTTAAAAGTCAATATTTATATTGATCTTGTAATTGTATTGACATAATTGTTGGGTCCTTTAGTTTTGTTTTTTCTTCTGTATCTGTTAGAATTTAAGAACGAATAATATTACAATCACACATATATTATATAAAAGACGAAAAAATAAAAACACACGATATACTCAGGTTCATTAATTTGGTTTGTCTTGCTTATTTGATGTATTAATAAAATTTCTCACACACTCTACAATGATTTACACACCAAACAATATTTTTATATTAACTAGAAAAACTCTAACTGTTATAACACGAACTCAAACATTTGAGGCTCAATATATTAGTAAAACTCAATATTGGGTTACTAATAAATCTCCAAGCCCAATTGCACTTTGTGTTTGGCTTCCAAGGAGCGTTGCCCCCCTTGCAACCCCCGCCAGCTTACCGACGAGCTGGACAGCTGCTCGCTCACCGGAGACCACCGACTACCATGTCATAGTCGGTCATTAGTCGAACCCGCAGAAGTATGAGTCAATCCCAACATTCTCTCACTTGATGAATACTTCTTGATAGTACCCACCTCAGATGTACATCACTCAAACTTCGCCACACTAACTATTTTAGTTAAGAAGTCTGCGTCGTTCACTACTGTGTCAACCTTCTCCAAGAGAATCAATTGCTCATCAACCTTCTCTCTAATGAAGTGATATTGGATATCAATATGTTTCGACTGTGAGTGAAATGCAGGATTCTCTGCTAAGTGATTAACACTCTGACTGTCACACTTCAACTTCAATGTTTTCAGTTTAAAACCAAGCTCAACACACAACCTGCGAATCCATATTGCTTCCTTACTTGTATGAGTAATGTGACAACCCGGATTTTTAAAAATTATTATAATAAAAATTTAATAAATAAAATTCTTATTACGAGATGTTTTGAGTTTGAATATGTGTATATATGTGTTATATGTTGTGAAGTATATGATGTGGTGTTAACATAGAAGATATATATATATATATATATTCATATGTTGGAAGAATGAGATTTAATAGTTTATTTAATTTAACTGTTGAAGAAATTAAATGAAGTTATTACGAAAAGAAAATTAACTGAATATTATTAGTTAATTTAATTAAGTTACAGATTATATTATGAAATAATATAATTTGATTATTATGCCTTGTTGGCACTATAATGGTTATGAATTAAATTTTATAAATAATGTGAGTAATTCACTTAATGAAAAATAATGAAGTAATGTGAAAATAATTGTTTTAATAAAATATGAAGGTAATATATTACATGTAAGAGTAATACATTTATGTAGTGGCTTAATATATTATATTTAGCCAAGTGTATGTAAATGAGTATGAGAATGAGAAGAACCAATATAATTATAAATAAATATTGGTGTAAGATGAATTAAATAAATATTTTAGTTGGAATACTTATGGAATAAGATAAATATTCGATGAAAATTATTATGGAATAATTTATTCAAGTATGAGAATATAGAATAAAATAATGTGAAATGATTTTGTAACCAGTGCGTATTTTATTACGCTAATAGAATAAAAATACTCTAATTTAATTAAATAATTAAATTAGAGAAGTGAGAATTTGTTAAATAAAGTTATAATTATAATGGTTGAATAGAAATTATAATTTGACTGATAAGATCAATATTTTTCTTAAGGATTTAAGTTAAATTTAATTCAATTTAAAATATTAGAATTTGATTAAACAGAGTGTGATATTTGTGAACCATATGATAAGGGGGATTATAAAAATAAATTAGTAAGAGGTTGTTTGGGTTCTAGCCAAACATGGTCTAGAGGCCCTTTGTATTTGCAACTGTCGTGACTCTTTGTATTGGTAACTGGCCAAGCCACGTCTAAGTTAAACTTCAGATATGTTTACGTTATATTTCTAAGGCTAAGAGTTAGAAAACAGAGGAGAAGAGAGGAAGAGAGAAAGAGGAAGAGAAGAAGAGGTTGTATGTGAAGGATGGAGAATCAAAGAAAAAAATAAGAAGATTATTTGAGTTTTCTATCTAATCGAAGGTAATAATCTGGTTTTAAACTCTAGTTGTGTTTTTCTTAAAATTACTTCACTATAATTGAGTTTTGATGATGAATTTCTTGATATGTTTATGGGGATGAATAATCCGTTATATGTAATCTATAATTGGTTTTAGGTTATCAAAATCATGAAAAATATGATGAAGAAGAGGAAATTGAGTTATTGATGAAATATGTATGTTATGGCTTAGTTGGAGTCAAAAATTGAGGGTTAGTTCATGGATAGACTATGAAATTGATAAGAGGTGTTGTTAGTGTGTTGAAAAACAAAAACAACGAAATTTAAACAGATTGATTTGGTTAGGAATTGAATCCATGGTGAATGAATTCGCTAAAAATGTGTAAAACATGAAAAAGTAGCATGAGCACTAAATTAGAACCCTTATAATGAATTGTTAATATTTTTGAAGTGTTATAATTATCACGTAGATGTGTAGTTCTATAAATTACAAATCCATAGAGTCGAAAACGGACTCAATCGGATGTGCGTAGCTTAAATTATGAAGATTAGAAGGAGGAAATGGTCAGAAATTCGCGAAGAACCAAGCCTAGAACCTCCCTCCGCCCCTTGTGGCGCAGCTGCGCAGCCCCCAAGGCCATTTGGGGCGCAGCTGCGCCGGTCATGGTCAGAAAAAACAAACAAACAAATACTGTTTTGACCTCTTGAGGTAAAACAGCCATAACTTTTTCATACGAACTCCGATTGAGGCGATTCAAGATGATTCGGAACGAGCACGAGTAGACCTACAACTTTAGTTCTTTAAGTTTTTCAATTTGAGGTCAGTAGCAAGGTCAAAATGGTTATTTTTAGGACTGATGTGTATTCGGAGGCAATCGGAGGGCGTCAGGCATGCACGTATGCAAGTGTAGTGCTTCGAACGCTAAAAGATGTTATCATATGTTATAAAACATGAATGTTAGTAAAAATAATAATGCTTGAAATTAATAAATGATGTATTCAATTAGTTGTATAAGCACACTAAGCATGCACAAGAGAGACAATTCTGGCGGGTGACGAATGAATGTCGAAACGCCGTGACAAGTGTGAATGAATGTAAAAAGTATTTCGAGTCAAATGAAATGAACATTATAAGATATAAAATGGGGTTAGTATAAAACCAATAAGTAGTCCTAGCAAGACTTAAACACTTGAATGAATTTCGAATATTACGAAAAAGAAATATAGTGAAATATAAGTCGATAGTTAACACAATCAAATTAAACATTGTGTATTGATAATAGGAAGTGTTATGAGATATAGAGTAAAGTTTATATTACAACTAATATGCATTGCTATGTGACTAATAGTTGATGTGCATGATTATATAATTGTGTAGGGCACATGAAGTGCAGATATCTGTAAGCTGTTAAACTGTTATTGGTAAACAATGATCAAGGCAAGTCTTTCAGTCCCTATTTTCTACGTGAACTTGATGCTGAACTGTTTTAAATTATTTTACAAAGAGCATGATATGTTGTATATATATTGTAAGCATAAAATGTTAAAGTCAATTTATGACTACATTGATTGATTAAAGAATGTTGATTGAGTAAGGAACTCAATCTTTATATTGTTATGTGAAGTAAAGCATGTATGCCATGTTACTTTAATTATTATGAGATATATGTTGAGCATGGATTTATTTGCTATGTGATGCATAAAAGCTGTTAGATCTTGCTGAGTTGTCGAGCTCATTCTTGCAAATAATCACTTTTGCAGGTTAAGGATTCAAGGTAACGCTATGTGCTACTTGAAAAAAATGAATCAGATGTAATGCATGAAGATTTATATACTTTGGTTGAATTGTTATTATTTTGGAACCTATTTAAGGTTTCAGATAATATATTTGAGAATGTATGATGGTTAACAGATGTTGAGTTGTAAAGTTTAAATTTTACCCGATGTATATGGGTTATTGAACGTGGTTGTAAGTTTTAGTTTATAATAACTCTGACGAAGTGATTCATGAAATAAAGTTGAATCAAAGTTATGTAATGATAAAGGTTGAGATTCAGGGAAATAAAGAAGGAATAATATAAAAGTTTTAAATATTCCGTATTTTTAGTGATTGTATCATTGATTAATGATGTAAAGTCTGAATAAGGATGTATTGTTAACGACCGATGTCGAGAGTTGTATTGTATGAATTTTGGGGTCGTTACAAGTAAGCGTCATGTATTCTACCTCAGTAGACGATAAAGCAACAACACTTTGTTTCTTGCTCATCCAACTCACAGAACCATCAAATAATTTGAATACATAACCACTTGTTGATTTCCTGCTATCAACATCTCCACCCCAATCAACATCCACAGAACCTACCACCTCAAAGTTCCTCTCATTTTCTTTACCTCCAAAATGCAATGCAAAATAAGAAGTACCACTAAGATACCTGAAAACTCTTTTGATGGCGGTGTAATGCTCCTTCCCGGGGATTGACGTATATCTGCTCAATACTCCTACTATTTGGGCATTATCTGGTCTCGTACATACCATTGCATGCATTAATCTTACGACTGCGTTTGCATATGAAATGTGGGCCATCTCCTCATCTTCTTCTTTGGTCTTAGGACACTGATCTGCAGATAAATTAGTTCCTGTAGCCATAGGGCACTACAAGAAAAAGGTCCATCAGCGACCAAAAGAATCTGTGACCGCCGTATTCGGTCGCTAATAATAGCCTTAGCGACGGGTATCCAAACTAGTCGCTATTTTCTATTAGCGACCACCATGCGGTCGCTAATTTGAATTTGCGCCTTTAACTTTTGGCGCGTGTGTTGGCGGGGAAAATCAATGCAAGTTTGCAACCGCACGCGGTCGCATATAGTGGTCACAGATCTGTTTGACTTTCTCAGTAGCTAGACCGTCAAGTTAATTATAATCAGCGACTGCAGGCGGTCGCCAAAAGCGGTAGCTGATTCTTTTAAAATCAATCAGCTCCTGGTAGTCTGCAGAAGATGGGAAAAGAAAGAAAAAGACGAAGAGAGAAAAGGAGAAGAAGGAGAAGGAGACGCCACCGCCTGTCTCCTTTGTTAGTCGTCCGCCGCCGTCGGCAACCCCACCTAGATATTCAGTCTATCTCTTTTATCTATATATATATATATATAGTTTTCAATTTGGGTTTGATTTGGAATTATATATATTGCATACTTATGTGTTTATATGAGTTTGATTTGGCTATTTAGTTTGAATTTGGGTTAGATTTATATGTTATATTTAGTTTCAATTTGGCTTTAATTTATACAATTTCAGTGCGTGCATGTTCATAATATGATATTGAGGCTTATACTAGTGTATTGAATCAGATATTCAATTTGAGTTTTTTTTGCATAGTGTATAAATTTAGGGTATAATTTGTAGGTTGTTTAAGTGGTTAGACATAAATTATAATTAAAATAATATAGTGTCCATTATTATATAATATAACTAAAATACATAAATTAAATATTAAACTAAATTAAATTAAATATAATAACATATAAATAAAATAAAATAACAAAAAATAATACAAACTAAAGTAAAGAAAATAAAAAAATAAATTTCCTTAGTTTACTTAATTTCCCCTACTAAAATCAACTAATAAGCATTTACTTAGTTTTCACTACTAAATTTGTATCAACTAAGTAGTATTTACTTAGTTAATATTACTTAGTTTTTCAATACTAATTAAAATAAATTAAGTAGCATTAATTTACTTAGTTTTACACAACTAAATAAAATAAAATAAAATAATATAATAACATAAATTTATATTACTTTGTATAATATAAGATAATATAATATAAAATAAAATAATATACCATAATATATAACATAATATTTTTTCTTGTAGTGACATGGACTCTATTTCTTGTTTCATTGCTTCTTGCCATAGGTTAACATCTCTATCAGCAAGTGCCTCACTATAGGTCTTGGGATCTAAATTTAGATCATCTGACACAATCTCAATAGACTCGCCTAAAAGAGTAAGTCTTTGTGTGGGTCTAGAAATCCTCCCACTACGACGAGGCTCTCCTAAGTTAATTAGAAGATTCAGGTATTGTGACTTGTGGAATGATTACTTGTTTATCAGGTTTTCGTGCTGATTGTGAAGAATTTTTTTTAGACATTTCCTCTAAGACAATTCTACTACTTGACTTGTGTTCCATCATATAATCCTCTTCCAGAAAAATTGCATTTGCACTCACAAATACCTTCTGACTTTTAAGACTATAAAACAGTCCACTCCTTGTCTCTTTTGGATACCCTACAAACAAACATACTTATGATCTTGTCTTTAACTTATATCTAAATCTATTTTCCCTTGTCGCACATGTGCACGGCAACCCCATATATGAATGTGTTTCAAACTAGGCTTGAGCACTGACCACAATTCTAATGGGGTTTTTGGAACAGATTTAGATGGAACAATATTCAATAAGTATATTGTCAATTGTAAAGTATATCCCCAAAAAGATATAGGTAGTGTAGAATAACTCATCATAGATCTAACCATATCTAAAAGAGTCATGTTTCTTCTTTCTGCTACACCATTTTGTTGAGGAGTTCCTGGTGCAGACAACTGTGATACTATTCCATTTTCAGACATGTAATTCTTGAATTCTGTAAGAAGGTATTCACCACCTCGATCAAATCAAATGGTTTTTATGTATTTACCCGTTTGTTTTTCAACTTCTGCCCGAAACTCTTTGACTTTTTCAAAAGCTTCAAACTTATGATGTGTTAGTTCCCAGGGGCACACAAGAGATCTAGAAGGGGGGTTGAATAGATCCTTTTTAATTTTAAAAGCTTTTTCCTTTTCTTTTGTATTGCTAAGTAATTAATAGAAGACAAATAGAAGAATCAATTCATGCATAGCAGAATATGTTAATATCCCCTTCAAGAATATCTTGTTAAACATAGTTCTAGTGTTAGATTAGTTGTAAGCAAGTATAGCAGTTATAGTGCAAAATGTAAATGACATAAGGTAAATGACACTCGGGATTTTAAGTGGTTCAAAGACTAAATGCTTCTACTCCACTCTTCTGCTTTAACAAACATGGATTCCACTAAGGAAAAGATTAACTCTGAATCACTAAGATTCCGTCAAGGCCAGCAGCCTTGGAACTCTATGTAAGACCCCAAATTTTATGAATAAAATTTAATTTTTTTTATATATTATTTTAAAATAGTAAGGTGTTGATTTGATAAATGTGATAAGTTATGGGTGAAATGTGCAAAGTTTACAAAGTAAGCAAGTGGTTATAAAATATTCATTGTGTCGGAGAATATTCATTTGATCGAGGAATATTCTTTTTGTCGGAGAATATTCGTACGACAGCGCAGTCATTGGTGGACCCCACAACGAAATGAATGTCGGATATAGAAAGTGACATAAATAACCTTTTTATAAAAATAACGGCAAAACAGTTACCGTTAGTACTGTTGAAATACCCGGTGGTTAAAATACAGTAATACGCGGTGTTGCACTGTAGCACACGGTATTGCACAGTATTTTGAATTATTGATTCTTACGTAGGAAGGCATTTACTTAATTATTGTTACAGTAATTACTGTTCAATATTTTATAATATTGATTCAATAATTACATAATATTTTATTAGTTCAATATTTGCTACGTGGATATTTTATATTCATAAGTGCTACTTTGCTATTTTATATTATTAATTCAATAATTGTCATTGCACATTATTTCAAATTATCAAATCAATAATTCATATTATTTGAATAATATTATTAGATAGCATTATTGGCAATATCTAAGAAAGTTCTGTCTAAGAAAGGGATTGATTAATTGCGCGCCAGTAAAGATAAATCCTTATCGGAAGGCCCCCTCTTTCTTGGGAACGACCTGGTTGTCAATATTGTAGTTCTGTAGTATTATTTGTAAATAATTAATTGTTGATATATATGATAAGAAAATATTTATTCAATGTGGATTTAAACGGAGAAATTTTTAACATGTGACATTTGTTGAAAGTTAGTATTTTATCTTGTCCGATAAAATAATTCATTCAAATATATTATTATAATATTACATTATAGTAGTATGATGTGATTATATAATAGTATGATTTTTATAATTTGAATGGTAACATTATTATAGTAAATTCATGGTATAAAAGTTAAACGAGGTGGAAGAGTGCAAATTGAATTTGAACTCTTATGATGCAAACAATGATGTCATCGGAGCGATGAGGTAAGCAATGATGTCATCGGAGCGATGAGGTAAGCAATGATGTCATAGATCGATGATGTAAGCGATGATGTCATAAATTATGGCGAAAAGACTATTTTACCATTACTCTGCCGAGCCTATAAATAGAAGCTCATTTCTTTATTATTTCTCACCAATTCACTAAAACTATAGAGAGAGAGAAAGTATAGAGAGAATAAGAGAGAAAGAAGAAGAGTATTCTACTATTACGCTAGTGCAGTCTCCAAATTTTAAGGTAAGGATATTATTTATTTCGTATTCATGAAGAGAGTTATTTTCTTTCAATATACTCGTAAGGGTTGTTATTCCATTCTTTATTATTCTGTTGGAATAACCTGTCTACGCGGACTACCACATGCATGGTGAAATTCGGTTGTTATTCTATTCTTTATTATTCTGTGGGAATAACCTGTCTACGCGGACTACCGCATGCCTGATGAATAACCCTTCGTATTCAACTGTTATTAAATTATGAAAATAATCTATCTGAGCGGACTACCGCCAGACGAGTGAAAATTCAATTGCAGTTTCGTATATTGTTTCATTTCAGATTCCTAACTCTAAATTTACTACGGTAAGTATTGCTTCTATAATTCCTGAAATGATCAGATATTACTTGAGTTTTGCGCTTCATCTAATATTATTTCACTGGAATATTGGTCTGAACTTTCTTGTGAAATTTTTATCTTTTTATGTCGAGTTACTATTCATGTGTTACTATTCACTGGGTACTATTTACAGTAAAAAAATATTTTTTTTTCTTCCAAATCATCTTTGATTGAATCCAACTTTTGATCTTCATTCTTGAACTCTGGATAAATTCTCTAATATTTGTCCTTTATCTCACTGGATCCGTTATTCGTATTATTTTCCATCATCCTCAGTTCTAAATGGTGATATAACTAAATATCTTTGGCCTGTAGTGCAAAGATGAATAATTACGTGATGAATATCTTTGGCCTGTAGTGCAAAGATGAATGATTACCTGATGAATATCTTTGGCCCGTAGTGCAAAGATGGACAGGTATTGAGATGAATATGACCAACTGATGATACAAATGAATATCTTTGGCCCGTAGTGCAAAGATGAATATTTGATTCGAGATGTATATTGATTGATGTTACAGGGATAAAATATTGATGATAGACTTTTAAATCAAAGAAGATAGTAGACATCATTCTCTACTTAACTCTTCTAATGAATTGTTATTTCCGCTGCGAATATTGATCTAAAACTTGTTGTTCATAATATTTTATTTGATTTATTGAAGGCTAACGATAATTTATTTTTTATTATCTTAGTCATAATATTCTTTACTGGGCTAGTTGAGCTCACCCTTTTCTTCCATTGTTCTCTTTAGGAAATGAGAATATCGCGGGTACTAGCAGGGGAATGGAGTGATAGTCCGAGTTAGAGCTGTAGAAGTTCTCACTATTTTTTTTATTTAAAATAGTGTGATAATAAATGTAATGAAGACTTAGTTTGAATGTTAATATTTTTTATATGTCTGTATTGACACTCACAGTTGTGTGGTCGTATTTTGCACGACCGTGTGATATAAAAGATTGTATTTGAATTTTGTTGAGTGTATTTGGCGACTCAAAATGGGTTGAGTATCGAACCTATTTTGGGGGCGTCACACTCTATTTCACTAAGAACTCTTCAAGCCCATCAGACTTGGAAACTATAGACTAAGCCCAGCAGACTTAGAATCTCTTGTACCCTCCGGAACTCAGCAAGCCAGCAGATTTAACTTTGGTTTAGTCACGAAGACAAGGACCCCTCAGGCCCTGGTTATTTGTTTGTTGTTGTTGTTGAGCTGCTAAGATGACATTCAGCTTGTTCATCTTCTGGTACTTAGCAGCTTCTTGTGATCGTATGGCATTCAGCATTGAGACTTGATCACAACTAATGGAATGCTAAAATGTACATTAAGCTTGACATCATTGTGTCCTTAGCAGTCTAATTCATCTCCTTGGTGCTGCTGATCTTTGTTGATGATGCTTGACTTCATCTGATATTCAGCATAACACACTATCATCACTGAGGGACTGCTAAGGCTTGCATATCAGGTAGACTTCTTTTGGTACTTAGCAGCCTCAAAACACTGGTTGACTTGTGCGCAGATTCTGCTTTGCAACTTTTTCTCTTCAGCTCAGAGTGTTCATGGTGAAATGTAGAGTGGCTCTTGAGGTCTGCTTTCTGATTTGCCACTCTAGTTCTTGCTTCTTGGCCTTCCGGCTCTCAGTTTAGTGTAAGACCCCAAATTTTATGAATAAAATTTATTTTTTTTATATATTATTTTGAAATAGTATGTGTTGATTTGATAAATGTGATAAGTTATGGGTGGAATGTGCAAAATTTACAAAGTTAGCAAGTGATAATAAAATATTCATTGTTGTCGGGGAATATTCGTTTGGTCGAGAAATATTCTTTTTGTTGGAGAATATTCGTACGACGGCGCAGTCATTGGTGGACCCCACAACGGAATGAATGTCGGATGTAGAAAGCGACAGAAATAACCTTTTTAAAAAAATAACGGTAAAACTTTTACCATTAAAACTGTTGAAATACCCGGTGGTTAAAATACAATAGCACAAGGTGTTGCACAGTAATTCTAATTATTGATTCTTACGTAAGAAGTCACTACTCAATAATTGTTACAGTAATTACTGTTCAATATTTTATTGATTCAATAGTTGTTACGTTGATATTTCATATTATTGATTCAATAATTGTCATTGCACAGTATTTCAAATTATCAAATCAATAATTCATATTATTGAAATAATATTATTAGATAACATTATTGGCAATGTCTAAGGAAGTTCTGTCTAGGAGGGGTTATTTAATTGCGCACCAGTAAGAAGAAATCCTTATCAAAAGGCCCCCTCTTTCCTGGGAACGACCTGGTTGTCAATATTGAAGTTCTGTAGTATTATTTATAAATAATTAATTGTTGAAATATATTCAATGTGGATTTTTAACGGAGGAATTTTTAGCATGTGACATTGGTTGAAAGTTAGTATTTTATCTTTTCTGATAAAATAATTCATTCAAATATGTTATTATTATATTACATTATAGTAGTATGATGTGATTATATAATAGTATGATTTTTATAATTAGAATGGTAACATTATTATAGTAAATTCATGGTATAAAAGTTAAACGAGGTGGAAGAGTGCAAATTAAATTTGAACTCTTATGATGCAAACAATGATGTCATCGGAGCGATAAGGTAAGCAAGGATGTCATCGGAGCGATGAGGTAAGCAATGATGTCATAGGATCGATGATATAAGCGATGATGTCATAAATTATGGCAAAAATACTATTTTACTCTTACTCTGCCGAGCCTATAAATAGAAGCTCATTTCTTCATTATTTCTCACCAATTCACTAAAGCTATAGAGAGAGAAAATATAGAGAGAATAAGAGAGAAAGAAGAAGAGTATTCTGCTATTACACTAGTGCAGTCTCCAAATTTTTAAGATAAGAGGTATTATTTCTTTCGTATTCATGAAGATAGCTATTTTCTTTCAATACTCGTAAGGGTTGTTATTCCATTCTTTATTATTCTGTTGAAATAACCTGCCTACGCGGAATATCGCATGCATGGTGAAATCCTGTTGTTATTTCATTCTTTATTATTCTGTGGGAATAACCTGTCTACGCGGACTACCGCATGCCTGGTGAATAACCCTTCGTATTCAGTTGTTATTAAATTGTGGAAATAATTTATCTGAGCGGACTACCGCCTGACGGGTGAAAATCCAATTGCAGTTTCGTATATTGTTTCATTTCAGATTCCTAACTCTAAACTTACTACGGTAAGTATTGCTTCTATAATTTCTGAAATGATCAGAAATTTCTTGAGTTTTGCGCTTCATCTAATATCATTTCACTTGAATATTGGTCTGAACTTTCTTGTGAAATTTTTATCTTTTTCATGTCGAGTTACTATTCACGGGGTACTATTCACGGTAATTTTTTTTTTCTTCCAAATCATCTTTGATTGGACCCAGGTTTTGATCTTCATTCTTGAACTCTGGATAAATTCTCTATTATTTGTCCTTTATCTTACTGGATTCGTTATTCGTATTGTTTTTCATCATTCACAGTCCTAAATGGTGATATAACTGAATATCTTTGGCCTGTATAGTGCAAAGATGAATGATTGCTTGATAAATATCTTTGGCCTGTAGTGCAAAGATGAATGATTACCTGATGAATATCTTTGGCCCGTAATGCAAAGATGGACAGGTGTTGAGATGAACATGACTAACTGGTGATACAAATGAATATCTTTGGCTCGTAGTGCAAAAGATGAATATTTGATTCGAGATGTATATTGATTGATGTTACAGTGATAGAATATTAATGATGGACTTTTAAATCAAAGAAGATAGTAGACATCATTTTCTACTTAACTCTTCTAATGAATTGTTATTTCCGCTGCAGTTGTTGATCTAAAACTTGTTGTCCATAATATTTTATCTGATTTGTTGAAGACTAACGATAATTTATTCTTCATTATCTTAGTTATAATATTCTTTACTGAGCTAGTTGAGCTCACCCTTTTTTTTCATTGTTCTCTTTAGGAAATGAGAATATTGCTGGTACTAGTCGGAGAATGGAGTGATGGTCCGAGTTAAAGCTGTAGAAGTCCTCACTATTTCTTTTAAAATAGTGTGATAATAAATATAATGAAGACTTAGTTTGAATGTTAATATTTTTTACATGTCTGTATTGACACTCACAGTTGTGTGGTCGTATTTTGCACGATCGTTTGATATTAAAGATTGTATTTGAATTCTGTACCATGTATTTGGCGACTCATAATGGGTTGGTATTGAACCTATTTTGGGGGCGTCACAGCTTAGATGCCACTCTGTTGGCATACTCCTTCGTGTTGAGTGAAGCTTTTAGCAGTTGAAGACTCTCATTAGATGTGCTTCACTCCTTCTATGGTAGTATCACTCTTACTGAGACTTTTACTCTGTTAAGCTCATTAGGACTCACTCCGAGTCAACAACTCTTCTCCTTTGAAGCTTCAGCTGTTATATATTCATCCATCAGCTTCCTGTTGAAATATAGTCGTTGGGAGCTATTTGAAAAGCTTCAAAGTTTCTGAGTTCTTTGATGTAGACATGCAGAGTTGACGTGACAGCTCCTTTCGATTTTTCTGACACAGCAGTCTATTTTTCACCTAACACCTCTGAAATGTCACTTTCAGCAGGCTAGTTGATAGTCACCTTTATTTCACCTTTTGTTTCCTCGATTTAGACTAAGGATGTTGGTGAGTGCATCGGGACTCTCAATCAGCAACGTTCGTTTGTTAGTCTTCATATTTAGACATTGCTGAGTCTCAATAATCAGACGAACGAACTCTATGATTCTGATGCTGACGATCATGTGCATGGTCGTAGTTTGTCTGTGAAAGTAGCTAAGTTAACTTGACTTTGACAACACTACGATTTTGAGAGTGCTCTGTGATTTGACAATGTATTACCATCTTGCACTTAGCTCTTGCAGTCTGTTCTATGGTCCAGCTTGCCTTGCCTTACATCAGGAACTAATAAACTGGCTGACTGCTTTGGTCCTTTGGTTTACATGACTCTTTTGATTAGTCATACCCAGCTTCCTCAACTTTCTGCTCTGTGATCTCTTGGTCACTCTTCATAGGTGAGGCTAAGCATAGACAATCCTTTTCGTCTGTCTTCTGTAGGTTGGCCATTATCTCTGTAGGTGCTTTATCAGTCTCTGCTGCTAGTTGGCAAACACCACGATCGTTGTTGTCAACACTACGATCATTGCGAGAAGTCTTGTGATCGTTTGACCGACACTACAATCGTTGTCTTCTAATGAGCACTTGTAGAAGACTTTTCTTGAATGGCTCTTCACTTCTCAATCAGCCTTGCTGATAGAGTTGGTGCTTTGATCTTCTGTTTGCTTGCAGGCCATTCAGAGAATGCTTTCTGATACTTTTTAAGTAGACTGCATTCTGAAACTTGACTACTCTTACCAGAGGATGAGATCTATGTACACTTCATGATTGCTCATCTGTTGAGGATCGTAGAGTGCTCTATAATTTTACCTTAGCATTGTGATCACTTGACTGACTACGATTTGGCTCTGGTTCTGCAGACTACGATTCTGCCCAATGGCAATTTGTAGACTCTATGACTCCGAGTGTAGTCTACGATTCTGAGAATAGTTCATATGACAGCCTACGATTTCTGCCTTGACATATGCAATCTCTTGACTGGCTTGTCAGACTATACGATTCTGCCTAGGACGACCTGTAGACTCCAGGATTTTGAGTGAAGCCTACGATTCTTGACTTGGCTCGGCAGGAGCTCAGTAGGCTGTCTCTACGATCTCGAGAGTGGCCTTCTTGGTAGACTGCGATTCCGAGAGAGGCTATCTTGACAGACTACAATTCTGCCTTGATAGACTACGATTTTGCCTTAAGTACTCTCTTGGCAGACTGTGATGGCTGGTGCAGTGCTCTACGATCAGACGAACCTATCTATTACACTTTATAAGATCAACCTAACAAGCTTGATATTTCTATTCACAGTCCTTGTACATTGTAATCTTTTGAAGGACTTCACAAAGCTGTTCATTCATGTAGGATCAACCTAACACATTTGATCTTTTCAATCTAAGTCCTTGTACATATTGTCTATCATCTATTAAGGACTTTATAGCTTTTATCAATGCAAACATATTTGTATATTCATTCATTAAGTTCATAATTAAATCTTATATAAAGAGGAATAACATTCTCATGCATATTCCTGACATGATGCATTAGGTATACATAACCAAATCTTGAGTAATATATCATCAGTAAATGTGATAAAATAATCATAACCTCCTTTAACTTTCGATATCAATGGACCACATACATCAGTATGAACCACATCTAACTTTTCTATGGCTTTTCACCTCTTGCTTTAAAAGGTCCTTTAGTCATTTTACCCTCTATACATGATTCGCAAACTGGATAATAATTAACTTCAAGAAAACTTAATGGTCCATCCTTCACCAATCTTTGGATCATGTTTAGATTAATATGACCTAAACGTAACTGCCACAAATAAGTTTTATTTGTTCGAAGAAACTTTTCTTTTCTTAGATATGTTATTATCAAATTCAATATTTTGCAGTGTTCTTATAACAGGAGTGAGAATATATAAATTATCCAATAATGTACCATCACAAACAAAAGTAGAATTTTTCTTAATAACAACTTTATTATTAAAAATCACGGAGTACCGAAATTAAACTCCTACAAGCGTTTTGTACGTAAAGTACATTATTCAAATATAAACTCCTATTACTAAAAAACAGCACATGAACTATTCCTATTGCTGTTGGAACTGTTGCATTCGATGCTAACTGTAGATAAAATTTTCCTTCATTTAGCCGTCTGGTTTCCTGGAACCCCTGCAAAGTAATGTAAATATGATTAGTGATTCCAAAATCTACACACCAGGATCCCGTAGAAATGGCCAACAAAACATGATTCAACTGGTATAATATAATGAAGAATCGTGATAACTAATCCATGCATGTAAAAAATTTCATTTTTTGATTTTAGCATAATTTATTTATTTTGTTATTATAAGAAAATTTTATGTTGCACGTGCATGCTTGTGCTCCCGTGACTAATTTAATAATTAAAATAAGCCAAATAATTAAAGAGTAATAAAAAAACTATCCAAGCATATTCATTACATGAAAAAAATAGACTAGGTTAGTTAATTTGTATATATATTAAGTTAATACCCTATTGCGAATTAAGAAACAGTACAAGCCAAGTCAATAAATGAATTTTCTAACTATGCTGCACGTTTTGAATATACAGACACACACACACACATATTATATATATATAGTTGCTAGGGTTTTTGCTTTGTCAGCGAGATAATGATTTTTTTAATACAATGGATACATATTAGGCCTTTCTTTACTTTGATTCGTTGCTTAACAATTATTTGATCCATATCTCGGTTTCAGTTGGTCCACGAAAAATAATATCTAGCTACGTACTTTAATTATTATAAGAAAGAAAGAAAGAAAGGGAGCAAGGGACCCGTATAATTATATAATTGGGAACCACATGATTATAATTATATTTGTCTTTTTGTATGTACTTGATCTAGGATGGATTATTATATGAGTCCTCTTAATATGTGTCTTAAGGACATATGTTAAGCACACAGTTTAAGAGAATATTTTCTTAAATTGTGTGTATATTCTCTTGATTTTTGCATTTGCACCAAGTTCAAGGGAATAAGCACACAATTCAAGGAAATATTCTCTTAAACTGTGTACTTAGCATGTGCCCTTAGGGCACATATTAAGAAATTCCTTATTATATAAAGGTTAATTTTTCTTACTGTATATATTATTATTGCCGCCCATAACTATGTGATACAACTCATTCGAATTATCAACACACTAATCATGCAAATTCGTAATTTATGACTAGGTTAACATGCACGTTATAATTCTTTATTTATATAATCAATTGTAATGTATATATATATGTCGCAAGTTATATATAGAAATTGAACCAACCGTAGGGATTAATTTCAAGGTTTTGTGTTTCCAGAAGTACTACTTGATGGCCAAATTAAAGAAGTACTAATTGATGGCCAAATTAAAGTAATCATTAAAAACACACACTGCTTGATACTGTCTGTATGTACAGTTTAAACAGTTTTGGAGATGGATGGACTAGCTTGTCAATATTGTTATTTTTCTTGATCTTAATAATGGAGGAAATTAAAGATAAGAAACACGTGACAATTGACATGCATGACTTAACCAATTTACAATTATTAATGCTAAAATAGTTATAAAATTATTACCTGATCTTCTAAAATTTATTGAAAAAGATGAAGAAAAAAAACAAGTTAATATTTTATGTAGGGATAATATAAGAAATTAAGTTATTAATGCTTCTTTAAAATCTTCAAATGATAAATAAAAACAAACAAATTTTATAATCACAAGTAAAAAAGAAGAGGGAGTAATTATTTAGCATGTCCCCGTCGTAACCTGTACACTCAAATTTCTTTATTGGTTTAACTCTTACATATCATAATATACCATCAACAAAAGCAAATTCTTAGAAAAAAGAAAAATAAACACACACACACACTCATTCACAAGCCATCCTTTTTGCTCCCCACAAAGAGAATGAGCATAGATACCATTCCAACTTGATGGTCACACTTAATACTAGTACTCTTGTATCTTTATGATCATTAATTAATTAATATATATCTTAGAATTCCTTGGATTTCTTTTGGGTTGCCATATATGGGAACTGGTTTTTCTGGTTTATTAGGTGGTGAGAATATTAATAATAATATCAATATTGGAGGTCCTGGGATTGAAGATATACCAGAGAGCTGTGTGGCCTTGATTCTCACTTATTTGGACACCCCAGAGATTTGCAAATTAGCGTGTTTGAATCGAGCCTTTTACCGGGCTTCGTCGGCCGACTTGTTGTGGGAATCAAAGTTGCCGGAAAACTATCAGATTCTTGTGAAGAAATTGTTTAATTTTGAGAGGACGGAGAATTTGGTTAAGAAAGATATATATGCTATGTTGTGTCGTCCCACTCGTTTCGATGGTGGCACTAAGGTTTCTTTCTTATAGGGTTTTTTTTCCACCCATTTAATTTATTTATCTTCATGATATCTAGCATATATTGATTTTTGGCTTATGTTTATCTCTCTCTCTCTCTCTCTCTCTCTCTCTCTGGAAATTCTAAGAGTACTACTTTTCTTGGTACTCTCTAGATCTAGAGCTATGTGTAATTTGTTAGTAGATGATGAGTTTATATATGTAATTAAAATATATAGGGAAGGGGATGAATTATTAATTAATTAATTGTGAATAATGCATGGCATGTTATGGCAGGAGGTTTGGTTGGAGAAGAATGGAGGAGGGGTTTGCGTTTGTGTATCTTGGAAGGGATTGAAAATAACGGGTATACATGATCGGAGGTACTGGAATCACATTTCAACCCATGAATCCAGGTTAGATTTCTTATTTCTGTTTCCACATATATTTCTCAACTCTAAAAATGTATAACCTGATATATATATATATATATATATATATATATATATATATATATATATATATATATATATATATATGCACTTCTTTATAATAACATTCGATCCCAACACAAAATTTACAATATTTTTGTCACGAGATATAGCAAGATTTTAACCTCTTTTTTTTCTATTTAAACCCCAATTAACAATTTGAGTTTTGTGTTAAGTGTACCTGTGTGTACTGATTTCCTTCCAAAATCAAGCACGCGTCTCTAAAAAAGAATTAATATTTCTATAAAACATGAATTAATATTTTTATAAGACTATCTTCATATGAATAATAACACTCATATAAGTCACACACTGTGTAAATATCAATTTACTTAATATTAGAAATCAATATGTTAGTGATGACATGATATTATTAGATGTATTTAAGGGTATAAATAGTAATATATTTAAAATTTTATGTCATTTTATAATTTAAATTTTAAATTTTATTTTTAATTTTTAAACAAACTAAAAAAATTTATCTCAAAAAGATATTATAGGTTATTATGAATTAAAAATAATATGTTTTACGACTTTATATGCCAGTTTTTTGTTGTTGTGAGTTACTGGAATAATAATAATTGATAATATTTAATATAGTATATTGAACTTATAATTATATTTAATTGCATGTATTGATATGTCGCTGAAACCGTAATTCGACTATAAATATGAATTTATATGATGTTTTTAGACTATGCTTGTTTGTAAGGATTACGCTTAGAATTTGACTATTAATCCCAAGTCTTATGTTTGTTTTGAAAAATAGACTTGGGACTATAATTAGTCCCGGAATTATTTAATACAATGTACAACTAGGTATTATAATCTCTACCATTTGGGACTAAAAATTTGTGAACAAAATTAACCTTCAACTTTATTTAAAAAGACCGATATATCCTATACTCAAACTAACGAAAATATGATATCTTTGTTATTAGTGGTAATATTAGTAGTAATGGTATAATAATTCAAATGGTAAGTTTTTATCCAATTTTTTAAATAATATTGGATAAAATAAACATAACATAAAATTATTTTAAATTACCATATGAATATTTTCATTCAAAACAAATATATGACTATAGCTATTTAATCTTAATTAATAAATTTAAATTTATAATAAATGAGAATATAATCTCGCAATCGTAATTCTTTCAAACACATATGAGCTTAGTTTGTAAATATATAACGTGGACATGGCCGTAGTACATTTGGGCTCCACCCTCGATAGAAATCGTGGTGAGTTTTTGGATAAGTGTTTGAAAATATATATTTTTTGTACAAAAATCAAACACATATTTACATAAAAATAAGAATTAGGGTGTAAATGAGTCGAATCTCAGCGAACATCCTAACACTTAAATTCGGCTCAACTCAAAAAAATTGAACTTGGATTCGAAAAGAAATTTCTAATTTTGCGACAGATTCAACTCGAATCATTACTCGCTCGGTTCATAAATACTCAACTCGTTTACAAAACGAGTTACTCATGAGTTTTCAAATCGAATTTCGAATATGAACCATTTCACCTAATACTGAACCACTACATCCTAAATTGATTATTGAACTAATGTTTATATATAAAAGTTTTTCTTTTATTTATGTAAAGAAATTACAAAGAATGTAATACAAATTGACAATCAATTCATTGATTTATTCAAATACAAGTTTACACTATTTAATACTACACTTTATAAATTATAAAGATTGATACAAATATCACATATTTAGCTTGTTAATATGGATCAAACCAGTATTCGAATATGATCCATCGAGCAGGTATCGAGTATGGTTCGAGAAAAAAAATAAAATACTCAAACCAGCCTTAATCTGAGGAAATTTTTATATACTCAAATTCGATTCGTGTATAATTAAACAAAAAACGAGTACGAATCAAATTAATCAACTTCTAA
Organism: Panax stipuleanatus; assembly: GCA_020205555.1. Classification (NCBI taxonomy): domain Eukaryota; kingdom Viridiplantae; phylum Streptophyta; class Magnoliopsida; order Apiales; family Araliaceae; genus Panax; species Panax stipuleanatus. The sequence goes on along the minus strand of CM035118.1, from coordinate 134,788,048 downwards.
TTCGAGTTTTAAATTATATTTTTGAACCGATCTCGTGTCGAATCCCAAACTATTCGGCTCGACTTACACTCTAATAAAAATGGTAGTAGTGGCACCGACATGTGTGAGATTGTTAATTAACTTTTTGCATGTTAGGTGGTGGGCATGAGTGGGGTGGGGTCTAAGCTTAACAAGTCTTTGAATTTGAAAATGCACTCCAATCCACTACCTCATCATGTTATGTTATTGTTATGGGTCTTTATACACCTTTTAACTCCAACATCTTTTCTTTAGAAATTGTGTATTTTCTGATTGGTCCGACCATAGCCTTTCAAATGTCTTCTTCTTCATCTCTCTCTCTCTCTCTCTCTCTCTGTCTGTGGGGGTAGGTGGGACTTGCATGGTGGATGATTACTTTTGTGAATTAACTAAGGTCTAATTATGTTATTGGACCAATCAAGAAAATAGTGCTACTGCACACTAGCGTGATTTCGTTCTCTATTCACAATGCGTGACAGATGGAAAGATAAAGACTTTTCCAGTACCTAACTTATTGATAGTTTATTATACCTTTACTCAATTTACATCAATGTGTACAGATTCCACACAATTACATATCTTCAACAAATATGGTGGTTAGAAATAGAGGGAGAGTTGGAATTCGAATTTCCAGCAGGGGCATATAGCCTTTTCTTTCGACTCCAGCTCGGAAAAAGGCACGGCGGCGGCACCAACCCAAACCCAAACCCAAAGAAAGTGCACGGCTGGGACATCAAACCGGTCCGGTTCCAACTATGGACATCAAAATCAAATGGTGAGCATGCCGCCGCCATAGCTCGCGAGTGTTATTTAAGTGATGATCAAGCTGGCAAATGGCTACACTATCATGTCGGAGATTTTCTAGTGGAGGATTCCAATGTACCCACAAAGATCAACTTCTCAATGGCCCAGATTGATTGCACTCACACTAAAGCTGGCTTGTCCTTAGACTCTGTGTTGATTTGCCCCGCTCAGCGTGATTAATTAATTAACCACTCCTCTCCCTATTCCATAACAACATGCAGTACTTGATATATGTAGTTTTATACACATGCATGCATACTAGTCTATTAACCCGTACGTACGAGCTAGGGACAGACTCTTTTTTTTGGTTATTTTTTAGTAATTTAATAATCTTTATGTATACTTAGTTGTACGCTGAAATTTTATAATAAAATATGTGATAAATAATAGCATAATAATTTGTAGATGTTGTAACAATTTAGATAAAAATAATAGCAATTATTCAAGTACATCAATTTCCAGCATTTAATAATAATTTAGGTAATAATAATAATTTTATTATTTCGTATTGAGTGTAAGTTTGTTCGATTATATATAAATATAAATATACTAATTGAATTGAAGATGTTATCGGAGTCATAAGTCAGAACACAAATAAGTTCAAGCATTAAATTAATTTGTGATTATGATTAGATGCACTCGTGAAATTCGAAAAACGAACAGAATGGATGTCTTACCCATGCCAAAAATTTTCACACCCCATCATTGATAGTTAAAATTTTAAATAATTAACAACCCGAGTCAATCCATGTATGAATAGAGTCAACTCACCGAGTTAACTCCGCTGGTACATAAATTAGATTTCGTGATTTTATATATATGAACATATTAAGAATGTCATTAAATACTATCATGTGGATAACTAAATTTGTGACTACTTGTTTATGAGAAGTCGGAAACTATTAATATAAAGAGAGAGAATTTCTTGAAAGATGAGAGATTCTAGCGATGATATAAAAAAATAATTAATTTATTCTCCTACAAAAGTACAAACGAGTAGTCCGAATAATTTTAATTTTTTTTGCTAAAAAGTTTATTATTTTGGAACGGAGAGAGTAATAATAATTTATTTATTTATTCTCAGCTTTGATCATGATCTTCTTTGATTTACTAAAATACCAAAATTGGAAGAGTTTATAGTATAAAGTGAACATGTTTTGTCTTTCTTGTTTTCCACCCATGAATAAAAATAATGCTACTATCACATAAATCCTTTCACATAATTCTCACATACATACACATACATACTGCGGGTTCCGCATGTCAGGCAGGGACCCACAGTATGTATGTGTGTGTATGTGAGAGTTATGCGATAATTTTTATGTGATAGTAGCATTGCTCCATGAATAAAGGTTAATAATCGGAGGTAACTCTGGAATTGTCTTAACAGGTAGAAGTGCACATGGAATAATGAACTTTCCTTCACTTTATCTAGCAGGCCAAGCAACAAAGTAAAATTGGATTCTCTTGTGTGGGCATTGTTGTGAAATGAATAATGCTTCAAGCCTTGGAGAATATTATCCTTCAAGTATGGATCTATTCCTACCTACTGGCCCACACATGGAATATATTATTTGATTGACTACACCATTTGTTGTGAATGTGGTAAAATAGTACTCATTATTGATTTTTGAAAATTAATTTAAGATATTTTTAAATTTAAAATTAAGATGATTCATTAAAAATTATAAAATAATAAATCTTACAATAAGTAGTACTCTTTATAATAAACGAATTGTTACGCTTAAAAAAAGATGAGTAAAGTAAGTTGCCCCATCGGCTATAGATTATTAGATGTGGAAGTTTAGGGTGATAAGAAGCTGACGGTTGTTGACCCGGGTCTCGTGTACCAGGAAGGGTAATAAATCGAAAAACAGCAGGCTTTGCCACCAATGTCCTTCCCCAATTCTTTCACCGCCACCAGATGTCATGTCGTGGATCAGCCGGACTTGCAGGTGACTTCCGGTCTACGAGAAGATGCATAAGTTTCATGCAAAAGACTCGATGAGTAATACTGAGTCAACCTCTTATTTTGGGCCGTAGATGATCGTTGAGCAAAAAGTTTGTAAGCCATTATTATATAATTTCAAGATCACAACAAATCTATGATGAGATCGTTCATTATTGATTAAAATTATAGAAATTTATGTCAATTTTGAATTTGAATTTTTTTAAAAAGTCAATAATAACTACTCCCTCCGTTCCTTAAAGACTGCAATTTTAAGGGAAAAAAAATTATTCCTTAAAGAATGCAATTTTAAGAACCCAATATAGTTTTTGTATTTTTTTTTCCCAAATATGCCCTTGTTTTAATTGAAGTGGAAATTGGAGCATTAAAACTCGAAGTATGTTGCATATGGAAAAGTGGAATGGAAATTGAGCATTAAAGAAAGGCTAACTTTGTCATTTTATCCCACTTATTGGTTTGTGTGTTTTGCAATAATATGGAGGAAGTATTATGGAGTATTTTTCATTTTGGAACACACCGTTCCATTTGGGATCCCTAGATATTGCTCTTACCGAGTATTGGCTCCTTTGATTTCCCAGTCAATTAGCCTGCCTCTAGGTGGTGGTTGTACGTGCAATACGGATAGCAGTGGGTTTTTCCTAGAACTCCGAGTTCTTTCAACTTGAACGGCTAATTCGGCACAAGGGGTAGCAATTTTAATTTATTCCAAGTGGGTCCACAAAGGGTAAAACTGGAAAATACATTTTCTTTTTGGCTTCTTAAAGTGAATGAATAATCTGTGCAATAATTGGTCAGACCACGAGCAGGGAAGAAAAAAAACCCAACACAAAAGTGGCGGGCCGACTTAGAATTTGAGATTAAAAAACTTGGCATATTAGAGTCGTCAAATATTACAAAAGCTGTGTCCACACGTTCAAAACTGCTGAAGGACATTTTCATCACAGGAGTAAAAAAATAGTATCAAATCACAATGAGCAACCCAGATAACATTGGAGAACTGAAGTTAAAGATATAAATATGGTATTGATACCGAGCTGGAGATGTTCCAAACTTTCATGTCCAGAGATTACACTAGAAGATATTGGAGGCATAAACACGAGGGGAAAAGGGGACGGAAGATGAGAATACAATAGAGACTAGTTCCTAACATCCTGGCATCATAATAACTCTATCTGTTTCTGTTTCAACAAAAAAGACAGACAAATCAAGAAACTAATTCAAATAAACCTGTACAAAAGATATATGTTTTGCAAAGAACTGACCATGTAGAAGCCAATATAAGAGGGTCAAATTAGGTCCAGTCATGCTTTCCAGTCATAGGCCATACTATCCTCAAGATCACCACTAAAAAACCCATTTTCTGTGAATTCATGCGCTATATCTTGAACCACATCCTCCGGCAACTTGATATTTTGAGCTAGATCAGGTGCTTTCTGGCTGCTTCCATTATTGCCACCAGCTGCAGAAGAGTCACTATTTGAAGCAGCTTTGAAACTGTTGCTCCTAGTTGGCAAGGGTCCATTAACACCTACTATCCCATTGACGTTAGATGCTGTTGCTGCTGGATTGTTGCTTCCATACACAAGGCTATCCCTTCCCCCACTCCGATTAGCACTCTGTCCACTAAGGGAGTGCTGCTGTGGTACCCCCCCTGCATTGCTATTGTTGTTCATATCCTGCAGCAGTTGCTGGATCATGTGCTGTTGCAAAGCCTGGCCGTTGTGGGAGGATTGTGGGTGGTTCTGTTGGAGAAGGCCATTACCATTAAGAGAACGCTGCTGCGGCTGCAGGAGATGGGAACTTGAGAAGCCACTTGCTGGGAAATTTTGCAAGGTCCCTGGCAGTATAGAAGCAGACCCTTGAAAAGATGAGGAAGGGTTCTGGTTAGAATTGTTGAAAGAAGAAGTTGCCTCCTGCTGAAGTGAATTAGTGCTTGAATTAATCGAGTTTTGTCTCATCATAAGATTCTGGTAGTTTGAAAGAGCCAGGGCAGCTTGCGCTGAGCCACTTAAGGCTCCTCGACTAACCATTGGATGATTATTGCTTATTTGATTGCTAAGTCCAGGATGTTGCGCTAAGAGCTTGTTGAGTGTGTTGCGATCAGTTGGCAAACCCTGAATACCTGCTAGCTGTTCCAACTCCTGCATCTTCTGCAGCTGAACCTTCGCAGGATTGGGAAGTCGAGGAAAATCTTTTAAACCATCTGTGAAAGTGAGTAGCAGAAGAACAGTATCAAATATTTGAGGTAGTGGTTTCAGAATTCAGTTAGATCAGAGGCACCAAGGTTATGTTCAAGAGCAAGGACATTTTTTTAGGGGATTATAGTCCAAAATTATTTATCCTAGGTATGATTTCAACTTCTTTTTTTATTTTAAAAGTCACATGTTTGTTTAATTGGGGAAGGATTATTAAATGGGTTAGCTGAAAATTGGGATATAATTGTCAAAAAGTTTTAATCCCAGAATATCATTTAATAAGGGATTCAAAAGGGAGATGGAGTTAAATAGTACCCCTTTTGGGTAATACATCGGCCTACGGACTACATAGTGCAGAGTATAAATTTGACATCAAACATAGTATTAAATACATTAGAGGACTAGATAGTCTAAACCACAATAGTACTTGCAAACAAACATAGCGTCTAAACCTTAGAATTTAAACCAAAAACATGAGTGAACCAGCAATTGAAAGGAAGGTACATGAAAACCTTAGGGTAAAAAGAAGAATGTATATTCCAATTAGGATTAGATATATTAGCCATTACCTAATAACTGTATTAGGATGCAAGTTCACTAATTAATTAAACTCAGAAGATAACCTACCAAAGGACTAAAACGGAACAATATCAAAAATCAAAATAGTTACCAATAGGCCCAGCTTTTTGATCTCTGCAGAAATCCATAAGATCTTTCATGCTATTGACAACCTCAGATATCTGTTACAAAGTGTAGCAGGAAAATGTAAGAAATTTTAATCAAAATGGTAGGTCAAGATTTACACACAATTCAGTACCAAAATAAAGCAGTCTACCTGTAAGCACCGCACATATCTTTTGGAAAATCCCAAGTCATTCAAAGATTGCAACTCTAAACTCCTCGCCAGTTGACGCCCAGCTGTCACAACCCTAAGGTAGAAAAACAGTCAGTTGTAACCATTCTGCAATGGGATCCATTACAATGAAATATTTAGGTGTAGAACAGTCACAAATTAAGCTCAACTAGAAAATTCAATATCTTAGGATTCAACCAACTGAATTATATACATGAAAAGACCCACGGAAATTTAAATTGTCACTTCTACAAATGAATACAAGCCTATATTATGGTAACCAAACTACTCTCATCAGAACTAAAGACAAAACATATCAGGCATACCAATAAAATTACACCACGGCCTCTTCAAAACCCTACACTGTGAACATGTAAAAATGTAGTAGCTTGGATTGATAGTGCAGTAGGTAATTATTCTTCCTTTATCACAGATTATCTAGAGAGAAATATGCTACCTAGTTGCAGAAAAATGAAATGACCTATTCTTAATCATTTTAGAAAACCACCATACTATTGTTTGGGGATTAAAAGGAGTCTAATTAGATAAAGACAAAGTGCAGAGTGGGAGAACAGGGAGACCTCGATTGAGATTCAAAGTACCAAAATAGAGAAAAAAAACTAATGAAGCACTGGCCGTATATCTGTGAACATCTAAGACAGCAATTCCTCTAAAAGCTCCTATAGTTGACATAGTTATCAATTCGTTAAGCGACGACTAGTCACCTGACTAGTCGTCTAGTCACTGCTGAAAGTGCAAGTCGACAGTTCGACCTAGGTTGTCGTCGCTAAGTCGTGCGACAACTAGTCGTCGCCTAGTTGGTTCAAATCAATGATTTGCCCGACTTGGTATCTAGTCGGACTACTTAGTAACAAACTCAAATTTAATTTATCGACTCAATTCCAAATTCTAATTGTCCCATAACCCAGTAACCCACCTAATTAAAGATATTTAAATGGCGGATAGTTCGGAAGCCGAAAGTTATGATATGAGCAATGATTCTAATAGGGGTTTAATTTTTATTATCAATGATATTTAATAGTTTTGATTTTGAAATTGTTATTTTTTATGTTAATTGTAATTTGAAAATTTATATATATATACACTCACACACACATTTATGTATTAAATGAGTATCATAAATAATTTGTTGCTTTACCAACGACTAGTCACTTGACTAGTCGCCTAAGTAATCAGCCACTGATTCGCTCGACTTAACGACTTAACTATAATAGTTGAATTCCACAACAATGCTAGAAATGAAACCTATCCCAAGAAACGAAAGAGTGTGATGGGTATCAATGAACATTCTAACTTTCCTTTCGGTCCATATACCCAAAAATTTAGAATAATACAAAGCATTTCACCATGCTATTATAAATAATTGCTATTTTAATTATCTCGTCTTGTAGTGGAATAGACATAAGGTGGTTCAAAACATACTCTTTTGGGTATCACTGAACATTATAGCTTTCCTTTGGGTCCATATACCCAAAAATATAAAATAAGAAAACCTCCAAAGAATCGTAAAATTCTTATCCTCCCAAAATTTAGAATAATATAAAGAATTTCACCATGAAATTATAGATGATTACTATTTAACTATCTTGTCTTGTAGTGGAATAGACATAAGGTGGTTAAAAAACGTAGAACGTACTCTTTAAAAGTTATTTTAGGTGCAAGGTAGGTGAAACAATTTCCTTTATGCCATGTTCGTTTGCAAAGATAATACTTAGGATTGGACTATTAATTTTATGTCCCCTGTTTGTTTTAAAAATTAGACGGATAACAAAATGAATTGAAATGGGAGACTATTTAATGCCACGTCCAAACAAGGTATTATAATCCCTACAATTTGGGATTAAAAATTTATAGAGAAAAATAGCCTTTATCTTCTTTCTTTTTTAAAATGACCGGTACATCTTATCCTATTCATCTATACTCACTATTAACAATACGATATCTTTTATTATTACTGGTAAGAGTCTGATGGTCTAAATGACAAATTTTTATCCAACCTTTAAATAATCATATACAAAACAAATACCACATGGAATTATTTTAACTTAAAATAATCTCATTCTAAACAAACATGTGACTAGGACAATTTAATCGTAGGATTATTAGTCTAAATGATAAGTTTTTTCCAACATTTAAATATCATATACAAAACAAATACCACATGGGATTATTTTAATTTATCCCATGAATAATCTCATTCTAAACAAACATGTGACTAGGACAATTTAATCCTAGGAATAGTAGTCTTGAGATTAGGACAATTTCATGGGTACTAGAATTATAATCCTTGCAAACAAGCATGACCTTAGGGTATTTGATTGCCAATCAAACCATATGGATGTAACAAACCTGCAAAAATATGGGAGCATACAAATTTTTAATTCATCTGGAGACGTGTGTCAACGACAAATAAATGTTAACAATGCTTATTTTACATGATTATAATAATGGTGCTAAACAATCTCAAATCAAGTAAAAATTTGTATGCTCTCATATTTTTGCATGTTCTTTGCATCCTTATGGTTGGATTGCCAAGCAAAGACCCTAAAGTACATTGTTGCACAGGAAATATAATTTCACTTTTCAGAAACTTTTAACTGATTTTAAAGAAGAAAGAAAGTGAACACCCAAAGGAAAGGTTTGCAAAAAGTTCTCAATTTACACCTGATAAATTTGGCATCAAAGGACGTGTCTACCAACAGCAACATCTAACAAGTTATAAAGCTTAGCCTTTCCCGCACAGGGGGGGAGGAATATTTCTAACTGATTACATTTGTTAGACAAAGGAATATTAATGTAGCCATTTTAATTAGCAACAGAGTGATTTGCCAAATAAGGGCATTGAGAGAAGGCAGGCACCTGAGGAGTCAGAGGATACAATGTGTATTTACCTACATACCATAACTACACTGCTCTAAAAAAGATAAACAACAAAAAATCATAAGCAGATATTTATATGTCCACTCCCAGAAGTTCAAATTAGCAGAGCTCAGGCAATTTAAATCAGTAAAAATATAATCAGAACTCAAGCTTTAATTTGGGATCAGTGTCTAACAAGTACAAAATTTAGTAAAAGAATAAAAATACAAAAAAGAAAGTCTGCGTTGGCAATAAAAATAAAACTCAATAGAGGTGAAAACACAAAAAACTGAAGTAATAATAATACTTTTTTTAATTAACTCACATATTGCTGTTGTTCTGCAAATCCTGCTGAGAAACCCCATCAGATCCACTTTCAGCAATTGTGCTTTGGCATTTCTGTGCAACCTGTACCAGCTGATTCACCTGCAAAGATAGATTATTGTGACTTCTCAGTTAAATTTTGGAGAATTCATCTACTTTAGTTAAATGCTTCAACACGTTACTGCTAAAGGTTCTATGGCTTTATAATATCTTAAACAGCTAAATAACACGGTCCAATGAATCAACAGAGCACACAGAATGCATTTGAAAAGGTTTCGAGATAGAAGGGAGGGAGCTAATTCATAGAGATAGTCACTGCAGTATACAAATCCACCGTTCTTGCTTCTTTTGTTGGAGGGACTCAGCTTCACTCTACTATGTCTCCAGAACTCATTTTGAGTGCATGTTGTGGGCCTGCCAGTAACATGTTCATGTACGTGTGTATGAATGTGTGTGCGCATGTCTGCACGTCTGTGAGAGAGAGGAGTTTATTGACTATTCATTGCATTCTAGTAGTTATTGTGCTGAGAAGGACTCTTTATTGACTTTTCAATTCATTACTGTCTTAGAGAATAATGATAAATGGTCATGAAAAAATCCCAGAAATTGAAATCTTAGAGACATGCTTAAATTGTTGACACTTGCACATATTTGTTTAATCTATTTACTGAACCAACAAAAGATCTTATACAGTTGATGAATGCACATGTCTATTAAATAGAAGTAACAACTGTGTTGAAGAAAGTGACTAACCTGTGGTGCAACCAACCTACGAGGAAGAAGTTCTTCATGGCGCCGTGCACAAAATTCCCAAGATAATATCTGAAACATGAACATGTACAAAGTGCTAGAGGTTATTACTATATTGTAATGGGGTAAGGGGGGGAAAAGAGTATTCAAAACGAAGAAGTAAAAATATTAACCTTTAAATCAGGGGTAAATATGACGCGCAGCTGACCCTCCCGAACCACCCGAAGTTGCTCATATACACTTTCTTGAACTGCTTTTCCATATTCCAACATCATTATTCCAGATGGAAATCTAGATTCACGGGGTAAGTCCAGAAATAAAAGCTCATCAATGACACCACTGCCAAATTTGATTTCATTAAGTCGAGGAAGTACTTCAAAAGTTGCTTCTGTGGACACCCCATCAAAAAGAGTAAAAAGAGTTAGAATGAATTTTTGAATCTAGTTGATGCCTCCCTTGAGCAACTAATGCAATTAACTGTAAATTCACAGGTGATGCCAAAGCCTAAGAATCTCTGTATGATTTATTACAATAACAGAGTCATATTATTGAATATGTAAAAGCTAGTCGGGACAGATGATAATAAAACTTCTTTCTTAGTTATCCATTCAACGAGAACCATACATAGACAAACTATGTTGTTAAAAGATCCTTTTTTGAAAAACTGAAAATGATTTCACAACAAATTAGGAAGAAACTGAATAATCCAGGTATTCTGAAGAGTGTAAACAGACAGTAGCACCCGTGATAGTTAGGTGCTACTTTAAGTCAATAGTGCTCGAAAAATGCACGTTGTATATTTGGAAATTGGAGGTATAAATGTAATTATGAATAAAAAAAATTGCCTCATCCAAGATGTGTGCTATATGGAAGACACAAAACCATAAAGGTTAACATCTGATACCAGAAGAACAGTATTATCAACTACATATTTTTAGGCACATCAATTGACTAATGGTTATTGTTTGGATGGAACCAGAATTGATACTATCTTGCTACAACAAGGGGCGCCGAGAAGACACAGCTCGTGTCAACTCAAGACTAGTATGTGAAGTATAGTTGCGACCTCTGCTTCAATTTCAGAGCCTCACACCTACTAGGTGACACTCATGTGAACATTTAACTAATATGACACTTATGTTTTAAGAGAATAGCATATGGCAGATAATGATCTTGGAAACCTTATTAGGCAAAACCTTATTAGGCCCCCATAACACAATTTTAAGCCTACAAACGACACTTGTATCTTGACAATATGAATTACAAAAATAAGTGCAATTATAATGTGAGACGTGTTTTCAGCCTAAAGGTGGTATGCTTTAGAGTAAAACATATATTGTATTTCTAGGCTAACCAATGCACTGAAGTTCCAGAAATTAACAGTAATGTAAGCAATCTTCAGCTAAGAAACTTCACTACATAAACACTCATGGTACGTGTCTCAAATATCAGGATACCAAGGATACAAGACCAAAAAACTACAATCAATAGAGAAACACCAAGACAAATTCACTCACCAAATCCCCGTCCTGATTTTGAACCACAAATATCGCACTGCCATGCATCCTTTCCAAGGAAATGAAAAGCCAAAAAAGAAAAATTAGTTAGCGAGATGCACCAACTTCTGTTGAATCAGATGGGGAAAAAAAAGAAAAAAGGAAAGATTACTCTGGCATCCACATATATCTGAGTATATGCATCATATACACTGACATATTCTTATATGTACACAGATCTAAAGCTAAATATGCAATTAAGTAGATAATATAAATCAACCGAGATACCACATCAGTTAAATTTTTTAACTTGATCACATTATATTCCGTTTCATTTATAATAGTTAAAATTGACAACCAAAAGCTAACCATGGCTGCCTGGGGAAATACGCCTAGTGAGTGATGCCCGACGTTATCATATAATGACAAGCACCACCTTTTCTTTGCACGTGGAGAATAGTACTCGGTCACGAACTTCCTCCAGTAGGCAATAGTATTGTCCTGTTAAAATTATTTGATACAGTAAAAAAATTAAAATTTAACAATGAACCTCAAATAGAACTGAAACGTGAACAGAACTGAAAGGAAGACCAATACATTAAATAGTTCACAAGATAATACTCACAGGTGGCCGCTGCCGTTGATGGTATAGGTATTGCATTAGTCTACGAGAACAAACACCACCATCATAGGGGCGCTTCACACCAGATGAAGGCTGCACACCCTGTTTTTGAAGTTGTTGTCTTAACTGCAGCTGCTGCTGCTGCTGCTGCAACAAATGAGCTCTCTGAACTGGTGGCATAGACTGCAGTAACTGTTGTTGTTGTTGCCTTAGTCTCTGCTGCTGAATCAAAGCTTGCAACTGAGGATTAGGGGTTTGTAACTGCATGGAATCTTGTCTTTGCAGTATCTGATTTATAACCTGCTGTTGCAGAATGTCTTCCTGTTTGATATCCAGTCGAGGTTTCTTCTGCAACTGGGAGATATTAGTGGGATCTTGAATGAAAGACCCAGGAATCCTTGGATCAGTAGGAAGAGAAACTTGTCCAATTCGTGCAGTGGGCAAGGATGTGGCACTTGAAGCCCCTTGATGTTGCTGATTCTGGTGTACTTGTTGGGAATGAGGGTCTTGATTGGAGCTCTGTTGCACTACAGAGGACCCATCCATGACTGACGATCCTGAAATGCTTATATTATTGGAAGAAAATGACATAGGTGAAGCTGGTAAACGCATGTAAGAGTCTGTATTGATGCTGGCACTTCTCTGGAGATGAGGACCTCCAGAAAGTCCTGAGTTTGCATCAGTAACCAGTGAACTTGCCCCAACACTGGGCCCAGAGTTTGCCACACTGTTCAAGATTGTATTACTTACATCCCCAGAAACCAGCCCCAAGTTAGGGCGCATGTTTCCAGGAAGTGAATTTGATGAGTTTCCAAAAGAAGAACTCAAGTGTGAGTTTCCCACAGCATGAGACTGTCGATCTCCTTGGAAAAAAATGCCAGAACTCGAAGAAGAATGTGACATTCCTCCAGCCACCCGAGAAGGCGCCATTGGCCGCCCAGCTGCCTGGTGGCCGTTCTCCAAGTGTCTCTCCAGCGCCTGCCCTTTTCAGCTCTCTAAGTTGATGATTAGGGTTCAATTTCCACTCAATGTATTCACCTCACATAAAAGTATTCTTGATGCAGCTTCCAAACCCAAAATCACAGAAAAACAGTAATAAACTTTACGGACGATGAAGAAAATGTTCAAACCTAGCCCTTTTCATTCACCAAACTCACTGAAAAAAAAAAGAAATAAATACACTGGTTATTGAGGAATCCAACCCTCCTGAACTAGTAACTTACAAAATTGAAGCAGAAGAAGCAAAGCAGACAGAAACAATTTTCACAGAAGCTTCAGAACCCAGCTTAAGGAGCTCTCAACAACTAAAATCCAACAAAATATAACGGCACTAATCCATAAAACAAGAGTAAGAACAGCTACAAACAAATAAACCAGGCCCAAACTTTACCCTCACACTGAAATCCCTAAATCTCCAACAAAACCCTAACTCTTTAGATGCGCATATAATACCAACATTATCCAGAACGAAAGGGGAAGAATTTCTATACTAAGAAAACATGATAACAAAGAAAATCACTCAATAAGTAACAGATGCCACAAAATCAACCAAATTATCAAATCAAACACAAAATTAAGCACATGTACCAGGTATCACAACAGCAATCAAACTCAACAAGTGTCTGGATCGACTATAAAATTCCACAGTAAACTCGGTACCTAAAATTACTTATCTTATAAGTTAATCAAAAAAGCAATTATAACTAGCAATCAAAAAGGATCGAAGAAATTCACAAACACAACATTGGGCAAAAAGCATGAAAAATCGAATCTTTACCGTTTACACAGTTGAAGAAAGATTTGATCAGAATATATTTTTAAAAAAAATTCTAAAAATTAAAGATTTTCATATTGAAAAAGTAATGAAGTATTGCTGCAAACCTTAAAGCAACGAGCTATAGCTAAGAGGTAGAAAGAGAGACGTTTCGAAACGGGTTTTTGTTGAGACTAGTACTGAAAGGAGAATTGGATGGCGTTTATATACCTAGCGGGAATTGCAGAGATCGGTGACTGGATTTAACGGTGAGTAACCCTACAGGACAGGCTATAACCGGTCAAAATACGGACATGTGTCGCGATAATTACTACTGTATGTTGTCGGTGTTAGATCGTGCGGATGGCGATGCGACGTAGGGATTTAACGGCATACGTGGCGTGAGCGTGTTTGTTGATATTGGGATTGAGTCGATTAACAGGGTAGGTTTAGTAATACGTACAATTTGTAGTAGACAGTAGACACATATAATAAGAGGCCAAATCTTGAGTGTAGAATATTTCATTCCATAAACGGACGGATGGATGGATACATTTGATTTCGGCCCATGGAACTTTTAATTGAATTTCTCAGGTTTATGTTTTTTTTTTTAATAAAAAATTTGTTTCTTTCACATGTGAGGATTTTTTTTCATCTATTGCATAACATTTTATTGATTACTTATAATTATTGATCTGATATTACTAATTAGTATAATTTCTTATAGTCAGTATAAATTAATTAATATTATAATTATGTTTGCATACAATTATTGGGCAAAGATGCATAATTGCCCATCAGGTAGGCCGACAACATATAGTTATAAGTTAGTTTTAGTTTATAAAATTTAGTTATGGTTTCATTTAAGAACTAAAATCACGTTATTTTTTTTTAATTTGAGTTGTGTGGGTTGAAATCATATAGTTATGAGGCAAATTTAAGTGAATTTATATTTCAAATTTTAAGTTTACAATTATTATGTTTCAATTAAATAAATTATTTATGATATTTAATCTCTATATTCTTTCATCTTCTATCTCTGAAGTTTTATACATTTTTTCCTCTCTCTAAAATTTTTATTATACTTGTATTTGTGTACCTAAATTATTTATTATTTATTATTAAATTTTTTTTTTTGCTATGACTTTCTACAAAAGTTTTTAAATCTTAACAAGTTGAATGTATGATTCATTGATGTCTTAAAAGATTCTAAAATCATATTATAATTATGTTTGTATACTTTTATTAAGTGAATTTAGTGCACTTATTGGATGCATTTTTAGATCCAACTTTTTGAAAAAATACGTTTTGAATATTCTCTTGCATATATATATATATATATATAAATAATTGATTTCAAAAAATTTAATAGTTCAAAAAAAATTATTTTTTTCACCAAACGTTAACTTGGATTGGTGTTATTTGACATTTGCATAATTGCATAGCAAAGGTTCAGGGATCAAGTTAGCACCCCTTCCCCATGCCCATGGTTGTAATGAATTAAAAGTACCCAAAAAAAAGTGAGAGTTTTTTCATTTCAACTTTTATATTATATTATATTATATATATATATATATATATATATATGTACATATATATAGATATTTATATTATAAATGCATATAAATAGATTTCTCACTTTGTTTTGTTTAATTTTTCAACATAAATAAATAAATAAGGGGTAGCCGAAAGGTGATAAAATTTGAAAAGGAAAGGCTTTATTTTGTTTGGTTGCGTTAGAATTCTTTTACTTATTTTATTTATTATTTAAAAAAAACATGAAGAATGTTTTTAATTTTATAAAATTGGGCTCTAACCTAAGAAATTTTATGTTTTAGCTTTTATTTAATTTTCATAAAAAGTTAATATATTTATTATTAACAATAACATAAAATATCATAATCCTAAATTTAATAACACAATTTCAATACAATGTCACTTAATTGATTTTGTCACTCTTGCTAAAATAAACATTCATTATATTAATAAAAAAAATCTGAAAAAAAAATATAGGTTTACAATTTTTTAATTGTGATTCCTAAAACTGGGGTAAAATTATAAGTCTCAGAGCCTGTCCAAACTCAATCTGTGAACCAGACATTTTTTCCGCTGAAAGAAGAAAATGAGTAGCAGCTTTAGCATCAACCCGTTAATTCAGTTGAATTTGCCATTGAAATTTCGCGCCAATAATTGCCTTCCTCCTCATCTTCACATCTTCAATACCCACACCAGAGCAAGACAAAGAAAATCAAGAATCTCTTGCACTGGTTCCGATAATTCCCAAAATAAAGAGCAGCAGCAGCAACTCAATCTCTCTGTTCTTCGCTTCACTCTAGGTAATATAATTTCCTCTTATTTTCCCCCCCTGTAAATTATGTATCGTTCCTCTCTTTAAATAACCAACATGCCTGTGTTTTTCTTATAGGGATACCTGGATTGGACGAATCAGACTTACCCAAATGGATTGGTTACGCCTTTGGTTCGCTTCTTTTGCTGAATCATTTCGTGGGTTCGGATTCAAACACTATTACACCTGCCCAGCTTGTGAGCAAACTCTTTACCTGAACAATTTTCAGTATTTTTAATTTCGGTATAATTGTTTATGTTTACTGTTTTTTTTAAGAGATTAAATTTTATTTTATTTTATGTTGTGTTGTGGTGTGGTGTGTTTTGTAGAGAACTGAGGCTTTAGGTTTATCTTTGGCGGCATTCTCTGTTGCGGTTCCTTTTCTTGGAAAGTTTGTCAAGGTAGATTCTTTTATCATCTCTTGTTTGAGATGCATTATGTACTTATCTGTAGCTCATTTTCTAGGTCAATGAATTAAGTAGATGTTGGAATTTGGAATTGTTGTTAAAGTCTTTTTGGTTAAGTGATTTATTGTATTGTAGGCTTGTGCGTACCCATGCTTGGAGTTGTAGGTACTTGGAACTTTATTAGAATGAAATACTGAATAATTACAAAGAACTCTTTTAGATGTTTTGAAGACTTATTGGAATGTTGATAAGGTGAATATCTCTAAATTGTCTTGATTGATTGAAGATTCTTTACAGTGTCCTAACCATCCCAAAGTGGGGCTCTATAGAGCCTCACTAGGATAATATTTTCAGCAGTAAACTTTCTCACAAACTGCTCTTTCATTGCACCTTGGCTAACCCTTCCTGTTTGTGAGTTTTTAAAACTAAGGAAAGGATAGGAAAGCTAAGGAAAATTAATTTTCCTTAATAATCCCATGTTTGTGAGTTTTTTAAGTCAAGAAATGTAAGAAAAGTTAAGGAAAATAGGGCTCAATTTTCCTTAGATATTTTCCTGACCAAAATGGTAGGAAAGCTACCAAAAGGAAAATTGGTTTAGTAAAATTTATTTTAATTCCGTAACTGCCTTACTTGTAACACATAAAACAAATTTTAGACATTTATGTCCTGATTTCCTTACTAAACTCACAAACAGAACTAAGGAAAGTCACTTTCCTATCATTTCCTAAGTTAAAAATCCCCCAGAATCCTAGGCAGGAAAACTCACAAACAGATGTCAAGATTGGGAGTTTAGTAGAAAAAAAGAGAGAAAATGAAACTGGAAAAGCAAAGGATTATACACTTTTCTTCCTCTTGGTTGGGATATACACCTGGTCAAAATAACAAAAACCTCCAACTTGGAAAACTCTGCAGGGTGCTTCTTCAGTGGATCAACCAATTCTGCCAGAAGGTTCTGAACAACTCTTCATCATGTCACAAAATATTTCAGATACTATAAAGGAAGATTTGGCTTGGGGAACATACATTCTTCTGCGCAATACAAACACTGTATCCGTGGTAAGTGCTAGACTTAATTATTCTGGATTTATACTGATTTCTGAACAAGGAGGATGATTACAGCTGAAAGTACTGCTGTCCTAATGAGAAAGTTATTCTCCTTTTTTAGGGTCTAAATCCAAAACAACATAGAAGTTTACTTTCTTATTTCTTCATTGAGTAACTAAACTTCTTGGTAAACTAGTTTTCTAATTTTCTAGCTTATATCAGCTCAAGATGCATTATGTGTGCGTGGCTACTGGAACACACCCGAAGGTATATCAAAAAATAATGCACTTGATTGGTTTGAGAAACAGATTCAACGATTTGGCCTCTCTAATTTGAAGGATACCCTTTATTTTCCTCAGAGTACAGGTAACGAATAGTTCTTCCTTGTTCTACATTGTGTCAAGAAATAATTATCCTGATTAAGTTCAACATTATATTAGGAAAAGTTTATATTTAGAAAAATTAGAGCTCATTTTTATTTATAAGAAAAAAAGGGAAAAGGATAGTAGATCCACCCACCCCCCCAAAAAATTTTTTTTTTTTTTCTTTCTTAGCCGCAATAAGTAAATTATGTATATTCAAATAATCAGTTGAAAGAATTCAGTTTTTTTATTAATATTTTTAATCCATTAGTTTTCTTGAGCAATTATCATTACATCGTTATTAAACAGTTTTTCCCACCCCTTCCCTCCTACTTGTCATGTGGCCGGTCCCCTAATTCCATATTGAGTACGAAGTCACATTTCGTTTACATGCTTATTGGTCACAAGGTATGTAATATCATGGAGTCGAAGATATATTGATTTGAAGAGTGGAATTATTTGGCATAAATATTGATTTAATTATGTATTCTTTACATTTTTCTATCGGAAAGTTAGGGTGATTTATATTAAGCATGGCTTTTAATATTTAGTCAGTTTAGATGTTTCTTTCATAGTTTTGTTATATTTAGAGTCCCACATTGGTAGGAAGTTAAAATTGAGCTTTTGGTTGCCATCAGAGTTTTGAATGCGGGGAGCTTAACCCTAGTTATTTTATTGTCCTGAATCAAATATATATGTTAAGTATGTGATAGATCCTCCTAAAAAGGATTTTATGCCTCAAGTACATATGTCCTGCAGTTCGAGTCCACAATACTTATTTTTGGCGCAGCTGGTTTAAGTGATGAATATGGTTCCAATGAATTTTCTTGAAGTTTTATCAATCTTCATTCTGTTTCAGATTCTGATCTATGGAAGATTCTACCAAAGGAGACTCGTTCTCTCCTGGTACAACCTGTACTCTTTAAGGAGAAGACTAATGGGTTTCTCCTGTTGGCTTCTAGCATCAATTATGCTTATAACAACAGAGACAGAGCATGGGTAGGAGCCATTGCTAACAAATATAGAGGTAAGTAAATTTGTACAAATATAGTTTAACATAGTCATTCAGTGAAAGTTATAGGCATACGGTAACTATATGTTCTTAAGTTGGAGACAGACTTAAGAGTTAAAATAACACATCAAAACTTTCTTCTTCTCCTTTTTTTTTCACTAGAAGAGGTATTGACTCATTCTACAGAATAAGCCTTAAATTCTTTCTTAATTTTCTTATCTTCTAAAGACTTTGTGCACTTTCTTTTCTTCGCGTCTCTTTCTCAAATGGAGACATTATTCATAGTTTTGGAGTTGACTTTCACTCTCCACTATGCATTTGGGGTTTAATTTCACCTTTGTTTTAAGTTCTCCCCCCCCCCCCCCCTCTTTTTCTTCTCCTATTGTGTTCCTTTATAAATATAACTTGAACAATATTGACTATTAATTAAACCTCTAGTTTAGAGTATTCAAACTAAGTTTGTTTCTAGGCTTATTTGACTAGTTTTTAACATTAATTTAATCTAAAATGCTTTATTGATTAAACTGAGTTCTGTATATGTTAGATATTTTATTATTAACGATTTAACAACTATGGATCCATCTATCAATCATGTAAGAGGAACCTTTTGGAACTAGCATGTTTCTTGTGGAAATAGCTATTCTCTTTAAAAAATTCAACTATACTAAGTTAGCAGGTTTCATCTGGGTGAAGAGGGAAACATATTTGAGTTTTGTGAGGAAAGAAGTAATAGGACTCTCATTTAGAGAAGATTCGTGTATTGGAATGTCTTAAGTTATTGAGCTGGAGATAACTAGTGATTACTTTGTAAATAAGTTTCTTATGATTAATTGTTATTTGTTGTTCCAATTTCTTCCATATCTTCAGGTTAATTGAAAGGATGTCAGCAAATGGAAATAATGTATGACGTATCTCTGACATACATTACTAGCACTCCATTCAAATCATAAATTCTAGGATGGAAAAGAGAAGGAAACTGGTTTTATCATAACTTCCTTTCTTAAGCATTTGCTTTCCTATCTGTCAGTTCCTTCCTTTTTAATCTTGATTTCTAATATGGATTGAAGTATTGAACAGGCTGGAATTGGCAGAGACAAAACACCATTTCTTTTATTTTAACAATGGTAGTGCATCTATTATCTGATAAAGCATTTGTCATGCATGAACTACTAATTAACAATTGAAAAACTTTGAACTCTCAGAAGTTATGCGGATCAGATTTGATCTTTAGAGAAAATTTGGCTGAGTACATATCTCGATGCATAACTGTTTGAGCAGATGTTTCCTTTAATCTTTGTTGTCTTACTAACCTTTCCCTATCACATTTCATTCACAGGATAACTGGTGTCATGCACAGTCCATCAAATAATACCAGATTTCTAGTTCCTACAGAAATATTTGAACTTCTACAAGAATTTCTCCAAGCATACACCATATTCTGCACACAAAAAATATTTTTAGAGACTTTTTTTATTGAGGGCTGAAGCAAAAGTTGAAGAAACCAACACAAAATTTTCAAACTCAACTAGCTTTAGGCCCACGACTTTTCTCATCTCAAGGATTGGCCCTGGCATGAGGCACTTTACATCTGTCACAAGAGATGGCAAATGAACCTCTCCCGGTCTAGAGAACTGAACTGTCATACTGGATGGGGATCCCCGGCAGGTCCAAGATGTCTCCATCTTCTCCTAGAACTTGACCCCTTGCCTTGTATGGTAAATAAGCTATATGTATCAGCTTATAATGCTTGAAACATAAAGATACTAACATCCAAGGCAAGGGATGTTTATACATAATTGTTTATTTGTTACCTGCTATAAGCAGGCATGTTTATACAAATTAAAAATAGTTAGGGTCATGCATAAAGTAAAATAAACTTGACAGCCTGAACTATTAACTACTTATGGGTAGGCACTTGAAACCGAATAAACTTCAACAGCCTTGGACAAAATTATGAAAGGGTGAAAGGTAAAAAAACAAGAAGATGATTTTGAGGGATTGTTTCTTGTGCATATTTGGGCAGAAAAGACGGTAAACTTGAGTTTTCAGAGGAATCATAAATTTGAGTCTAGTACAAAGATATGAAATATAAAAGGAGAAGAAAAGAAGTGGGATTCTGAATCCAAAAGCCTAACATAAAGATTAGGTTACAAGGCAGAGGAATAATTTTAAGTTCAGTGGTGGCTCCTGCTCTAAACTCTACAAAAGAGGTATTAGAAAACAAAAAGGCTGAAACTGTAACCAGCTTGGAGATGGGTCCTCCTTTTGAATAGTTGTTTAGTTATTGAGAAGACTAATGTAGGTAGTAGTAGTAATTGGTTTAAAGATGAAAAGGGTATTGCAATGTGTCAGAAGTTCTAGATTTGTGAGCCTGTCGGGGGTTAGCATCACATATTGTCATTATATGTGGAGAAAGAGTGAAGTAGTAGGAGTATGAGTTGCAGAAACAAGACTAAATGAGTCCCAATATAATCATAATTACAGACTTACAGTGGGATTGACATTTAAAAAAATCAACACTGAATTCTTCACAGTTTAATTTAGTTATGGAAGGAAGCTGTAGTCGCAGCAGCTTGCTGGAGTAGAGATGGATAGATCCAATGGCAGAGTTGGTGCAACAAGACAACCCTGAAATTAATGCACAATTTGGATATATAGCTTGCTGGCCTTCTAGCCGCTGTATATTGTTTAAATTAACTATAATCCTCCTGCTGGATTAACGTGAGTGGCTAGCATTAGTGTTGACACGCAGGCGGAGTAGTTAGCATGAAGTGAACTTCATGGTTCACTTCATATCCAATACAATGCTAACACGCAGGCGGAGAGGTCATCTTCCCAGCCTGTGTTGATGTTTGTCAGCACTGTATTGAGCATGAAGTGAACTTACTATGAAATTCACTTCATGCTAACTGGATCCTTAATTAACTAACTATATGCACAATTTGGATATCCCAATAAACTTTGCCTATTGGGGCTAAGGGTGTAAATGAACCGAGTCGATCCAAGTATTGAGTTGCTCAGATTTGGTTCACAAAATTTATCGAGTATAAAATAATGTTTGATTAAGGTTCATTTAGCTATCAAGTCGAGCCCGAGCAGTTTGAACTTTTTGAACGAATTTGATCCGAGTATCAATAGAAAATTATAATTTGATGATGTTCGAGTAATTTATCGAACTTTAAAATTTGCTCATAGTTGACTCATTTTACGGCCTTAACTGGGGCCGGTAAGCAATGAGAAACAGAGAGATATGTAGGCATACCGCATATATGGAGTACGGACCAAGCTGAACTGGGTCCTGTTTGTTTAGTATCTTCAAAGTATTCTAGTCACCTTCAAGAACAAAGACTTTTTCTTCTCTTTTTCATTTTCCGTTTTTCTTAATTTCTTAAAAAATAATAATTATTGAATTCCTGACCAAAATGTTTTATCAACTTTGTAAACTTAAATTTAATATTAAATTGTTAAGTCCATGATGTTAAATTATAATTAAAGAAACGGGGTTAGCGGGTGATGTAAAAAGTATGTACTCCATTAACAAGTAAAGGGGATGAGGAAGAGATACGTAATGATGAGTAAAGAATAATGTAAAGTTGAGCTACACAAAAGTATAAATCACATTTGTACTTTGTGAGGAATAGCATCTTCATAATTTAGTAAAATGAACTAAATAATTTGGGTTTGATTTGTACTTGCTCGACGAAAAAGTTCGATTCGAGTCATGATTCAAATAGAAGCAAATTTTAAGTTTAAAAAATTACTCGAACCTCTTCAAATTGTAATATTCGCTCGAAAAGTTCAGAAGTATCGGACTCGATTCGAGATAGTGCTCGACTCGGATAACTAAACGAGCTTCAATCTAACTTTAATTTATAATCAATAAATTTTGTGAACCGAATTTAAATAAATGAATACTTGGTCCGACTCCATTCATTTACAAATGTATGCTATGTGCAAGAGACAACTATTGCTATTGCACATCCAATCATAGAAAATGACCACAGAAGAAACATCAATCTCATCTATAATTATATCCTTCATTTCTGAAAAAAAAAAAATCATCTCTTTCTCGGGCTAGTAGGTTAGGACAGGTGGCTTATATACTTACTCTTTCCCAAAATTCTAAAAATATAATATTTAATTTTTAAATTCAAAATGAATGCGAATTTATTTAATTTTAGACAATATAATTATAAAACGATAAATTTTGTGATATTTAAAAGTGAAATAAAAAGAATAAAATCCGTTAGCTGTGGGTAGGCAGGCGAGATCCATGGGAGTTTATTTCTACAAATCCCATTTCCATTTCCATTTCTGCTGTTGGGTTTTCGTTTTCAGATTCAAATTCTTAGTAAAACTGAACGATCCACAAAAATTGATCGACACTTGATATTTTATAGACAACACTAGAACAATGAAAATAATAATAATAATAATAATAAGTAGTAACGCTAGTACTACTACTCCCTTATAATTAAATACTACTGCATTGATTTACTAATATTTTACCAAGTGTCGGTACGTTGTATCTGATAAGATGCGTTAGAAGCTAAAAATTAATTAATACTCCATACATTTATTTTGTTTTGTTTTTGGGCAAAAAACCCGACAACTAGCATTATTAATTCAAACTCATTAATCAATCAGTTAATTACTCACTCCATTATTCTAATACACTTAATAATACAAACCAGGCATTAGCCAACGACCCTTTGCCTAGAAATTCAATTATTATTCCTTTATCAAACACAAAAAATAGGTTGTACCGTCTCTATCGCACACAGAATTTCAGCCGGAAGATCACCAAAGGCTAGTGTTGATCAACGGCTCATACACCGCCACGTGTGAGGTCTTAAGTGAATCCTACGACGTCAAACTGTCGGTGGCATTTGGCTTCTCTAGACTTGGGCTAGTAAGGAGTAATTTATTGAAACAAAAATAAATAACAGGCCAATTAAAAGTGTTAGGTTCAGAATATCATCAATACTAATAGATAGATAGATAGATAGATAGAGAGTTTTTACCGGTTTTACCAGTCGCCTAACTTGACATTGAAACAAACACAACAATGTAGTCCGTCCTTGAGGTAATAATAATAATACCTGTATCTAAACCAGGTCCAGGTCCAGGTATTATATTTAAGCACTTTCCCACACCGACACATTCGACAGCCAAAACCCAAGGCGCACCGTAGAGTAGCGGTGTACGTGAACATTACCCTCCTTCCTTTTGCTTGAAAAAAAAAAAAAAGTTTCCTCTTCTCGAGCTTTTTCTTTTTTCTACCCTCAGCCTCAAGCTTTGAACACGACACAAGCTTTGGCGGCTTCCATTTATATAATTTTTTCATAACACGGGAAATTTTTCTTCACTATAAAATTAATTACTTGTATTTGTATTCTCCGGTCATTCTTCTGTTCGCTGTCCGTTCATTTCTTTATTTCCTCTGTTTTCTCTCTCTCTCTCTCTCTCTCGACTCTTCTTCAGAAGAAACCCAAAAGATAAAGAGTCAAAAACTCAAGCAATTGATTTGATAATTCCCCAGTTCTTATTTCTAAATCTGGGCGGACATTGTTTTTTCCGGTTGGATTTCACGGAGTACTAGAATGATCCTAGTTTTCTACAATTTTGGTACATAATTGATTGATTGGGGGGTACTACAAGTACAGAGATCTGAAAATCTTTTTACAGCTCCGCAACCCCCCGGATTCTCACAGACAAAATTGCCCAACAAAAGTTGCAGGGGAAAGATTTTTGTTGGTATATCTAAAAGCCCGTATTTTCCTCCAAGTGTGAACAGTTTTTCTCTCTCCTAGAACTGGTCTGGCTTTGTCTGTAATGTGTATTGTATCTATGATTTTTGATTCTTCTCTATAGATCGGAAACAGAGTAAATGCTTTGATTTCGGTCTCTTTCCTCTTCAACTCAACTCAACAATTGTTTTGTTGACTTCAAACAGTTTTTTTGCTTCAACCCATTTGCCAAAAATTAAAAGGAAGAAAATGATGCGGATGAAGAATATGAACACCCAAGTGCCACCTATGAACGGCAGCTCCGGTGGAGCTCAAAATGAATGGGAATTGAGACCAGGAGGAATGCTGGTTCAGAAGCGAAACCCAGATTCAGATCAGAACCGCCTGCCACCGCCACCCACCATTAGAGTTCGGGTCAAATTCGGGTCCATATACCATGAAATCAATATCAACTCTGAAGCCACTTTTGGTAAAAACCAACACAGTTTCTGTCTCAATTGTAATGGTCAGTTATGTAGTTCAAGATTCATTTTTTATCACAGTATTTTTTATATATTTTTTGGGTTGTGGAATTGGAATTGCAGGAGAGTTGAAGAAGATGTTATCGGGGCCTACTGGATTGCACCATGAAGACCAGAAGCTGATGTTTAAAGATAAGGAGAGAGACACTAAAGCATTCTTGGATGTCGCGGGTGTTAAGGATAAGTCGAAGATTGTGCTAGTTGAGGATCCGATTAGCCAAGAGAAGAGGTACCTTGAAATGAGAAGAAATGCCAAGATGGACAAGGCTGCCAAATCCATTTCCGAAATTAGTTTGGAGGTTGATAGGCTAGCTGGACAGGTAAATTAATTTTTATTTTTATTTTAAAAAAAATCTAATCTTTGTAAATTTCACCGAGTTTGGACTGGGATTTTGATCGACGGAAAAGAGTTTGATAACAGAGGTTGATTATTTGAGGCTACTGAATTTTTGTGTGATGGGTATTGGGTAGGTGTCGGCTCTTGAATCTGTGATATCTAAAGGTGGGAAAGTTGCGGAGAAGCAAGTTTTGACTCTAATTGAGCTGTTGATGAACCAATTGCTTAAACTGGACGGAATTATTGCAGATGGAGATGTGAAATTGCAGAGGCGAATGCAGGTAATTTTGATGTTAATTGGGTTGCAGACCTTGAACTGTAATGATTTCAAAGACTTGATTTCTAATTGTCCATCAATTTGAAGGTGAAAAAAGTGCAGAAGTGTGTTGAAACTCTTGATATCTTAAAGGTCAAAAACTCGACCCCGAGCAGCAATGGAACTCATAATAGTCCAGAGCAGCAGCAGCAGCCGCCAAAGAAGCAACAATCACCAATTCAAAAGCATCAACTGAAGTATCCAGATGGGCAAATGCCATCCCCAAGGACCCCAACTCAAAATCAACAATCAAGGCATTCGGTTGGGCATTTACCATTACAAATGCAGCAGCAGCAACCAGCAAGACACTCAGCATCAGGCTCGGTTGTCATAACCACACAATGGGAGACTTTTGACCCTGTTCCAGAAATGCCTTTACCGGTCCCCCCTGCAACATCAAAGGCCGCATCAGGCACCAATAATACAGCCCATCCTAAATTCAATTGGGATTTACTTTAAGTGGTAAAGTGCATGTTCTAGTGTGTGCATGTGTGTTTTGAATTTTTCTTGAGTTGGTTTGGTATCTATTCTCCATTCTTTTCTTGTATTTAGAGTTTTGTTCCCTTTTATCTGTCATTTACTTCTATAAATAAATGGGGCAACTACTATAGCTACTCATATTACATTCTCTTTTAATTCTATTTGCTCAAGATATTCTTCCTACTTGCAATGTTTCCGCCTTTCCGGTACGACGATCAAAGTATGTAGATTATATATTATACTTGAGAAAATAGGATTTTATATGAAAGATACGTGTATTTTGCAGCCTAATTTCTGTGTCCTTTCAACTAGGCAATTAAAGCAGGTAAATCCTACTCTAGGTTTCACTATAACAGTAGAGGTTCATGTATAATAATTAGTCCCTTATTCCTTGCTTCCTGTGGAGGATACAAAATGACAAAAAGGGAAGATGAATTAAGCAGATTTAGTAATCATACAGCTAACCCACAGTTGATACAAGGACAGGTCTGATTACAGTGGGGTACAGAAAATGATGACAATGAATTAGTTTAACCACTTAAAAAAAAATATTGCATGTGGTAATCTTAAAGCACCCTTTCCAGATTTAGGAAAAATGAAAGCCAAGAAAGGAATGAAGCAATTTAGGACTTACAGGTGGTAAGTTAGCAAGAAAGGAAGGTGAAGTTGCTATGATTGTTCTTGCTCATGATTTGGTGAATGTCCAACAACTGGGGTTCCAGGAACTATAAATTATGTATCCATCTGATTGGGTTTGAGATCTGTATCGAATTGGTGCTTGATGATTTGCTAGTGCAATTGGCTAGGAAAAAGCAGCTTAAAACCGAACCCTTTTCCATAACTGACAAAATCTTTTTCTAGTGTCTATAGAACTTGTGTTTTCCTGGAAAAAAGAAAACTGCTTATTGGTTGCAGCTTATTTCAGTAAAAGAGAAGAGGAAAGAAAAGAAAAGGACATCACTTTAATATGTCAATTCTGGTAGATCCAGCATTCACTAATTGGGATGATGCTAATTCTAGCTTGAAAATATTGCATTTTATTTTTCTTGCGGTCCAATAACAGCTCGAGGAATATTAATTATTCACAATATGTGGTGTATATTCTATTTCACATAAAAAAAAAAAAAAATTTTTTTTTGACATCCCCACTTGTAATATCTTCAGTGGAGCTTGGATCAAGTTTGCAGTAGTTCAGTTTAGCAAGAAAAAATGTTATAATCCTTTCGGACAAGTTACATAATTGACTTCTGTCATTGACAAACCGACTTTGTAGGTACCAGTCATTGATTTAATAGCCAACAAGACAATGAGATGAAAGCCGATGCTTCAACCATTTAAGAGTCTGGGACTGGGGCACTGTTTAGGCTTCTAATTCTGCTTTATTGCTAAAGGCCCGATACAAAAAAGAGGGTAATAAACTTTAATTAACCCAAAATTAACAAGGGAAATGTAAACACACAACAATGCCGCTGTGATGATCATGATAACGAAGGAACAAACGCAGCAATAATTGCAGCAATCAGCTATTAAAATAATCTATAAACACACATTAAAAGTTATTAACGCCACTTTTAATTAGAAAATGTCAGTGGATGCACAAAAAGCACAAGTTTCTCTCTTTCAGAATAAAATATCTTAAATCAGACACATGGACCTTAGATGTACATGTAAAATAGGATTACCAAGAAGAAAAGAAAAGGTAATGATTAATTAGGCTAAAGAAAGATCTAAATCACTTTACCAACTGTTCTTCAGCATCTCCAAGAAGTAAATACGTAACAAGCTACTAAAAAAATCACAAGACCCTCGAGAAAATTGATTTATGTTGCTTCAAAGGAAGTTGACACTGACAAAATTTACAAAACAAACAAAGATGCTTCTACGCATAATTATGTAGTTTCCAACATAGGACGCCTTTGTATGTAAGCAAAAGTTCACAAGTAACTAAAGAGCCTTCCAGTACAACATCTTTCTGTAATTGTGGCTTAGGACTGCTGGAAGGTGGTCATCATAAATTCTCTTGATTTAATTTACATGGAGTCCATGTCTCGGGTATCTGCTATATATACTTCTTGTTTTCTACTTTAAAAAATTGAATAATGAAACAATAATTTAAGCAATTATATTACTATAATATTTGCTCTTAAAGGGGAATCAGGGATTGATACTGAAAGCACAAACTAGCTAATGAAAGTAGGCAGCTGAATCTCCAATATTTCAACCCTAAACATAATAGACTCGGTGAGCAACTACGGTAAAGATAGCCCAAAAATAAGAGACGCATAGATGTACCTCTATTTAATACATCATTAGTCTTGGGAAAGCAATCACACAGGATTATAAGCGCTAGTTTATGGTATCACTCATGCATGTGGAGATGAAGTAAGAGTGGGTTTGGGAGACTAGGGAATACAAAACAGAATGTTACATGTGAGTGGTGGGCTTAGAGATGTAACTTGCTAACAGGTGAATTATTGGTCATTGAGAACGATCTATACATTAAAAGAGGGCTTGAAAGGCTAGGTAAAAGACCTCATCTAATTGTTTTTCGACAGGACCCTAAGAAAACAAGAAATATGAAAATTGAAAACCTTTTCTAGTTTTTTGCAAAAGGAAACTACAAATCTGTCTTCTCTGTGTTTTGTGGCAGAAAGTTGTAATTTTTGCTAATGTAGTCTCTAATGATTCCACAAAGAGGACCGACAGATGGACCAAAAAGGACAGATCCAAAATAGCATATTTCAACTTTAACCAGACAAGTACAATTTTCAGCAAAAATAATGATGTTGATCATTATCTTCTATAACGTTGCCCCGGCTAGAAAATTAGGGTGGGCACTATAATTGCATTCCTTCATTACCTCGTCTTGATATGGATTTTTGTTAGGCTTTTAGCTTATAAGGCGGATCCTCAAACAGTTTTGCTTTGGTATCCTTAGGAGCTTCCATCAATCATTATCAACTTTCTATAACCGAACCCATGCTCTATAGCCGGTAGGTCTATTAGTTCGTTGCATACACATTTTAATGCTTAAAAATTTGCTCTTTCATTTTTTAATTCAGCTAATCTTATATCATCATCATCTAAAGGATGACCCATAATTTACTTGAAAACTAATAATCTCCGTCATGACTAGTTGCTAGTACGTGTTTCTTCTCTAAGTGCTCCAAACATCATCATGTCTGATGAATTATCTTGATCTAAATTTACCTAATCTAATCCACAGTTGGGGATCTTAACTTTCCACATCACTACCGCAATGATTCCAATTTCACATTATTTTTTACCTGATTTTATCCAACAAAGGAGTCAAAAGCCAGAACCTGCTGATCAACTTAATTCACAGTTTTACCGGTGACCAAAATTTGACAAACTGATTAGACAAATATAATCATATAAAAAGTTTAAGATCACGCTACAAATGAAATGAAAAAAAAATAAAAACCCACCAAATTGCCTGCCTTGAAAATTGTTCGTAGCGATATGCCTGTTTAAAATTTGCTGATCCATTGAAGGAGTGATGCTTACGATCTCTTCTGAAGCCCTAATTTTGGAGAAGACGAGTGAGAGCAAATTTAGATTTTTAGGGGTCTTTCGTAAAACTGAGTAATTGGCATTGTATAATCTTACATTAAAATCTGTTTGATAACTAAAAATAATTAAAAAAAAGTATAGAACACAAATTGACTTTTCAAAAACCATGATCATCTTAAAACTGAGTAATTAGCATTGTGTTTCTGCTTTTGCCTCCTAGTTAAAATTGCATTGAAACAATTTATTTGTCTTAATTATAGAAGCTGATGATTATATTTGTGTAAAAAGGATTATAATTAAACATAATTACTTTTGGTTAGATAGTTAATCATAACTAACCTGAATTTTAAATTCGAATGAGCTTGTTACTTAATTCATAATACCCATATGCTATATTTACAATTAGGCCCCGTTTGGTTTGGTTGGGATAGGATTGAAATGATAAATTCAACAGCCGAGTAGATTTCAGCCTAAATCCCAACAGGTACATTGACTTCTCCGTGCACTAGCAATTGCAACACAGCAAAAACATACCCACTAGTAACCAGAAAATCTCTAGCAGATTGACGAGCAAAGAAAATTTATATATAAGGCCAAATATTAACTATCTTAAATAGTAGATGCCACAACAATAATTAACAAGCTACCGACTCCAAGAAGACGACTTGCTAGTTCTATATTACAAATGGTCTGTTCAAACCAAATGAAAATATCCATACGTTGAGAACAAAGAGAAGAAACAAAATGCCCTACAGAATTAGGACAAGATTGGGACCGCACCCAAAAGTACCTCAGACACTTCGTCATTGTTTTCTCACCCTAGTTTTTAAAAAGGCTCTAAACTGCAATGAAACTGCATCCACCCTACCAAGACAACATTTTCAAGCCCCTGCGATAATCAAGACCGGGATCTCTCACGTGCCAGTGGCGAGCGACTGCATCAACAGAACACAGAAAATTGGACATTATTATAAAATTGCACAACCACAAAACTCAAATCAACATTTGATAACAGATTAAAACAAAAATACAGATAAACTAACTTTAAAAACCTTCAGGCCAACACATACCTCCGGTATCTGTCAGGTATAGGGCTTTCTCCTCCACTGTATCCGGGACTGACCTGAGGTTCAGGCTTTAAATCTGGGCTAGCTTCACGACGGTAATCATCAGGACTAACCCTCTCTGTTTGAGGGCTAGGGCTGCGACCATGATCAGACTCGGGAGTAAGCACATCTCTCGGGCTGGAGCCTCGCACAGGGTCAGGGCTAGGCCTCTCTCTTCGAGGACTCATGCTGCGCCCACGGCCATAATCAGAGATCTTCTCCCTTCCCTTAGGAGGACTTGGACTAGGGCCATGACCATAGTCAGGTTTCCTCTCCCTTCCATTAGGACTGCCGGCACCACGGCCATAGTCAGTTTTCCTCTCCCTCCCATTAGGGCTCCTGCTACCGCCGTGGCTATAGACAGATTTCCTCTCCCTTCCATTAGGACTTCCACTAACTTCACGGCCATAGTCAGATTTCCTCTCCCTTCCATTAGGACTTGCACTAGGGCCGCGGCCATAATCAGGACTGGCCCGTTCTCTATGATAGGGACTAGGGCTACGACCTCGTCCACGGCCATAATCAGGACTCCCCCTATCTCTCCTGTAAGGGCTTGGAGATCGTCCCCTATCATTGCTTCTCCTCCGAGGAGACCTATCACGAATCCTTTCAGGACTATATCCACTTTTCCTTTCATCATCGTCTTTGATAGCATATTCCACCGAAATAACTCGATCCATCAGCTTGCTGCACATTAAAGGAATCTAAGTACAAAGGTAATGATTACCTGCTTTATATTCCAAAAACACATTTTGAACAAACAGTAATAGTCATAACTAAAGAAGTTAAAGAAAAATTTGTACAGAGGTGAGTGCACCTCATATTTGTTGCATCCAGAGCTTTGCTAGCATCCTCCTGAGATTCAAACTGGATAAATGCAAAATTCCTTCTAATCCTTATATTCAATATTTTTCCATATGGATCAAAATGCCTCTCCAAGTCCCTTGTCCTAGTATGATATGGATCAAAATTAATAACAAACAAAGTCTTTGAGGGCCTCAAGTTAGATGAGGATCTCCTAGAGTTCACAGGCTTCCTGACACTACGTTCTTGCTGCAGCACAACAGGTAACTAAAGTAAGATGAATAGAACATTAATGAAGAAATGTCAAAAAAGATAAAAAAAATTTATCAAAACACAGTTACTACCTTTGTCCACTCAACACGAAGCCGACGCCCTTTTCTACCAAACTCATATTGATCAAGTCTTCGAATTGCATCCTCAGCATCTCTCTCGTCCTCCATGTAAACAAAAGCAAACCCTACAAGCAGCAAAACCATCAGAATCAAATTAGACTTTATCCATCACATACATAAGAAAGCAAAACCAAGTTAAGGATGCCCTGACGAAAGGTTTCTTTCATGAGACAGCATTTTTTTCTCTGAAAAATATGCAAGCCATCAAAAATTCCAAGCGAAATAAAATATTCCACTCTATGAAATCTAGAAACCATTGAGCAGTAAATCAGCAACAGACCTTGGGCGACGAACTAAGTCAAGGAACAAGAATCCAAAGGTGGATGTCTCATGGTAGAATAATGAAAAGAGTGTCTTCTCCATTTATTCTGTTGCCTCTGCTTCGAGGACGGCATATTTCTGAGAATGAAGGCTGGGCAAAAGACATGAGAGGAATGAAAGGCAAGTGTCTGAGGATAATGTATGATTGTGATGTCATAGTGGATCAGAGTGGCTCTTCTTAAAAACAAGAAGAGGAAGCACGACACGGCAAGGAAATGGAGTGCAGAAGAATTCATCCATCAGCCAGGAATCGTAGGACATTTCGAATGTAATCCTGCGTCAAAGAATTAGTTGAGTATGGGGGTTTTGCACTTCAAAAAACATACTTTTTTCTCTTATACATTTCTTGACACCCCACTATAACTCAACAAGGACTGCTGCTGCTGCTGTGTTGCATGATTTGGATGATGTTACCGCCATAAATGATCCCTGTGAAAAGAAGGCTACTCGCTAGCTGAATGGCCTTGCTGCTGAAGAATCCCAACTTCATTTGAATATATGATTCTTTTATGGCACTTTGATTTAGAAATAACGTGTTAGAGAACCCGCATATAGATAAAATGTTAGATTCCCCCAAGAGCATGCCTTCATGCAACCAAAAGATTGATTTAAAAGAAAACCTTAAAGTAGCTTCAAACATTTAACATCTTATATCTCCCCACATCATTTATACATCGTAGGCCAGGTTAGCATCATCCATCAAGGTAGATACTGAAAGGAATTGCGTCTAAATTTCTCAATCTACTCTTGTTCACCATATCAGACTTCAATTTTCTGTGTTTGCAAAAACAGATCCCTTGCCTTCATAACTAGAATTCCATCAGGACTCAAGGATTGGCAAGCGGACCCTATGTTTTTCTAATGCATGGTAACACCCCATCTAAACAAAATAATAAACACTACTCAAGTCAATGCTACTCAGGATGCAAGTAAAACTGTTTCACTAGATTGCAAGTAAATTTGTTTTACCCGGTTACAAGTCCATTGTTGGAACAAGAAAGCCTTGATAAGCAATGTAAGACACCATAAAGAGGAAAAAACTATATGCCTAAAGCAAAATAAGCTATTGCTAATCAAAACAATGAAAGTAACACCGACAAATAACAAGGTAAGAACAAAAAAAGGAAGCATTACCAGACTTCATATCAACTCTATCAACCTTGCCATATCTTCGAAAAAGTTTCTCGAGTTCAGACTGACGTGCGTCATATTCAAAGTTACCACAGAAAATGGGCCTCATTTCACCTACAAAATAATTGAAATAACCTTTATGTAAGCTTCTACAACTACAGAGAACTGTAACTATACTTTACATGTTTGTAAAATTAGCTAATGCATTGGTCTGATTTTAATCACTTCATCATATGCTTGTGTGTTTGTATAAAAAAAGGATTGCATATGAGACACTTAACAGAAAAATAACATGAAAACATAAAAGGATATATAGTTAAGATTCTTCACAAAAATAATAAAATCAATCCAAGTGTTTTGGCATTTATCCAGTCAGATATAAAAAAACAGAATTTTTCCATGAGCATTAGCATGGTAAAACCTGCATTTCCCAGCTTTATTGGGATATTTTGTTTCAGTCATAATCTCAGTAGTCATAATAGTTACTATGAATAAAGTCAAGATTAGTAGGTTGTTAGTAGAAGAAAGATAACCGTTATCTGGTTATTAGTTAGTAGAATAAGGATATTTGTATCGTGGTAATAGATATCTTTAGTTAATTAGTTATTTATATAAGGGGCTTTGAGCTGAGAATGACATGATCAATGTACTTGAATTTCACTTCTGAATACAAATTTTGTTTCTCTCTCTCTGCTCTCCTCTCTCTTCTCAGATCTACTTTCCCTCTCTTGTTCTTTCTCTCTATCCATATCTTCCAATCTCTTCCCCTAATTATCTTATTTTTCTCTGTTCTTCCATAAAACTCTTCTTAAATTCTTCTAAATAACTATAAACCATAGCAGCTTCATGCAGAAAAACAATTACTATTACTAAGACGGGGAATTTAAAGCTTAAATAAGAACTTTCGCGCCTCTCAGAACAGATCGAGTCAAATAACAACAAGATCGAAAGATAATGGAAACACAAAGTCAGATCGAAAATAAATTATCTATTTTTATGCTCATAAATTTCTGGAAAGAGATAAAATCTCAAATCTAACAACCATAGTATAATTCTCAATTTTCGCTAGTTCTATATTGTTTTTCTACAGATCTGCGCAGGGTATGGTGCTTAAATTTGATGGAAACTGAGTGCGATTTTACCTTTCTTGATTGCAACCGGAACCCTAACTCGGGATATATTTTGAAAGCAGCACCTCGAAGAGAGAAAATGTTTTCTGAAACAGACGGCGACATGGACCTCGTGAGTATATATATAATTGGGAAGAATTTATTATTAATTTTGAATATTGAAGAATGAACCCCAATATTCTCACTAATTAGGAAATTCGACTCTTTCGTGACTTAAGGCTGAGCAAGAAATTAAATTAAAATCGAAACCGCACTAAAAATTATACAAACCATATCAATTAAAATCACACAAACAGTTCCGGCGTATATGACTGTTTTAGGTGGGTTGAAAAATTAAATTTACTATTTTGATTTGGTTAAAAGTCAAAACCGCACGCATAAAATCGAAATTGCACAATATGTATATGTATGTATGTAGGGACGGATGGAGTACATAATCTCTTACCTGATCAATGAAATTGAGCTACATTATGATACCAAATATTAAAAGTAAAAATTCTTATTTATTACATTATCCCCTCCCCTTTTAATCTTTGTTATGGTTTGTATGATAAGTGGTCAAGTGAATGACATTTTTTTGACAGTTGTATAAAATATAAGTGTTGGTAGAGTAACTTATAATGTTTATAACTCTTTGTATAAATAGTGGATAGAAGTGTTATATAAGAGCTTATTATATAGTTGTCCCCCCCCTTTAGAAAGAAAAAATAAAACTCTGGATTGATCTTTTGGGGATAATCAGATGATCTTGATATCTCTGAATCTATGACTATAATGAAGTCAAGCATGTTAAAAATTATTGATCGCACAATTAAAGGTTCCAAATGATTGTTCATTTGATTAGGGTGGAAAAAATTCTATTGAAGACTTAGACCTTATTGAAAAAATGACATATTCAAGTCACTATTAATTGGTTTGGAAGGGAGGTCTGCAACTAGTGGATGACCATAGAGTTGGTCTAAGAAATAATTAATTACACTAGAATTGTCCACACCAAAGAAATAACTGGCTCAAGAGATAAATATTTTTCAAATATGATCACAAAATTAGAGTAGTGATGCTAAATTGCATAAAATTTTATTTTTTCAATTGGTTTTGGAATCGAAATCGCACCAAATGAAACTAAACCGCACCAATCACAAGCAATTTTTTGTGTGGTTTTGGATTTTTCAAATCGCACTTAAACAATTTCGGGTGTGACCATGCTCACCCTTACCGTCACCCATGCACAACAAGCCTGCTTGGCCTGTCACGTTTTGAGCGTTGATCATGTTAGGTCAGACTGTTGACTTAGGCTTGTTAGGCCAGATCAAACTAACCCATTTCTTGGCCGCTGAATTGTGGTCTGGTTAGACCTGTAGGTCAGGCCATACCGTTGACTTAGGTCTGCTAGGTGAGGCCAAACTAGGCCAGTCCTTGGTTACTGGGTTGTAGTCTGCTTAGGCTTGCATGTCGAGTCATACTTAAGTAGGTCCGGTCTGCCCTCATCCCTTTTTTTCCTTTTAATATTAAACATTAAAAATATATATGAATAAAATTTTGTAAAAATAATGCAAGATTTTTTAGATTATTATATTTTATTTAAGCATTCTATTATACATCAATATAAGTTGAATGATTTGAACAAAATTAAATGTATTCCTCTTAAATAAAAGAAAAATGTAATTTAGGTGAAACTGAAATATAAAGCAAATTAATTTCTTAAATGTATATCTGTTATGCACAGTTTGTCAGCTTTTTAAAAAATATAATTTGAATACAATCTATTGAGATAGTATTTGATGGGGCCCGGGACTAAGTTGACAAATTTCCAATCCTCCTTGGAGAACTGTCATTGTAATTAAATACCATCTTTCAATTTAAACAAACCAACAAATTAAGTCTTCAAACATAGATATATAATTAATTTAAACCACCAGAAGGTCTTATTTAAACATAGATATATAATCAATTTTCGCTTATATAATTAATTTAAACCAACAAAACGGCTTATTTAAATTGCAGGAACCATGTCCAGGTTTAAGCTAAAGTTCTGCTATTGCCTGCAAATTCTAGGTATAGATAGATACACCCAAATGAATTGGGGTTATTTATTTATTTATGGAAGGACTCAAAGTAGTTATTCACCAAAGTTGTCAATATCCGTTATTCCATATGGCTCCTCCTCAGGGATAAGCAAAGACGCCAGAAAATCCTCATCGTCAATCTGTTTCAAAATAAAATTGCAAAATGATTCATTTGTCAATTTGATGAGTTTTCAAGATTTAATTTGAAATTAATTCTCTCTGTCCCATAAAAAGATTAATATTTGCCAATTATAATAAAAAAAAAATCCACAAATTAAAAGAGTTCACATAGTCATTTCTCACATGAGCATAAAGTGGACCCACCTTAATGTGAAAGAATCATGTGAAAATATCAAATTAAAATATATATAAAATAGTGCTTTCCTAATAATACGAAGAAGCAAGACATTCACATACCACACCAGCAGGAGTTGGATGACTTGCAGATGGATTAGAGTTGTTGAGCATAGTAGATGTTTCACCGATCTCCATCTGGGAGTACTACATATATACATATACACTTTGTTAGACCAGTCGAATATATAGCCTGATTTATATAAATGCAATTAATATTATCCCATAAAATATTACATTTCAGACCCTAAATATAAATACTAATATATAAAATAAATAAAGAAATATACAAAGCAAGATTATATATATAAAACATAGAGTTGAACATATATATATATATACTTGCCTGGTTAGGGTTTTTATCAAACCATGAGAAAAACTCATCTAGGCCAACATCATCATTGCCGAAGATCGAATAAGTTACATCTTCGTCTAAGTCAATCCCATCGTCTCCGAAGATTGAGTAAGTCGCATCTTCACCATCAATTTGCTGAAAATACAAGGTGTAAAAGTCTAGATTTAGATTAATTAGCATAAACATCTGGATAATTAATTTGTAAGTCATCAAGTCAATTGTTTTTTATATCAAGAGGGGGAAATAGACTATATTATGTGTACCAATGCCACTAGTTTTATATTTAAGTTAAATATAAGAGCAATATTAAAACTTAGGTTAGACTTTCTCCCTAATCGAACATGATCTAATTTATTTAGAAGTTGTGTGAAAATCATAATTAAGTTGAGTAAGCATGCCATGATTGTCCATTCAATAGGTATTACCCAACCTATGTTAATGGGGTTCGAGCTTTGGCATGTCAAGACAGAGGTGTGTGAGTGTGTTCAAATTAGCAAAAAAATAAATAAAAAAATTTCAAGAATGCATTAATTATATATGGAATAAGCATAAGTACCATGTCATGATTGGAGTGCTGCCCATTCATCATTAGCAGATGTTCAACATGACTTGCACCCATTGAGGTGCCTGCACCCGTTGAGGTGCCTGCACCTAAATTCGGATCTGCTCGCTCGTTTTGCTATATAATCACAAAACAAATTCATTGCAAGAGAGTAATTAAGTGAGATTCATGAAGTCAATGAGTTAATGTTTATGTATGCATGCATGCAATTACTATTCAAGAAAACATTAAGTGCAATATGCATACCATATCAGTAGCGTACTGTCCATTGATCATCAGTAGGGGATCTCCAGCATGATTTGAACCCATTGAAGTGCTGCCCAAGTTCGGATTTTCTTGCTCATTTTGCAGCTATTGACACAAAACAAATGATTCACAAGAGAGTCATTATTATATCAGATTCATGAAGCACAATTATATGAATTTATGTGGGAAAAAAAGTCAAATATATATATATATATATATATATATATATATATGCATGTAACAATATTTAAAAACACATTAAGTACTGGAGTAAGCTTACCATGTCATTAGAGCACTGTCCATTCATCAGTAGGGGATCTCCAACAGGATTTGAACCCATTGTGGTCTCCAAATTCAGATTTTCTAGCTCAACTTGCTGTTATACACACAGAACAAATTATATAATATTCCCAAGAGAGTAATTAAGTCATTTTCATGCAAGCACTAAGAATTAGAAGCACAGTTAATGATATGAATTTATATATGTGGGAAAAAAATATTCTAACTTGAAATTCAGAACAATAAAAGAAGTAAGAACTCCTATATGGAACTTACCTGATGATTAGTCGAAGGCTGCTGCTTGTTGATTCCATTCAACATAGTACTGCTTTGATCACTCGGGTCACCCGGTTTTCGAGAGAAAATAAGATCAAAGATGGAAGAATTAGGCTTATTCATCGAACCAGAAGCTTGATGATCAACTTGTCTCTCATTCCCAAAGTTTATTTTTGCCCGAGTCTGATAACCATTATATTTAGTATTGAAATGGCTCAAATTCTGAACTGGACCGGAGCTACTGGAAGCTCCAATGGCTCCATAGGCTGGAACAGTAGTACTACCACCGCGGCCGCCGGCTGCAAGTGTAGGAGTGCCATAAGTTGATGGACCATTGTTGAGAAGATTTGGTGGTTGGTACATTGCCATTGATGAAGTAGTACCAGTCACCGGGCCACTTGAAATAGCTTCAACATTCAACAACAAAATAGACAAATACATAATATTAGTTCCTTGCCATTTTTATCAATTAATTAAGATTGTAATTAAGGAGTTAATTTTAAGTAGATGGTTTCTACTAATCATTAATTTCTTTTTAGATTAATTATAAAACGTAATTAATATTTTGTTAGATCAATTAAATATAGTGTCATATTAACTTTTTAAAATTCATTAGAAAGATAAGAGAGAAATAAATTATTATTTAATATTTAAGGGTAATATAGGAAACAAAGTAATTAATTTTAAATTGAGAAACAAAAATTTGAGTAATGCTACTATCATAAAACCGCTCACCGTTTATATACACTCACATACATATTGTGATGGTTCACGTGGAGAGCAAGTCACGAGGGCCATGCAAAAATTTATCGTCTACAAGACAGATAAAAAGAAACAGAGCTACTAAATTACCATACCAGGAATGGTTAAAAGACGAGATTGCCCGTATCCTGATGGAGGTATTGGATTGGTCCTTGGAGCTCCATGATTGGGATTTGACACATTGGTAGAATTAAGCACTGGAAAATTGTTGTGTCCCCCAGTTACCATTTGCTGTTGTCCAACATTGATAGGCATCATTGAAGTAGGGTTTTCAGACTGCTGAAAACTTGAATATTGCAAGTTTCTATCAGCCATACACGAATATTGATGTGTGCCGCTTTTATCCTTGACTCGTTTTAAGAAGAGTCGATACTTCTGCAATATTCACACGCTTAGTGATTATATGTTAATTAAGAAAGATCTATAATAGTGATGAAATATTAATTAATTTTGAGTTTGAACTTTTTTTTATGAGTAAACGCTTGCATGGCGGTTTAGTCGATTCAATTAAATTTAATCAAGGGTTTAAATTAATAAGTTTGAGTATTGCCATATTTATTTACAAAAGTTAGCATACAAAATGGTGTATGATCAAACTATAATTAGTAGATCGATGATTCACCATATATAATACATGAGTGGGTCCAGTGATTGTAATTAACCAACAAAAATCATACATATTATTTTGTATATCTTTTTTTGTAATTTTTAGTCACCATAATATTATTGTTAAAGTTTGGTTTCGAACCTATGTTTTGGTTTGTGTTAAAAACAAAATCTTTTATGAAAAACGTTTCGTAAACGCAATGTATATAATACTTAGAAATAAATAGAAAGAACAGAAAACATGACCAAATTGTACGTCATATATATAATCCATGCATGATTGTTCCTAATCTAGACAAATTTAAACTTAATTAATTACTACATATACACTCTAATAAACATAATTAGAAGATGATATATGTATGTATATGTATATGTATATACTTATAGTGTCAACAGAATGACTGAGTAGCTCTAGGTAGGTAGATATTTCAAAACCTAGAAAACAAATTACCTGCAAGTGACTGGCTATGTGCTCCCTAGTCAATCCCGGCACATTCATGAATTCAAGAATGGTCTTCGGAACTCCTGCACAAAATTAATTTTAAAAAAAAACTAATTTAACATAAAGATCGATCAGAGAGAAAAAGTAATTAATTAATTAAAGCATTAATTAGTGTAAAGAATCACTAGAGGAAAGAGAAATAATTAGGCGTGGGGCCGGGCTAATAATATAATTAATTAATTTCTCAAAAAAGATAGTAGTATATCTCTTACTTTCTTTCCCCTGCAGAGTGGTGAGGGCGTCCAAGAAACGGTAATGAAGATGTGTTGTCCAAACAAGCTTAGCCTTTTTCCCCTTTTTTTCTTCAGTATTACCATTTCTAGTTTTTGCTGCAGGCCTCTTCTTCAAATCTTTCTTGCTCCGTCCGGCAGTAGCACCTCCTCCATTGGAATTATTATTATTATTATTATTATTATTGTTTTCAGCTGCTGCTGCTGCTTTTTTCTTAGATGATCCATTGGATTTATTATTGTTTTCAGCTGCTGCTGCTGCTTTTTTCTTAGACGACGATCCATTATTGGAATCATTATTATTGTTTTCAGGTACCGCAGCTGCTATTTTCAGTACAGACGACGACTCTAATTTTTTATCATTTTCTAAATCGTTTTTCAGGTCATGTATATATTGCCATAAATCTCTCAGGTCCTCGGGACCCGTCGGCTTCTTCATGAAACCTAAACCCCCATTTAATAATCCTTTTGCCACAACAGTTTCTGTTCGATCACCTGACATAACTGCATGCGCACCAAATTAAGAGTTTAATTAGAATATTTATTTATTTATTTTAAATAATCATTCATAAAAAATTCAATTCAAATTAAAAAAGAAGAAGGTTAAATAGAATATTTAGGTGTATATATATATATATATCTGATGATTTCTTGAGTTAGAGGTGACTAATTACAAAACATTAAATGGATATTATTAATCGGACAGAAATATGTGTCATTAGAAATGAACTTCACCTGTTTCAAAATATAATAGCATTAATTTTGTTGAAAACTTAAAATAAGATTAATTGAACTATTTGTGTGTAATATAATATATACACACACACACATGTTGTCTACAAGGGTTTACACTCATTTCTATTTTGGACATATCTACAAACTTTATTTAGAGATAAATGAGTAGTATATATTATTAATTTGTAGTTTTCAAAATTACTTATTGCAATTAAAATTAATATGTATATTTAATATAAGAAATTAATTTACAATGATACATGACTATCTTAACCTAAGCCTAATTAAGGAATTTAATTTCAGGGCAATAAATTTTTCAAAAAACAAATACTTTTTAAATTTCCAAAATCCTTTTGCTCATTAATTCAATCAAAACTCATAATTTTCAAAATAAAATAGGAAGGAAAAAACCCCCAATTTAATTAGAGTAGATAAAGAGAAGAAAATATTAAACTTAAAAATATATATCATAATTTACTGTAAATGAATGCAATAAGTCTAGTATCACATAAAAATCCCTCACATACCGCTCACATGCATATTTTGATGGCCCACGTTCAGAGAAAGTCATGTGGGCTATCAAAATATGCATGTAAGTGTATGCAAGCGATTTTATGTGATAATAGCATTCCTCAAATGAATGTTGGGTGAAAAAGAGTTTCTATAATTGTAGTCGAGACTCACAAACAACTGGCAAGTTAACAAATTCTTTTTGGATTTGCTTTTGTA
Organism: Panax stipuleanatus; assembly: GCA_020205555.1. NCBI lineage: Eukaryota > Viridiplantae > Streptophyta > Magnoliopsida > Apiales > Araliaceae > Panax > Panax stipuleanatus. The sequence continues at coordinate 134,745,685 of CM035118.1, read as the reverse complement.
ACTCAAACCCATCCATTTCCGGCATGTGCACATCTGTTATTACCAGATCAAACTTGATACCACCCTTCATACGTAGAGTACACAGAGCATCGATACCATGTTTTGCTTTGGTAGCTGAAATTTAAAGGAATTAATATAAATCATTAGTACGTATAAGTATTTTGACACATACATACATACATACACAAAACATATTTCATTAAATAAACATTTTATTAATCAAGGCTTAAATGTGTCGTGAAAACAAGATCTATATATAATAGCTTTTCATATCATACATACATATATATAATTAATTAATTTTGAGAGTAACGCTAGAAATGAAAATTGATACATCATTATTAATACTTAAAATTAATGTCTCATGAAAACAAGATCGAGAATATGCATATTTTCAGATCATATGATCTGTTGATTTAAAATTAATTTGAGAGTAAAATTACATATGAAAAACGAAAGATTCCAATATATATATATATATACATATATATATATATATATATATATATATATATAGTCCGGATCTTAAGTTTACTATTTATTCAACATACCTTGTTTATTCCCTTTAGCAACGGACTGAACCGTCGTCCGGTCCGTCGCTAAAAGGAAGGTAAGCAAGGTATGTTAGATAAAAGGTAAGCTTAAGATCCAGACAGTATATATATATATATATATATATATTAGCAAACGTAGAATTAGGTTGTCCATTAAAAGGAAGAGATATGAAAAACATTAATTGAAAAAAAGAAAACTAAGCTCTAATTAATTAGATCTAAGAGATAATCGTATGATACCATGGTGTATATAAAAGATTATGAATGGAAATGGAAGATCAAGTAGATAGATCTCATAGATACCCAAAAATCATGCATGCAAAATCTCTAAAATTATATAAACTACTACAAATTTATATATATATATATATACACACCAAAAATGAGGTCCTTATATAGAATAATTGAATAAAATAAATCAAATTTTCATATATGAGGAATTAATTAAGGAGTACCTCTATACTTCCATCTTGTGAGAATAGCAACAACAACAGCTCGGGAGATAGCATCATCATCCACCACCAAAATGTTTATCACATTTTTAGCAAGAAAATCTTTGGTTTGGCAATTATACAGGTTTGTGTCACTGCTACTGCCGGTAAACCAAACGTTCATTGTATCATCCATATCCGTATAAGCCTTGAAGCTTGAAGCTTGAAGCTTGAAGCTTGAAGCTAGCTAGCGTTTATATGCAGCACCGGTAGATATAATGATCGAGGCCTCAACTGTATTGATAAGAAGAAGTTAAAACAAGTGTCCGAATTAAGAGAGAGAGAGAGAGAGAGAGAGAGTTTTTCTTTTCTTTTACTTTTTCATTTGTAACATTTTCTTGCAACTGCCTCCCCTATTTATTAATTAATTTTTAATTTCAAATTAATTTGCTCGAGTTTGAGTCGGAGTTCTACATGTCACCGAAACCATTTGCTGGTAAAAAGTGGTAAAGTTCTAGAGAAGTTTCTAGTAAACATTTGACCTTTTGATTTTGTCTCTTGGTGAAAACTCTAGTAGAGAAATTTACATACAATTAATGTAATAAAGCACATAATATGGTTCCTTCGCAAAATTGTTTATTAAGAAGATTGTATATATTTTTTTCAATTTAGTGCCTAATAACAAATCCTCCTTTACATATTAGGACTTCTTTAAAGTACTAAATTATAACCATTTTGTACCACTAATATAATATTGCATGTGATTGTCATTGTACTCTACTTGTAGTGTACTAAATATATCCAGACCCTTGCGTATCCGTAAATCTAAATATAATTTGGTTTGTTATTTTATTCCCTGTTACCAACTCAGATCGCTTAACAAGTAGTTCAGATCGGAGTAACATTGTATAAAAAAATTGCTCACATTCAGAGATAACAGCCTAGCTCAAAGTCGATTACAGTTCAATTAATGTATTTGTCATCAACGTTGAAGTACCATATAATAATTTGTCATCGATTGAGTCCAACTTGATCATGATAATAATTTGTTAGGGCTTACGTATAACATAGAAATTTATCGTTACTTGGTATGTCGTGTATCTCTTTAATTGATTGCGTAAATTTATGGGATTTGCACGTTTTATATTGGTTCCATCTATTTCAACTCAACCCTAATGAATATATATGTTATGGGATTTGCACGTTTTATATTGATTCCATCCATTTCAACCCTAATGAATCAAATATAAAAGGATTAGGCAAGTAATTTAGGTTCTCGATTGATCGATCCTTTCTATTTCTCTTGCCCTCTCATATAGCTAGTGGGAAGAGTCGTAAACGTAAAACTGATTGTTCATTTTACATTTCTTTGATTTGATAGACAGAAACTATATCATATGATTGATTCAAGTTTCGTGATTCCAAGTTATAAGTCGAGTTAATCATCGGTTAAACCTAGCTAGCTAGCTAGCTATTTACCCTTTTAATAAATTAAGAGAAAAAATATTTTCTATAAATATAAAATATTGTTCTATATATATATATATATATTTAAGAAGTAGAAAATATCCAAGAGTTAATTTGCTATTGAATTTGGTCAATACGAATGCGGGATTAATGTGACGTATTGAAAATTTTAATAAAACTTTTCTAATATTACAAAAAAAATAAGATGAAAAGTATAATAAAAGTAACCTTAGGACTATATATGTAAAATCTGAATTCATTGACATAAGAAAATATAAAATACCAACCGTAGTAGTATGTCTTTTTACACAAGTGGGAAAGCGCGTAGGGGGTATGTAAAGAGTAATAAATGCAGGTTTATCTCTAACATTACTTTTTACTACACGTACGTGATTAAATTTTGGAGTATTTCCTACAGATTAGAACGGGATTAATCACAACAAGACGGGAGAGAAAAAAACGAACAAAGTCTTCCTTATCTGTGTTCACACCTAAATTTTTCACTTAAATGCGTTTTTATATGTACACTTTTGAGTGTATAGATAGGTTTATTTAATTTTTATTCAATTTATAATAACCAAACATATTTGACTGTTCACTCTTCAAACCAAGACGCCACGTGGCTCTTTGGGCCCCAAAGGGTCAAGGGGATGTGGTTTACATGCAATCATATAAAGATTTTTTAAATATTCAAAATTAATAAGGGTCCTCTTAACATGTGCCTTAAGCACACAGTTCAAGAGAATATTCTCTTGAATTGTGTGCATATTCCTTCGATTTTTATATTTGCACCAAGTTCAAGGGAATATACACACAATTCAAGAGAATATTCCCTTGAAATATGTGCTTAGCATGTACATGTACCCTTATGGCACATGTTAAGAAATTCCTAAAAATAATATCCCCGTACAATTTTATTTGTTTTAGTTTGAAAGTACATGTTTATTTTTTTAAAAAATTATCTTTAAATTATTCATATTAATTATTCTATTATCATCTTTTTTATTTTATTTAATCTTTCAACTCTTTTCTGGAACAATAAAATAGAGGATAGAGAGAGAGTATAAAAAAAAGGAGTGTGGTTGTGATTTCGATGTCAAAATTAGTAGTGCTATTTTTTTAATGTATGTCATGTTATTTTCAATAAATTTATTTTAAAATTAAATGAGGGTATTATTAAAAAAATAAGATCAAAAATAGCATTAAAAAATAAAAATGACAACTAGATTTAGACAAATCAAAAACAATTAGGACAAATAAACTTGAACAGACGGGGTAATTATTTAGCTAAAAATTATCTTAAATAAACAAACACAAGTTAAATTTAAAATGTTGTATAAAGATTGGTTTGGTGTTAATCGGGGTCCATTAATTTTAAGAAAGAGAAAGAATCATTAGTACCAGTGGCGGAATCATAATATTTTTAGAGGAGGTCAAATTATATCAGTAAAAAAAATTATTTTATTGACTCTTGGAGTATTTCTTTCGGATATACGACAGAGAGGAGGCAACTATATCCTACGACTCTGCATAGTTTGAAAACGTCTCAAAATTTTGGTCAATATCAAAATTTATGTAGAAATATTATTTTTTTTATTTCATGTAGAAATACGTGAGAGGGATTCATGTAGAAATGTTATTTTTGTATAAGAAAATTAATTCAGAAAGAAATCAACAAAGGGGAGAGTCTCTGAAGTAAATTCATGTTGTTTAAAAATATAAAATATTTGTAAAAAATAATTTGGTAAATAAAGAACTTGGTTTTTGTGATCATTCGTCAACTTCAAGTAACGACCTAGATTTGATTGTGTTTTAAGTTCTTTCATTTGAATTTTATTTTTTAATTTATGAAGCGCATGTAAAAATTTTTGGACTGCTATTATAAACTACTATTATTATACATATATACATGTGTGTGTGTGTATATATATATATGTATGATATTGACTATTAATATATATATGTATTAATAATATATAGCCTATGCAGAATTTTGGTGGAGGGTCCCCTGGTTCCGCCCTTAATTATTACTTACGTGGGATCCACTAAAGATAATATTAGAATTTATTTTACGGAATAATAACTTTATAAATTTTTTAAAAAATAAAAAAAAATATGAAAAAAATTAAAACTATAATCTCAAACAGCTCATGCCTTGCGTGCGTGCGCGCACGCACACACACACAAACACACAAACACACACACACACATATATATATATATATATATATAAAAGGTTAAAATTATAGAGTCCAACTTTATAGTTAAATATATATATATATATATGTATGATATTGACTATTAATATATATATGTATTAATAATATATAGCCTGTGCAGAATTTTAATGGAGTGTCCCCTGGTTCCATCCTTAATTATTACTTACGTGGGATCCACTAAAGATAATATTAGAATTTATTTTACGGAATAATAATTTTATAAATTTTTAAAAAAATAAAAAAAATATGAAAAAATTAAAACTATAATCTCAAACTAGCTCATGCCTCGCGTGCACACACACACACACACACACACACACACACACACACACACATATATATATATATATATATATATATATATATATATATATATAAAAGGTTGAAATTATAGAGTCCAACTTTATAATTAATAGAGTATTTATATGAGTAATTATTTCTCAATTTGATGAAAGCGTGCATAAATTAATAAGTTGAATACTTTTGTTGTTAATTAAATGAGTTGACTGAGTAAATTGTTTTGGTAAAAGAGTTTTACGTCTATACAATATAATTCATATGGCATAATGAATAAAAAATAATGCTATTATCACATAATTTTGGATTACATAATATTCATTAGAGCTGACAAACGGGCGAGCTCGGCCCAAACTGAGTTGGGCAAGTGGCTGGCCGGGCAAAAAACGGGCGGGCCAAAAAGGCCTGGGTTTTACTGGGCTAAAAAATTGCAGCCCAAAGCCCGGCCCATAGCGGGCGGGGCGGGCTGGCCCGCGGGCCTGAACCCATATTATGCCCATTTTTTGTTATTTTTTTGGGTTTGGCCCAAACGGGTCTGGCGAGTGGCAGGCCGGGCCAAAAACGGGCGAGTCAAAAAAAGCCCGAGTTTTGCTGAGCTAAAAATCTGCAGTCCAAAGCTCGACCCTCGGGCTGGGCCAAGTTTTGCCAGGTCTAATACTCACATACTTACATATGCATATTGTGGGCCCTGCGTGACATGCAGGGTCCGCAAATATGTATGTGTATGTGAGCTTTATGTGATCCAAATTATGTAATACTCCCTCCGTCCCTTAATATAAGACTTTTTAGAGTTGTGCACAAGTATTAAGAAAATAATTGTATAGCATTAAATATAATATCAAATATCTATATTGTCCTTGTATTAAAAAAAGAGATTGTTATTTATTGGACAAAAAATAGTGAGAGAATTAAAGTTATATTTAATACTTGGGGTAATATTAAAAATTAAGCAATTAATGCTTACTTGAAATTCTAAAACGTCATATATTAAGGGACAAAAAAATTTCTTTAAAACGTCTTATATTAAGGACGGAGGGAGTAATAGCATTGCTCATGAATAAAATACAAAAAGGTGGCGGAATATATGATTCTTCCCCACCAATATATTACATTAAAATGTTAATATAAACGATATACATGATAACAAACAATGTACACATTTTATATATATATACGGGTTCCCATCCGTGACATCCGGTTGTCACGGATACTATTCAGCAACCATGATCTTAACTCTTAATCTCGATATTGAATGGCCCAATTTAATCACAATTTCTCCCTGCCGCTAGAGGCTCTAGCGGCAATAATATCCCTTAAATCGGCATGACAAATTACCAAAAATGCCAAGAATGCCCTCCTGCCACACTGTCTACCGCTACCAACTGTGGCGGCAGTGTGACTATCCCAAGCATTGATTCAAATGTATACATGGGTAGTGGGTACACCTTCTATCTCAAAAAGTTAATAAGTTTGAATTATAAAATTTATATAAATTATTTTTAGAATTTAAATTCATGTAATTTATTTTTAATTTTTAAAAATATAAATTTATGATTTAATTAACATTTTTCAAATAATTTATAATTTTCATAATTGAATTGTAAATTTGATGAATTTATATAAATTTTAAACTCTAAAAAACAAAAAATTAATAATCTCAAATTGAGATATAAAAAAAAGTCACAGGTTAACTTGAGATTGTGACTTTCTTTTTATCAAAGTAATATTTTTGAGTTTCATAAAATATAGATTCATTATTGAGATAATTATTATTTTCAGGAAAAAAAAGTAGATATTTTTTCAATTTAAAAAAATGAGTAAAGTTTTATAAAATATAGATTCAAAAAATAAAACTTTATTTTCAGAAAAAAAAGATTTTTTTTCTAAAAATGAGTAAAATTTTATAAAATATAGATTAAAAAAATAAAAATAAAAAACTTTATTTTCATGAAAAAAAATAGATTTTTTTTTTAATTTTTTAAAAGATGTGTTAATTTTCATTAAAAAGATTCAACTTTAATTTTTTTGAATTTTATTTTATGAAATTTTACTCATTTTTAAAAATTAAAACTTTCAATTTTTAATTTAGAAATGCGTAAAATGAGTCTATATTTTATGAAACTCAAAAATATTACTTTGATAAAAAGAAAGTCACAATCTCAAATTAACCTGTGACTTTTTTTATATATCTCAATTTGAGATTATTAATTTTTTGTTTTTTAGAGTTTAAAATTTATATGAATTCATCAAATTTACAATTCAATTATGAAAATTATAAATTATTTGAAAAATATTAATTAAATCATAAATTTATATTTTTTAAAAATTAAAAATAAATTACATGAATTTAAAATCTAAAAATAATTTATATAAATTTTATAATTCAAACTTATTAACTTTTTGGGATAGAAGGTGTACCCACTACCCATGTATACATTTGAATCAATGCTTGGGATAGCCACACTTACCGCCACAGCTGGTAGCGGCAGGCAGTGTGGCAGGAGGGCATTCTTGGCATTTTTGGTAATTTGTCATGCCGATTTAAGGGATATTATTACCGCTAGAGCCTCTAGCGGTAGGAAGAAATTGTGATTAAAGTGGGACCATTCAATATCGAGATCAAGGATTAAGATTATGGTTGTTGAATAGTATCCGTGGTAACCGATTGCCACGGATGGGAACCCTATATATATATATATATATATAAGAATATACCATTTATATGTTAGCAATTTGTATGTATATGTTATAGTTAAAGGATAATTTTACAATTGGGTCCAATAGGACCATATCTTAATCCAAGCCCAAAAGTCTTACATCAATCTTAAATAAAATTTAGGGTCCTTTACAACAATTAGAAAGTAATTACAACATTAGTGCATCCATAAAATAATTACAAAAATAAGATAATAAATTCAAACCATTCAATTTCACATTAATAAAGAACGCTAAAATCAAGGAGAAAAAACTGCCATAATTAATAATTCAAATTCAAATATTTTGGATCTAACAACAAAAATAAATCTATAATTCAAAATTTAAATCAAAAGGAGAAAAACCAAAAAATTATTTTCTCGTCATCTTCCTCCTCCGCCGCTGCGCCCTTCCTCCTCCGCTGCCACGCCCGGAGTTTTCGTTGCGCTCAGTTATTAACATGCTTCCCCAACGTCGTTCTGGTGACGAGCGAGCCTGACTTTTCCGGTTGTTCAGCCTGTTGATTCCACAAAATAGAAAAGAACTGATAAGTAGGGAAATTCACCACAAAAGAAAATAATTTTTGCATTGGAGGATGAATTAGAACTGAGAATTGAATTATTTTTTTTACGATTTGGTTACCCATAAAAACTAAAATGGTTACCTTTGTATGAAGGTTTGGCTACCAATTGCATCACATTCAAAATAAATTGGTAACCTAATAAAACTAAATTGGTTACCTTGGTCTCAAGGTTTGGCAACCAACTGCATGAAGGTTTGGCCACCAACTGCATCACATTCAAAATAAATTGATAACCTAATAAAACTGAATTGGTTACTTTGATATGAAGGTTTGGCTACCAATTGTATCACATTCAAAATAAATTGGTAACCTAATAAAATTGAATTGGTTACCTTAGTATGAAGGTTTGGCTACCAACTGCAATATGAAAAACTGCAGGTGTGGAAATGGATTGGTTACCTTGGTATGAAGGTTTAGTTACCTTAGTATGAAGGTTCGGTTACCTTGGTATGAATGTTTGGTTACCAACTGCACTATAAGGGTAACCTACTAAAACTGACTTGGTACCTTGGTTTGAAGGTTGGCCTACCTTGGTATGAAGGTTTGGTCACCTTAGTATGAAGGTTTGGTTACCTTGGTATGAAGGTTTGGTTACCAACTGCATTATGAAAAAACTGCAGGTGAGGAGGTGGATTGGTAACCTTGGTATGAAGGATTGGTTACCTTGGTATGAAAATTTGGTTATCAAATGCACTATGAAAAAACTGCAGGTGCAAAAGTGAATTGGTTACCTTGGTATGAAGGTTTGGGTATCTTGATATGAAGTTTTGTCACTATTCCAATACTTATAATATAAATTCATACAATTGCAGCATCAAACTACTACCCAATTATAATAAAAAGAAAAAGGAGCGGAATATAATAGGGGAGCGGCCTTGACGAAGGAACTTGAGATTACTTCCGGTTTACTGAGATCGACTCCTCATCAAACCAGAAAAGCTCCCCTCTGATTTCCAAAAATATATATATATATATACACACACACACACTAGTAGTATAATATTGCCAAAGCTTCCAAGTCATGACTCTTCTCTCTCATGAATACCAGTTCCACAACAGAGTCCTTTTGAAGCCATCTCTTTCACTTTTAAGGCTAATGAACTATAAACCCACAAACCCTTTTGCTGTTTTATCATCTTTTTGCAGAGTCTAATGGTGAAGGAGGAGGTGGAAAAATCCAACAAGAAAAAGAGAAACCTGAAAGAGAATTGCGTGGAATGGCACAGGCTTTCAACATTTCTTCTAATACAGCTACTGTATCCGGATAAAGTCATCGAGCGAGAGGAAAGAGAAAACCATAGATAATGAAGATGATATTTAAAATTTAAAATACCCACCTAAGTTAAAGGAATCCTAATTACATTAATTTTGTAAATAAATATGAAAAAATGTATTACTTTTGTAATTATTTTATGGATGCACTGTTGTTGTAATTATTTCTAAAAATGTACTAGAATATGTAATTGTTCCTAAAATTTAAAGAGAAGTGGGGGAATTCAGCTTAATTTAAGCCCATCTACATCTAAGGCTCAGAAACAACTTCTATATAAAGTATGAACACAAGGACGGGTAAATCTCTCAAATATTTGGATTCTCACAAGAACAATCTCCTTAGGCATGTTCAAATAGTTCGGTAAATTCGTTATTTTTTTGGTACTGGCCATAATGAACCGACCAGTTGAGTAAATCTCATGACCGGTTCGGTACCGATAATTTCCCCCGATAAATAGCGGATTAACCGACTCGGATACGGTACTCCTTTTCTTATACTTCGATTTATATCGCATCGTATCGATGTATCAATTTTCTGGTTCTATCTTATTATACATATATGTTACTTTCTCAATTTCGTTTTATCTGACGCTTTAGATCATTTTTCTCATTCCAATTTAATAGTCGTTTTCTAATATCTAGAATACAAAATTATCTACCTTCCTACTCCCTCCGTTCCTAAAAGATTGTCGTTTTAGAAAGTATTTTTATTCTGATATATTTGACGTTTTGAGTTTATCATTACAGAGTAACTATTTTTTCTCTACTTTACCCATATTTAAAGCTTTCTCCTATTTAAAGCTTTCTTAATCGTTTTCCTCAAAAAAAAAGAAGCTTCTTGATCGCGACCTTCAAAATTCCTTCCATTCCTAATGCTTCTTATTCAATTCAATACTATAATCAAAGTAGTTGGCGAAAAAAAATAGTAGTAGAAATAATTAAATGATATACTCCTTTTTGAAATCTACAAAGCTAATAATTGGTTAAGACAATTATAATAAGGGTAGTATAGTATTTTCTATAGGTATTAATTGGCAAAACTAATGATTTGGCCACCGAAGTTGGTACGTTTTATTGAATACCTGATTGAACTTTTAATTTTTTAAATTAACTCACTGAACTAATTAAAATTGTTAAATTTGGTCATTCTGTCAAATCTGACTAACGGCTGTTAAATTGGTTCAAGATTTTTCATACGTGGAAGCAAAAAAAGGGAAAATAAAATAAAAAATGAGGTGGCCAATCAGCAACAATGACATGGAAATAAAAATAAAAAATTTATTTTTTGACTCATTTTTAACATTTTAAAGTTTTAAAAATGACAAAAACATAATAAAACACAACAAAAATTATTAAAAATAAAACATTTTTTCATTCATTAAATCAAATTTATTTATCAAGATAAATCAAATCTTAATCAATTAAAAAACCAAACATATTTTCCTTAAAAAAAAGACAACATTAATAACTAAACATTAAAATCAAATCAAATCAAAATTTTCATCACCCCCAAATCTTCCCTTTTATCAAAATCTTCATCTTCTCCAAATTTTCATCAAATTACCCAGCAACCATTGCATCCCTTTCGGTGGACTCAGGCAGTCGGCAGCCATTGCAACACATATTTTGTTTCCCATTCCTTTCCTGAATATATAATTAGTGCTAGTGCTTAATTGTATATATGTTTGTGTTTTTTAAATGCTTTTAGATCAAAGGCAGATGAACAAGAAAGAAGATTAGATTTAATTATTAGATTATATGCGGATGAACAAGCCATGATTTTCCACTAATTCCGCCGGCTATTACTGTAAGACCCCAAATTTTATGAATAAAGATTTAATTTTTTTTATATATTATTTTGAAATAGTAAGGTGTTGATTTGATAAATGTGATAAGCTATGGGTGAGATGTGCAAAGTTTACAAAGTAAGCAAGTGGTTATAAAATATTCGTTGTGTCGAAAAATATTCGTTTGGTCGAGAAATATTATTTTTGTCGGAGAATATTCGTACGATGGCGCAGTTATTGGTGGATCCCACAACGGAATGAATGTCGGATATAGAAAGCGACATAAATAACCTTTTTATAAAATAACGGCGTAGTTGTTACTGTTAGTACTGTTGAAATACCCGGTGGTTAAAATACAGTAATACGCGGTATTGCACAGTAGCACACGGTATTGCACAGTATTTTGAATTATTGATTCTTACGTAGGAAGACACTTACTCAATTATTGTTACAGTAATTACTGTTCAATATTTTATATTATTGATTCAATAATTGCATAACGGCTGTTAAAATTGGTTCAATATTTGCTACGTTGATATTTTATATCAATAAGTGCTACTTTGCTATTTTATATTAGTGATTCAATAATTGGCATTGCACAGTATTTTAAATTATCAAATCAATAATTCATATTATTTGAATAATATTATTAGATAGCATTATTGGCAATGTCTAAGAAAGTTCTGTCAAGGAAAGGGGTTGATTAATTGCGCGCCAGTAAGGATAAATCCTTATCAGAAGGCTACCTCTTTTCTAGGAACGACCTGGTTGTCAATATTGTAGTTCTGTAATATTATTTGTGAATAATTAATTTTTAATATATATGATAAGGAAATATTTATTCAATGTGAATTTTTAACGGATGAATTTTTAGCATGTGACATTGGTTGAAAGTTGATATTTTATCTTTTCTGATAAAATAATTCATTCAAATATGTTATTATAATATTACATTATAGTAGTATGATGTGATTATATAATAGTATGATTTTTATAATTAGAATGGTAACATTATTATAGTAAATTCATGGTATAAAAGTTAAACGAGGTGGAAGAGTGCAAATTAAATTTGAACTCTTATGATGCAAACAATGATGTTATCGGAGCGATGAGGTAAACAATGATGTCATAAATTATAGCGAAAAGACTATTTTACCCTTACTCTGTAGAGCCTATAAATAGAAGCTCATTTCTTTATTATTTCTCACCAATTCACTAAAGCTATAGAGAAAGAAAGTATAGAGAGAATAAGAGAGAAAGAAGAAGAGTATTCTGCTATTACACTAGTGCAGTCTCCAAATTTTTAAGGTAAGGGGGTATTATTTCTTTCGTATTCATGAAGAGAGTTATTCAATACTCGTAAGGGTTGTTATTCCATTCTTTATTGTTCTGTTGGAATAACCTGTCTACGCGGACTACCGCATACATGGTGAAATCCTGTTGTTATTCCATTCTTTATTATTCTGTGGGAATAACCTGTCTACGCGGACTACCGCATGCCTGGTGAATAACCCTTCGTATTCAGTTGTTATTAAATTATGGGAATAATCTGTCTGAGCGGACTACCGCCTGACGGGTGAAAATCTAATTGCAGTTTCGTATATTGTTTCATTTCAGATTCCTAACTCTAAACTTACTACAGTAAGTATTGCTTCTATAATTCTTGAAATGATCAGAAATTCCTTGAGTTTTGCGCTTCATCTAATATCATTTCACTGAAATATTGGTCTGAACTTTCTTGTAAAATTTTTATCTTTTTCATGTCGAGTTACTATTCACCAGTTACTATTCACGGGATACTATTCACGGTAAAAAAAATAATTTTTTTTCTTCCAAATCATCTTTGATTGGATCCAGATTTTGATCTTCATTCTTGAACTCTGGATAAATTCTCTAATAATTGTCTTTTATCTCACTGGATTCGTTATTCGTATTATTTTTCATCATCCTCAGTTCTAAATAGTGATATAACTGAATATATTTGGCCTGTAGTGTAAAGATGAATGATTACTTGATGAATTTTTTTGGTCTGTAGTGCAAAGATGAATGATTATCGGATGAATATCTTTGGCCCGTAGTGCAAAGATGGACAGGTGTTGAGATGAACATGACCAACTGGTGATACAAATGAATATATTTGGCCCGTAGTGCAAAAGATGAATATTTGATTCGAGATGTATATTGATTGATGTTACAGTGATAAAATATTGATGATGGACTTTTGAATCAAAGAAGATAGTAGACATCATTCTCTACTTAACTCTTCTAATGAATTGTTATTTTCGTTGCGAATATTGATCTAAAACTTGTTGTCCATAATATTTTATCTAATTTATTGAAGGCAAAACGATAATTTATTTTTCATTATCTTAGTCATAATATTCTTTACTATGCTAGTTGAGCTTACCCTTTTCTTTCATTGTTCTTTCAGAAAATGAGAATATCACGGGTACTAGTCGGGAAATAGAGTGATGGTCCTAGTTAGAGCTGTAAAAGCCCTCACTATTTTTTTAAAAATAGTGTGATAATAAATATAATGAGGACTTAGTTTGAATGTTTATATTTTCTACATGTCTGTATTGACACTCACAGTTGTGTGGTCGTATTTTGCACGACCGTTTGATATGAAAGATTGTATTTGGATTCTGTACCATGTATTTAACGACTCAGAATGGGTTGAGTATTGAACCTATTTTGGGGGCGTCATAATTACACTAGAAAACACACCCAACAAAATCCAAAAAGCAAATAACATGATGAACATGCTGGGCACAAAACAGATCTGAAAATAAAATTAATGAACTATACAACTCAGATCTAAATACACAATTGATCGGTGATGGACCATAACAGAAACCATCACATACATCCGATTCAGAACAATAAAATAGATTTATGAGGAGATGGAGCATCGCCGATATCTCCGCCCTGGTCGCCCTCATCACTGCTGCCGCATGCTCTTCCAGTTGCCTCACCTCCGTCGAGGTGTCCTTCATGCTGCTGAGCTTCTGTTTGATCTCGGTATCCCTATTGTCCATGAATTTGCCTAGTGGAGAGTAATAGACCTTGTCTAGGGCGAACATGAGGAACAAAAACTCGACCATCATGATTGGAAGGGTGAGATCGAAGTCGTATAGTTGGGCTTTTTCGAATTCCTCGGCGAGGAGTGGGGGCGGGGAGGAGAGCGAAGCGGCGGCGAGGAAGATTGCGGTGGTGGAGGAGAGAGAGAGGAGTTTGGTGGGGTTGGGGAGTTTTGGGAGTTTTGGGAGTTTTGGGGTTTGGGGGAGGGGGATTTTGGGGAGGGATGAAGAGGTGATTAGGGTTTTGGAGGAGGCTATTATCATGTTGGCCATAGCGGATTTTGGTTTGTGAAACAAACTGTGAGCGATGATGATATGAGGAGATGCAGATCTATTTTTTTTGTTTTGATGAAGATCTGTTTTGGTTAGATCTGTTTTGATGAAAGAATAAAAGGAATCAAATAAAGATGATGGTTAGATCTGTTTTGCAAAAAGATGTTTTGATTTTTTTGTTTTTATTTTTAAGTTTTTTTTTGCCACATAAGCAATATTTTTTATTTTTTATGCTGTCTTTTATTTTTCATGTTATTTTATTTTTTTGTTTTCCTTTTTTTTTACGTCCAAGTCAGAGCCACGTAGATAAAAAATTAACGTCTGTCAATTTTTTTTAACGGAGTGACCCAATTTGAAAATTTTAATTAGTTCAGTGAGTTAATTTGAAAAATTAAAAGTTCAATCAGGTATTCAATAAAACGTGCCAACTTCGGTGGCCAAATCATTAGTTTTGTCGGTATTAATTACATTCTTTAATCGTCTATGTGAATTAACCTTGAACGACAATCTTTTAAAAACAGAAAGAGTATAATAATCATAATTCCTCTCCTCTTCCCCGTGAAATTTATTCTCATAAAAACACTATTTACTCCGTTCTAATTGCTCTCTCTTATTTAATGTTTTATCATTTTTAGGGGTTACTACTTATGTTATTACTCCTTACTAACCTCTTTTCCTCTCTTTTTTTAGACGAACTACGAAGAGTTTTCTATCCGGTTCAGATTGATTTCATTTTCCAAAAGTTCTTGATTATTGTCCGGAATTTCTTCAAAACTCGCCGGAATATTTAAATCAAATTTTGGTATTCCAGTCATGTTTGATTAACTATGTTTTGTCTATTCTTTCTTTTGCTTTTGTATTAAGAATTCTTGAACAATAACAACCTTATATAGAACAATGATGGAGGGAAAGCCAAAACAGAGGGGGGGAAATTATAAAGTATCAACTAAACCCCTTTGATATTTTTGAAATTTTGAAGATTGATTATGGAGTGATTTTAATCAATGAATTAATGATAGAGAAGATAGAGAAAGTGAAATAAAAGGAGGGAGATGAGAGGGAGAGATACACTTGTGTAGAGAAAGAGAAGAAACGAAAAAGTTGTTTTAATAAACTTTAATTATTGTATTCGCAGCTAAATTGAAAGAAAGACTACTAACACAAATGGAAAATATAAAAATCGGGACCTATATTAATTATAAAATAATGATATCCTCAATATGTGTGTTTTATGTAACACTCCCCCCGTCCCTTAATATAGGACGTTTTAGAGTTTTTCATTTGTCCCTTATTATTTGACGTTTGTACAAATTCAGGAGATTTAATGACAATTTTTTTAAAATTACCCCTCATTACTCTTCCTATTTTTTAATACTTTTAACTCTTTCTCTTTCTTATCCCAACAAAACTCTTCAATTTTTTTTACTTTCCCCTCTCTTTCTCTCTCTTGTACCGTATATTATGAGGAGAGAGAGTGTAGATAATTTCTAATCTAAAGAATTGGATACGTTTTTTTATGGGGATGGATGGAGAGAGAGACAAATGAGTAAACGAGGCATGAGAGTTTTTTTAGGAGATAATTATAGAAAAATGCGTGAGAGAGATTATGAGATAACTATGATAAATGATGATTTAAGGGTATTATAGACAACTGAGTACTATATTTAATGCTTTTTAATCATTATCTTAATTCTTGTGTCCACCTCTAAAACGTCCTATATTAAGGGACGGAGGGAGTACTAACTTCGTTCTTAAAAGATTGTCGATTAAGATTTTGGCACATGGATTAAGAAAATCATTTAATACTAGTAAAATTTATTTAAAATTCTATCACTACCTCTTTATGGGAACTTGAAAACTATTAATATAGTGAAAACTATTCTAGTACTATTTATTGGAACAATGAGAGAAGATAGTGGAAATATAGGAAAGTAAATAATTGAATCTTTTAGGAAGTTGTAAACGACAAAACATTTTGGAACAAATTTTTTCTTCTAAAACGACAATCTTTTAGAAACGGATGGAGTATTAGTTACTCCATCCGTCCCTTAATATAGGACGTTTTAGAGTTGTGCACAAGCATTAAGAAAATAATTGTATAGTATTAAATATAATATTAAATGTCTATATTGTCCTTGTATTGGAAAAAGAGATTGTTATTTATTGGACAAAAAATAATGAGAAAACCAAAGTTATATTTAATACTTGGGTAATATTGAAAACTAAGCAATTAATGCTAACTTGAAAATCTAAAACGTCATATATTAAGAGATAAATTTTTTTTCTAAAACGTTTATATTAAGCGACGGAAGGAGTATTACACTTCTCTCTCCCTCTCTCACATTCCCACTATCTTTCGTATCCACTATTTCTCTCTTATCAATGCAATTTGTGAAGTAATATGCAAAAGCATGAACATCAAAGTAAATCCCATCTCAAACCATCAATGAATTGGAGCTAAGAATAAACCATCTTAAACCATTTCATAAATATAAGTTATGGAGTCCATCAATTGGCAATTGCATGTATTGTCTTCTTCCTCTCTCTTTCTTTTATTTTTTGTTGCTCTTTTTTATGTTTCGTTGCCAACAATGAGTTGGGAAATCGTCGTCTCGATCTCATGGTTGTGGTTTATTTATTGTTAGATCCGTTGGTCGATATGTTGGTTACGGAAGCAAATCGGAGACGGTGTTGCTTATGCTAAAAGATTTGGTGATAATTGTTGGGTTGTTTATTTTTATTTTTTCTGCCGATGTTGTTTTGTAGAGGTGGTGGGATGATAAGAGGTTTGAGAGGGTTATAAATACTTATTGCAGAGGTGGGATGGTAATGCTGTTTTTCTCATTTGATGGGATTACTACTTCAATTCGTTTCTTAGACATAACCAATATAGTTTTGGGTAAAAATGGGTACCGTTCCGGTAACAAACACTAATCGGTTTGAGATACCGGTCCAATCAGTATCGGTATTTGTACATAATCTTAATTACTTTTGGTAATTAGTTCAGATCAGTTCGGTACGTTAAATTATTGATGAACATCCCTAAATTCTCCTAGCAGTACATTTACTGTCAAGTTTTATGGTGGTTTTATTTTTCCAAACTGTTGGACATTTTTGAGGATTAACAGTTATAATAATAAAAAATAAGCATACATTTTAATGCTAATTATTTAGGGCCAGCCTGGGGAAGGGGTCAAGGAAGAGAACTTAAGAAAAACTTTGAAATTAAAAAGATAAGTTTCTCTTAAAATGTATGTCTCGTGTGTGTATATATATGAATAAATTTCGCAAATTGACAATTTGGAGAAGTTATATTGTATAAGTTGACATGAGTGAGTTTATGTAAGTTGAAATTATGTGAATTGTATATCGGTGAACACATATATCTTTTGAAAATAAATCCAAATTCTTGAAATTTTCACATTCTTTAACTGCAAACTTAGCTAGCGTCATACTTGTAGCAGGAGATACCATATTGACTTGATTTTGGAATGGTTTCTTGGTAGACAATGTCACCTTAAATCGTTTTTTTAGTCTTCATTATTTACTCCTGTTGGACTTGTGTGACTCATACCTCGCTGGGGAGCCGCTGGGGCAAGAGCCATCACTGGCTGGACAGAGGCTAGCCCCGCTCGGACGGGGCGTAAGGCTGAGAAGCCCCGCTGGGGCGGGGAGGCGCGACTGGGAACGAAATGGAGCTGTTCCTTGTACGATTTGGACTTTATTCGGGTATCCTACTTAGTTTAGGAGGGATATTATGGTAATAATATACCATAATATGTTATAGGGTTGAAATAGGATTGTTGGGTATAAATAATTCCTATTGTATAACTCTATGTAACGGACTCATTCTGAATAAGAAAAGGAACGCCTCCCCCGTGGACTACCCAAATTGGGGAACCACGTAAATCTGTTGTGTTGTGTGATTTTCTCTATAATCGTGTGCGTGTGTGTGATTAAATAATTCTAACAAATTGGTATCAGAGCTAGGTTAGATCTGTTTGGATTGAACACGAAGAACGATGGCATCAAGTTAGTCCGTTTCAAAGTTCGACATGATGAAGTTTGATGGAACAGGGAATTTTGGGTTATGGCAACAGAGGGTCAAAGATCTATTGGTACAATAGGGATTGGTGAAGGCGTTGAAAAAGAAGCCAGAGGCTATGACAGCGAAAAACTGGGAGGAACTCGAAGCGAAGGCAGTGAGTACAATTCGTCTGTGTCTTACAGACGAGGTTATGTATCACGTGATCGGTGATGAATCGCCATCGGAGGTATGGAGTAAACTCGAATCCAGGTATATGTCTAAGTCTTTGACAAACAAGCTATTTCTGAAGCAGAAGTTGTTTAGGTTGAAGATGAAGTGAAGGTTCAAAACTCATTCAACATATTCACACGTTCAATCAAATTATCAGTGATTTAATTAGGATTGAGGTGAATTTTGAAGAGGAAGACCAAGCAGTTGATGTTACTGTGTTCCTTGCTGAGTTCCATGGAGAATCTTGTTACAACTCTGCTATGGGGGAAAGAGACTCTGAAATTGGAGGAAGTCACATCCGCTCTTCTGATGTTTAATCAGCGAAGACTTCAGACCGAGGGTGTTTCGGGTGAAGGGCTGATGGTAAAAGGGGGAGAGCAACGTGGCAGAAAATCGAAAAGAGAAAAATCAGGAACGCATGGGAAATCTAAATCTAGAGGAAAGACTCCTAGGCATAGGGAGTATAGATGTTATAAATGTCGCGAGACAGGTCATTTTAAGAAAGACTGTCCTACGAATAAGGATGATGGAACGAAGACTGGAAAGAAGGCAGAATCGACAAAATCGGCAAACGTTGTGGAAGAGTCATCAGAAGATGGGGATATGTTGTCAGTTTCAACAAATACAGACGTGGCATATTCTTGGATTCTAGATTCAGCATGTTCGTTTCACATGTCACCTAACAGGGAGTGGTTTGACGTGGTACCGTTTTGATGGATAACGATGCTTCGTGCAATATCATTGGAATTGGTACAGTGAAGATCAAGATGTTTGATGGTGTCGTGTGAACTCTGTCTGAGGTAAGGTACATACCAGGATTGAGGAAGAATCTAGTTTTATTGGGAACCCTAGACTCTAATGGCTGTGAGTGTAAAACAGGTGGTGGAGCCATGAGAGTGACAAAGGGTGCACTAGGGATCATGAAGGGTTCGAAGGTTAATGGAAATATTTATCGTTTGATAGGGAGCACAGTTGTAGGTGGAGCTGCAGCCACTACAGCTGATGATACTGATGATACTTCGTTATGGCATATGCGTTTAGGGCATATGGGGGAACGCGGGATGCTGGAATTACACAGAAGAAATCTGTTGAAAGGGGTGAAATCGTGCAAGCTTGATTTATGCAAGTTTTGTGCTCTGGGAAAACAGTGTAAGGTGTCGTTTAAGTGTGCGGTGAACAAAACTAAGGGGATACTTGATTATATTCATACTGATGTTTGGGGACCAGTGAGGATAGCTTCGAAAGCAGGATCACTGTATTTCTTGACTTTCATCGATGATTATTCGAGGAAGGTTTGGGTGTACTTCATGCGACACAAGTCTGAAGTTTTTGAGAAATTCAAGGTGTGGAAAGCTGAAGTGGAAAACCAAACAGGGAAGAAATTAAAGTGTCTCAGATCAGACAATGGAACAGAGTACAAGTATGAGCCGTTTGTGAAGTTTGGTGAAGAGCATGGGATACAGAGGCACTGGACTGTAAGAAAGACACCACATCAGAATGGGGTGGCAGAAAGGATGAACAAAACTATAGCAGAGAGGGCACGGTGCATCAGGTTGAATGCAGGACTTTCAAAGGATTTCTAGGCAGAGGCAATTAGTATGGCAGTTTACATCATAAACAGGTCGCCGAGTACTGCTCTGGATAATATGGTAGCACAAGAGGTGTGGACAGACAAAGAGGTAGACTATTCTGGTATGAAGATCTTTGGGTGTCCAGCCTATGTACATGTTCCCGGTGATGAGAGGTCCAAGCTTGATCCGAAGTCCAAACAGTGTATCTTTCTTGGGTATAAGAAGGGTGTGAAAGGGTTCAAGCTTTGGGATCCGAAAGCAAAGAAGGTGGTGATCAGTAGGGACGTAGTCTTTGATGAAGCTTCTATGGTTAAGGCACATCAAGAAGTTCAGAAAAATGCAGCTGGGGAAGACACCAGCAGACAGTAGGACATACAGGTTGAGCTGGAAAGTTCTGACACTAGCAATCCACCGCTAGAAGAACAGGTTGATCAGCAACTAGCAGGAGAGCATAGCCGCAAGGAGACCCAGACACTATCAGACCACCGGAGAGGTACAGGTTTGATGATATGGTTGCATATGCACTCTCTACCACTAGTGGGGATCCGTCTACTTTTCAGGAAGCTATTTCTAGTCCTGAAAGGGACAGATGGATGGAAGCCATGGTGGAAGAGATGGAATCTTTGAATAAGAACAAGACTTGGGAATTGAAAGAATTGCCTGAGGGGATGAAACCAGTGGGGTGCAAGTGGGTATACAAGAAAAAAGAAGCTGTATCAGAAAAGGAAAAGGAAAGGTTCAAGGCTCGGTTAGTAGCAAAGGGGTACTCACAGAGAAAGGGGATTGACTACGATGAAGTGTTTTCTCCGGTAGTGAGGCATACTTCAATCAGGATTATATTGGCATTGGTGGCAAGCTATGATCTAGAGTTAGAGCAGCTCGATGTGAAGACAGCCTTTCTTCATGGTGATTTGGAGGAGGTTATATACATGTAGCAGCCTGAGGGGTTCAAGTAGCCGGAGACTGAGCACATGTTTTGCAGATTGAAGAAATCTTTATATGGGCTGAAACAGTCTCCAAGACAATGGTATAAGAAGTTTGATTCTTTTATGATCCGGATTGGGTTCACAAAGTGTGAGTATGATTGTTGCGTTTATGTTAAGAGTCTTGAGGATGACTCTCATATTTTTCTGTTACTATATGTGGATGACATGCTAATTGCTGCAAAAAATATGGGTGAAGTCAACAGGTTGAAGGCCTTGTTGGGTAAAGAGTTTGAAATTAAGGATTTGGGTGCAACGAAGAAAATACTTGGAATGGAGATTCGCAGGAATAGGTCAGCGAGAAAATATGGTTGTCCCAAAAGACTTATGTGAGGAAAGTGTTGGAGAGGTTTAGGTTGTGTTTGATAAATCTGACGATTAAGATCTGAATAATTATGATGTCTTAATAAATTAGATCATCTGAATGGTTATGAGGTCTGAATCTAAAAAACTGTTTGATAACTAAAAAGTAAGTTGTCTCTTCATGACACTATTTTACTATTTTAAAGAGTAAATTTTTATTCAATAATTTTAAATATTCAATTTAATAAAAATGAGTGAATAATATTGTTGAATATATTTATATATAAAAAATTATCAAAAAAATTTCATTAAGAGGTACCTCTTAATTATTAAGATTTCATTTTCTGTCTTACCGATTAAGAGGCATTCAGAGGTAACAAAAAAAAACAAACAGCATCATGCCTCTTAGCGAATAAGAGGCATTCCATTAAGAGGCAATCAGATGTAAACAAACAGCACCTTAGTATGGCTAATGCAAAACAGGTCAGCACTTCATTGGCGAGTCATTTCAGATTGTCTACAGCACAGTGTCCGAAAAAGGCTGAAGAGATTCAGGATATGTCAAAGGTACCTTATGCGAGTGTAGTTGGTTGTTTGATGTATGGGATGATATGACAAGATCGGATTTGGCACATGCAGTCAACACAGTAAGTAAGTTCATGGGAAATCTAGTAAGAGAACACTGGAAAGCGGTAAAGTGGATATTTAGATATCTGAAGGGTACTGCAGATCATGGAATTATGTTTTCAAGGCAAGATCGGATATCAGTGGTGGGGTATGTAGATGCGGATTACGCTGGAAGGTTGGATGATTTGAGATCTACAACAGGGTATATGTTCACTTTAGCAGGTGGACCGATTTGTTGGAGATCCATGGTACAATCTCTAGTAGCTCTATCGACTACTGAATCTGAGTATATGGCTTTGGCTGAGGTTGGGAAAGAAGCGTTGTGGCTAAAGGGTTTTGTGACGGAGCTGGGCATAGATCAAGGTGGAGTACAGTTGTATTGTGATAGTCAGAGTGCCATTTACTTGGCAAAGCATCAGGTATATCACGCGAGGACCAAACATATTAATGTAAGGTATCACAAGGTGAGAGAATTAATTGCTATGGGTGATGTGATATTGGAAAAGGTGCACACTTCTAAAAATACAGCTGATATGTTGACAAAGACTGTGACCGCGGACAAGTTCAAGCATTGCTTGGATTTGGTTAATATCTCCGAATGTTAGTAGGAGGGAACACCGCCCCAGGTTTGAGTGGAACAAGTAGTTGAACTTCTGAATGGGCGAGGTTATTCGTCAAGGTGGAGTTTGTTGGACTTGTGTGACTCGTTCCCCGCTGGGGCGAGGCTCGGAGAGGTAGAAAACCCGTCGGGGCGGGAGCCATCACTGGCTGGACAGAGGCTAGCCCCGCTGGGGAGGGGCGGTAAGGCTGAGAAGACCCGCTGGGGAGGGGAAGGCGCGACTGGGCGCGGATTGGAGCTGTTCCTTGTACGATTTGGACTTTATTCGGGTATCCTACTTAGTTTAGGAGGGATATTATGGGGAAAATATTCCATAATATGTTATAGGGTTGGAATAGGATTGTTGGGTATAAATAATGCCTATTGTATAACTCTATGTAACGGACTCATTCTAAATAAGAAAAGGAACGTCTCTTCCATGGACTACCCAAATTGGAGAACCACGTAAATCTGTTGTGTTGTGTGATTTTCTCTATAATCGTGTGCGTGTGTGTGATTCAATAATTCTAATAACTCCCCTTTGTTTTAGTTGGCACAAAATCTATTGGGTGTACATTCAGACATGGATAAAATTGCTTCTTACATTTATTTTTATGTAAAGGATTTGGGATTATAATTATACAATTGTCAGCGCAAACCCAACTAAAATGGATGAGGAGAAGTGCGATGTAGTGGGCTGGAAATATGTGGGCTGAAACCCATATTTCCAACCTTATATTTACATACAAAGGCAAAGCATTAGGCTCATATTTTTAGGTTTATATTTGCATATACGTGTTGGCCCTTTCAAAAGTGGAATGAATACTTATGTATTTAGGACTTAAAGCATCCTGTCTTAAAATGAAAATCTCAGTTCACCAACCAAACAACTAATAATTATTTCAAATAAAATAATAATAATAATCAAATCATTTTTATTAAAATCATAAATAACAATTTTGGCAACACATTTTTATTAAAATTGTTTTGACATTACACTATTGTAGAGAATATGTAGACTAACTTCATAAGCATGGTTTGCAACTCGAAAAAAAGAAGAAGCTCCAAACAAGTTAACTGTGTTGGATAATTATATCGGAACGTGCTATTGCATAGAATAAAATCAAATAAATTAATCATAACAATTAAGTACTTACATGAATTGAGAGAAGACATCTTGTATGTATCAAGCTTCCGCTGCGCGTAAGGGTAAAGGTTTTCAATTGCCTCTCTCAATCTTATGATGGGTGTATAGGTGTGTATAAATTTCTTGAGACGGCAACTGGGACCAAACCCTGACTGTTTTATTTATTAGATAGCTAAGGGTCAAAATCGTCCATCAAGATTATGAAACTCTAGGGCCCATTATGCCAACTTAATATTAGTAATAATATTTATAGGCCACACAATTAATTACCAAACCCATAAATAAAGAAATAAATTAATACAATATGTAAGACCAATAATTACATAAATAGTAGAGGCCACATAAGTGAATAAAATTTTCTAACATTCTCCCACTTGGCCGAAATACTATTTATATATAAAACATAATACTTACAATCATTAATTTGGCCAAGTATTAATTTAATATCTACATCCTGTTCAAATAAAAACACTAATGCGAATTAATACAATCGTTGTGTCACTATTAACACAAGATCCCCATTAGTTACATAATTAGTACTTTTATTAGAACAAAGATTAACATTAAGCATAACAGGTATGAATAGAGTTTACATAAGTGGTAATAGATTAAACTCATTCATATGGTCCAAAATTAACATAATCGTTCTGTTTGCTCATAAATTCTCAAGTGTGCACAATAAAGAGAATAGCAAACCATAAACATAATGTGAAGTTCAAAACAACGAGCTCAAAATTATTATCTTACATCAAAATAACTCATTAATTAAGACTATCAGTTAAACTCATGTCGATATTATGCTCTAAAAAGAGCTTGGGTGGTAAGCCTTTCGTAAGTGGATCCATTAACATATCATGCGAAATAATATACTTAATGACAACGTTTTGATCTTCAACTCTTTCCCTTGACAAATAAATACTTAGTGTCGAGGTATAGCAGAATCATTATCACAAAATACTTTCAATGGCCTTGAAATGGAATCTATAACTTTAAGTCATAAAATAAGATTTCTCTATAATACGGCGTGACAAGTAGCATGATAACAAACCACATATTATGCCATCATCGTGGAAGTGGTAGTTAACTTCTGCTTATGATTTATTCACGAAATAGGACCTCTTGAAAGCATAAAGATGTACCCTGATATAGATTTCTTTTCGTCTTTACACTTAGCAAAATCAGAATCAGAATAACCAACAACTTCAAGATTATTTGTTTTTTTTTCTGAATGTAAGCATAAAATCCTTAGTGCCCTATAAGTAACGTAAAACCTTTTTGGCTGCGTTCCAGTGATCCAAACCTGGATTTGACTGATAACGTTCAAGCATGTCAGTTACATACGCTATATCTGAACGTGTACAAACTTGAGCATACATAAGACTCCCAACCACGAAATCATAGGGAATAAGATTCATTTGATCACGTTCAAGTTGATTATTAGGACATTGATATGAGTCAAATTTGTCACCCTTAACATTAGGGGCGACAGTAGGGGAGCAATTTTGCATGTTGTATTTGTTAAGAACTTTGTCAATATAAGCTCTTTGGGACAATCCTAATATCCCGCAAGACCTATCTCGATGAATTTCAATACATATAACATAAGAGGCTTCACCGAGATCCTTCATATCAAAATTTTAGAAAGGAAATGTTTGGTCTCATGCAACATGTCTAAGTTATTATTTGTAAGTAGTATATCATCAACATACAAAACAAGAATAACAAATTTACTCCCACTGACCTTCAAGTATATGCATTGATCAACTATATTTTTTTTTCTTAAAATCAAAATTACTCATCACCTCGTGAAACTTAAGATACAATTGTCGAGAAGCCTATTTTAACTCATATATGGACTTCTTAAGTCTACATACCTATGTTCCTTGCCTTTAACCAAAAAACATTCTGGTTGTGCCATATAGACATTCTTATGCAAGTTACCATTAAGGAATGCAGTTTTAACATCCATCTGATGTAGCTCTAAATCATAATGAGCTACTAAAGCCATGACTATTCTAAATGAATCTTTCTTGGATACTGGAGAGAAACGTTATTAAGCTCCATTGATTTCAATTCATCATTCATGGCTTTCTAGGTCTTTCGGACCTACGTAAAGGCTGCACAATTTCAGGAATATCATTTTCAATAATGTGGGGTTCAACATTAGGTGATGACCCAGCTATCTCAGTGGCATCATTCGCCTCAATAAGAGGTTGTTGTGCCTCACCCTCTTGAATTACAGGATTAGGAACATTAAACCTGTTTTCTTCAAGATCAATTTTTCTAGGCTCACCACTCCCACTTAAATTATCATTCTCCAAAAACTCTGCATGCCTAGTTTCAACAATTCTAGTGGTATGAGAGGGACAGTAAAATCGAAAACCCTTATATCTATCAGGATATCCAATGAAATGACAACTAATGATTTTAGAGTCAAGTTTCTTTATTTGTGGATTAAAAATCTTAGCCTCAGCTGGACAGCCCCACACTCGTAAGTATTTTAAACTAGGTTTCCTACCTGTCCAAATTTTATAAGGAGTGTTAGGGACAGATTTGCTAGGAACCCGGTTTAAAATATGAACAGCTGTCTTTAATGCCTCAGTCCACAAAAATATCGGTAAGTTGGAATTACATAACATACTACGTACCATATCCATAAGGGTACGATATCGCCTCTCAGCTACACCATTCTGCTGCGGTGTACCAGGCATTGTATACTGAGTAACAATTCCATTTTCTTGACAAAATAAGGCAAATGGGTCAGGACTATGACCTGTATCGGAGTGTTTACCATAATACTCTCCGCCCCTATTTGATCTCACTACTTTAATTTTTCGGTCAAGTTGATTTTCAACTTCAGCCTTGAAAATTTTAAACATATTTAGTGATTCAGATTTTTCATTAATCAGGTAGACATAAGTATAATGAGAATAGTCATCAATGAACGTAATGAAAGATTTATGTCCCCCAATTCCTAAAGAAAATGGTCCACATATATCAGTGTGAATCACCTCAAGTAGTGCACCACTTCTAGTGGCTCCTTTCTTATTACTTTTCACAAATTTTCCTTTAATACATTCAATACAATGGTCAAAATTAAAAAAATCTAGTGAATGAAGAATTTCATCCTTTATAAGATGTTGCATTCTGTCTTTTGAAATATGGCATATGCGTTTATGTCATAATTTTGAAGAATTCTCATTATCTAGTTTTCTCTTATTTCCACTTTTAAAGGTATTTTCTGTCACATTCATTGTTAATAAGGATTCAGCAAAGACATTATCTAAATTATCTTATAGAGGTTTCCCTCTAAAGAGTCAGAACCAATAACATGAGAGTAATGATAAATAATTATTTTATTATTCCCAAACTTAAACGAAAATCCATCAACGTCAAGTTTAGATACAGAAATTAAATTTTGTGTCATACTGGGAACATAAAGAGTATTATATAAATACAAGATAAAACCACTATCCAAAACTAAAGAGAGAGTTCCTACAGCTTCAACTTGTATAGACTCTCAATTACCAACTTTAATGGTTCTTTCCCCCTTTTGGAGTGTTTTCTTCGAAAGGAATCCTTGCAATGAATTAGTAATGTGAACCATAGCACCAGTGTCAAGTCACCATGTATTAGAAGGAACATCAATTAGAAAGGATTCATAAGTTACATAATTGAAGGACGATATACCTTTCTTTTCAAGCCATTCTCTTAATTTAGGGCATTCTTTCTTAATATGTCCTTATTTTTTACAGAAGTGACATTTAGGACATACCTCAGAGTTGTTACCTGAATAATTTGCCTTATTTGTTTTAGTAGAAATTTGTTTATCTTTATTCTTAAAACCAATTGCCATTTTTTATGGGCCTTCTTCTTATAAGATCTAGTGGTAGTCAAATGAACAACATAAGCAGAAATACTAGTTGGAGTCAACGCAGAAACATAATCAGGCTCATAAGTATACTTACAAAAAACTAAAAGAAATCCACAATGTACAACAATAATTAATAATTAATCATAACAAAACCAACTGTAGGGAAAGCAGTTAGTTACATAAAATCTATTTACAACACCAAAAAAAATAGATTTTAATGAGACGTTGGGCATAATTATCAATCTTTCGTTGGTCCAATTAATAATATTCTAATAATATCCCCATAAAATAATGCATAACACATTTATTCACGCATCACCGTTGGGCAGAAACGAAATAAACATGTTACATATGCAATAAAATTCATTTAATAAATTTCAATTCTAATTTTCCGTTGGGTAAAATTAAAATATTTATTTATTAAATGTAACATTATGTGACTTTTCTTAATCTTTAAATGTTTCAATTAATAACCCTCCGTTGGGTTGATTATTAATTTTAACAATAAAAGAGTCACGCATACATGTAAATTATTATGATCAAACTCAATTTTCTTTAAACAACATAATAATTAAGTTTGAAAATTAACATTATTTATAATTTACATGTAACAACTTAAATGCCCTAATAATATATCATATTCCAAAATTTAAATTACGATATATAATTATGAACATAAATTAGTTATAAAATATTAACATTAATTTTATAACTAAGTACATAAGGACATAATCGAAAATAATATTATATGAATATAATTAGAAAACATAATAACCATTACTAAATGGTCCAAGTCCCACATAAGTTAAATAAGCCAACTTCTATGCAAGTCAAATGAGCAGGCATATGGCAATAACACATGAGGTAGCACATATTATAACCAAATGATAATATAATATATATATATATATATATATGCAAGAGATATCCTTTGAAACATGATTCTGAAACATATTCCGTTCAATAAAGAGACATCATAATCATAATTATATAATATATACATGTTATTCACGTTTGACTTTTATGAATAATGAATAGATTTCATGAATACAAGTATTACAGAATTTTTAGTGACGAAAACTAAAAGAATTTAATCTATTTTCGGAAACTTCGTTTTCGTAATAACAGAATTGTTAGTGGCGAAAAATAAGAATTCATGAATCATATAATTAAAAGAACAATTAATTGAATTCATGAATAGTTTCATATTATCCCAATAATGCGATTATACGGAATTAAAATTATTGTCATAACAACATAATTAATTTATTCTATACAATAACGTAACCATGCTTTGATACCAGATGTTGGATAATTATATCGGAACGTGCTATTGCATAGAATAAAATTAAATAAATTAATCATAACAATTAAGTACTTACATGAATTGAGAGAAGACATCTTGTATGTATCAAGCTTCCGCTGCGCGTAAGGGTAAAGGTCTTTAATTGCCTCTCTCAATCTTATGATGATGGGTGTATAGGTGTGTATAAATTTTTTGAGACGGCAACTGGGACCAAACCCTAACTGTTTTATTTATTAGATAGCTAAGGGTCAAAATCGTCCATCAAGATTATGAAACCCTAGGGCCCATTATGCCAACTTAATATTAGTAATAATATTTATGGGTCACACAATTAATTACCAAACCCATAAATAAAGTAATAAATTAATACAATATGTAAGTCCAATAATTACATAAATAGTAGAGGCCACATAAGTGAATAAAATTTTCTAACAAACTGAACCAAATTGCCAGGTCTAATTAGGAGCACAGTGATTAAGTATATGGCACAATAAGAATGTAAGCCATGAAATCTAAAAATCAACAAAATACTTGATTGTTTCTACAGGGCTCCAAAACAACCATATCCACCTTCATTGCCTGTTAATTGATTGAGCCGATTACTTTTAAAATTATTAATTAAACATATTTATATAAATCTTCAAAATTCTGCTTATATTTCTAAAAATAATACAATTATTCATTTTAAACAATTAATTGGACCTTAAAAGTCAAATAGTGCATACTATCTTTGTTTCCAAAAGATACAATTTTTACTTTAATGATAATATGACCACATGTTTTAATAAAGTTAAATGAAAGCATATGACAGTACGGATACCATTTTTATCACTGAAATAAAAGTAGGGCAAGCATTTTCAATTTATTGTGAATGTGCTAGGTGGGTTCATTTGTTAGGTCGAGTGCAAGGTCATAATTAGGTTTGCAAACGAATCGAACCGGTTCAGTTCGGTTTTGTTTGAGTTCGGTTCGGTTTAAATTCGATAAGAGTAAATACTTGAGTCTAGTTCGCACATAATGTTACGCTCGATTCCTCGATCGAATATGTTAACGAACCATGTGGTTCGGTTTGACTGTGTTCACCGAACAGTTCGAAGTTGGTTCGGATTGCTTTGTTTGAGTTCGGCTCGAGTAGCTCGTGAACAATTCAGGTTTAGATTGACTAATTCGAGTTCGGTTCGAGTTACTCGTAAGATATTTAAGTTTGAATTGTATTTCTTACCTTACATGTTTTAATGTTTTTAAAATTCTATATAGAAATAGTTAATTTTTTCATGCTCTATCCGTCCCTTATTATTTGTCTTTTTAAAAGTAGATATTAAGAAAAACAATTAATACTATTTTTAGTTAAAAATAACTTTAAATGTCAATATTGTCCTTGGATTAGAATAAAAGAATGTTATTTATTGGATAGAACCTAGAAAGTAGTGAGAGAGCCAAATTTATATTTAATGGGTAATATTGGAAACTAAGAAATTAATGTTTAATTGAAATTTTCAAACGACAAATATTAAAAGAGAAAAATACTTCTCTAAAACGACATTTAAAAAGGGACGGAGGAGTATTAAATTCTAAAGTTTGTCTTATCAATAATTGTTAAATTTGTAGTAATTTTCTCTTTTATTACTTAAACATATTTTTATTTTTTAATAATTGATTATAAGTAAATATTTTCATTAAATAAATAATAAATAATAATGTGTACTTCTTCATCTCTAATTTAATTAAAAGAATTTTAATATTTGCATAAAAATTTTAACAATGATTATTGGATTGTTACAATTTACTTCACTAATAATTTAATAAATTACAACCCATGTAAAATCACATAAATAAAGTCATTAAAATTAAAATTTGACATTAATTAAAGAATGATACAGTACAGATGTTTACATTTACATGAGTTTTGAAATTGTCAAATCGAGATAGAGAATAGATACATCAAGTCATCAATATATCGAGATTTCATTAATAGTCATTGTACAATTACTGTTATATATTTCATCAACTATTAACTATATAATTAAAAGTTCAAATTTGATTTCACCAGTTTTTGAATGTTTTTTGTGTTACATACTTGCGATGTATATGTGAGATAGTGAGATAGTGAGAGAGTGATTGACTAACTTTGATTTATGAAATTAAGTAATCAAATTTAGTGTAAATAGTAGTGTTTAATAATCTAATTAATTAATTAAACAATATGTCACATTACCGTTTGCATGAAATTAAAATAAACAAAAAGATTTTTTTTTTAAATGAAACAAAGTATCTTAATGGCTTTGAGCCTTTTATCTTAGAATCAGCAGTTAATTTATTTAGTTTTAACTTTTAAACAATATAATTATGAAAATTATAAACTTTTTATAAAGTAATTCTCAAAATTTATTGTATTTAAAAGTTAATTATCACATCCCTTTTGAATTCAAAATATTTCCATCATCTTTGAAAATTCATACTTCACTAGTTGATCTTATTACATATATTTAAGAACGGAGGAAGTATTTGGTACTAATACATTTCAAGGTTAACAATATTAGTATATTAGATATTGAATTAATCTAAATCAACTAAATTCACATTATTTTTAATATTAAAATTTTATAATTTCATTATAAAAAAACTCAAATAAGACTCTTTTTATGAAATAGATGGAGTAAATTTTTTTGTTTTTGTTTCACCTAAAAGCAAAAAATATAAAAATATAAGAATAATATTCAATTCTTTAAATTTTCATGGTGATGTTCAGCGAACATGAGCATGTTCGATTATGTTCACGAACTCGAACATGTTCGAAACCGCACATGTGTGTGCGGGTTTGATAATGCTACACGAACATGTTCGAGTTCGACTATGGTGTTCGAGTTCGATTCAAGTTCGATAAAGTTCGGATCAGATCGTATTGTTTGCCGCCCTAGTCATAATTAATTAATAAGATCATGAACTGTCAGGATCTCATATGTTTTCAGTTTTCAAGTTAGTGTTGTACACACGACCATTTTTGAACACTCTTAATGACTAGATAAAAGTTGATTTTAATTTATACACTCTATTTTTGTATAACAACCTATATGAATGCATATATTATCATAATATTGGTGATAACAGTCAAATGAGAGATTTTTATTGGTAGGCCACGAAGTGTTTGACATTTAGAGCTCGTTTGGGAGACTTATACACTAAAAATACTTCTAAATCAAAATTAATATTTTGTTATTTGGTAACTTTGTAAAGAGTAAAGATCGGGGGTTAAAAGCACCTTAGGTTCAAACAAAAATTTTATACTTATGAAAAAAGCAGAAAATATAATTAAATTATTCTTAAATTATTATTTTTTAAATAAAATCTCAAATAAAACAATTACATTAAATTTGTCAGTAGTGTTTTTAAAAGCATTTTCTCAACTATGTAGCTAAACACTATTTTAACTTTTTTATAAAATTATTTGTCAAGGTCATATTTGTTTGCAAGTAATATAATCATTTGATTATAATACATGAGATTATAATCTTAATACTATTAGTTCTATGATTAAATAGTCTGAATCACATGTTTGTTTTTTATGTGATTATTTATGAGATAACTTAAACTAAATATGTTTATTTTTTTCAAGATTAATTAAATGATTGGATAAAAAATATCGTTTGAACTATTATACCCTTACTAATAATAACATATTTTAAACTATAATTTAAATTTGTTTATACATCAACAAATGATGAACAATAAATTGTTTACCAATAAAAAGTTTAAATAAGTTTTGACAAACAAAATCCAAAATTTAAATATGACTAGGACTAATAAATTATTTACCAATAAGTTGTTTAAATAATAAGCTGTTTACTAATAATAAGCTGTTTACTAATAAGTTGTTTACCAATAATAAATTGGTTAACAATAAGTTGTTTACCAATAAGCTGTTTAAATAATAAGTTGTTTACCAATAAATTGTTTAAATAATAAACTGCTAGGACTAAGCGTGAGAATGCTATTCCTATTTATATAAGATTTGATTATGATCTTAATGAATGAATATGCAAATATGTCTGCAGTGATAAAAGCTGTAAAGTCCTTAAATAGATAATAGAAATATATGTACAAGGACTTAGAATGAAATGATTAAATATGTTAGGTTGATTCTACATGAACAAAATAGCTATGTAAAGTCCTTCAACAGAATATGATGTACAAGGACTAAATAGAGAAAGATCAAGCTTGTTAGGTTGATCTTGTGTAATGTAATAGATAGGCCTGTCTGATCGTTGAGCACTGCAACAGCCTTCGTAGTCTGCCAAAAGAGACAAGGAAGACTCGGAGACTATCAAGGCAGAATCGTAGTCTGTGAGGATAGATAATAGAAATATATGTACAAGGACTTAGAATGAAATGATTAAATATGTTAGGTTGATTCTACATGAACAAAATAGCTATGTAAAGTCCTTCAACAGAATATGATGTACAAGGACTAAATAGAGAAAGATCAAGCTTGTTAGGTTGATCTTGTGTAATGTAATAGATAGGCCTGTCTGATCGTTGAGCACTGCAACAGCCTTCGTAGTCTGCCAAAAGAGACAAGGAAGACTCGGAGACTATCAAGGCAGAATCGTAGTCTGTGAGGATAGTAACTGTGACAACCCAGATTTTTAAGAATTAATAAATGAGAATTTAATAAATAAAATTTTTATTTTAAGATGTTTCGGGTACGAGTATGTGTATATGTGTTATATTCTGAAATGTGCGATTTGGTATGAAGAGAATTATATTCATGTATTGGAGTAATTTAATTAAGTGCAATAAATTAATTAAATTGATGTTTAATATTAAATTGATGTTTAAGTAATCTTGTGGTATTTGTTAGTAGAGATTTACTAATTGTTACATGAAATTATGATTAATGAATAATTATAATTGTGTAGCAATTTGAGCTATGTGGCAATTTTAGTTAATTAAGGGATTTTAGCTTTAATTTAATTAAATTAGAATGTTGAGATTTAATTAAATAGAGTGTAACATTGAAAGTTATGTGTTAAAAGAATTAAAAAGGGTTTTAAATGAGTTTTAGCAAACAAGGCTCTTAAAACTGTTTTTAAAGAGTTTTGGCTAACAAGACCCTTAAGACTGTCTTTAAAGAGTTTTGACAAACAAGGTCCTTGCACCTGTTTTAATTCTGTTTTGTCAAACGGGGCCTTAACTACTAAAAATCTATTTTTTAAATAAGCTGTTTGCCAAACAAGCCTTATGGCTTTTAAAATTTAAAATATTATAACTGATATATTAATTATTAGTTATTATATTTAATTATATGTATTAAATATTATAACAGTTATATTATATGTATACACGTTAGTTTAGAAGAACAAAACAAAGTTAGAATTTTATCAGTGTTAGAAAGAGAAGTACAGAGAAAGTTAGAGAGAAAAGAAGAGAAAAAGGGAAAAGGTTTGAGAGAATCCTTGCTATACCAACAAGCATCATCATCTTCTTTTTCCTCACTAAGCTTAAAGGTATAATCCTATCTTGTAGTTTTTAGAATTTTGTTTATATGTTTTTCAAGTTTTAAGTCTTTGTATATATGAATTTAGTATGAAATTAATGAAAACATGAAATTTATATACAATATATGTTATAACATGCTTATATGTGGTTAGTATAATGATTTAAGTGATTTAATCCATGAAAACATGATAAACATGAAGAAATCATGTTCATCAAAAGTTACAGTAAATTGGTTTTGATAAATAGCTCTTTTAAAATCTAAATTCGTGTTTGATTGTGATAAATTATATAAATTGATTATATATTATGATAATATATCAAGAAATAAAATTAACATGCTTTGAATTGTTTGATTTGGTTTAAAAACGAACTCACAGTGTTAATTTTCTTGAAGAAAACTTAACAATGGTGTTTTCTTCAAAATCGTAAAATTAAGTGTTTTGATTATGTGTTGTAGTGTTATTGTATTTGTTTTTATAAAATTTCATCTGCATTGTGTTAGTTAAAATCGGACTTTGGTGTGAAGAAATAAGTCAAATTGGCTTTTTTTCGGCAAAGTTCACGAGCCGGGGAACCCACCAGCAGGGGGTCCCACCCCATCGGGGCTTTTGGTCTAGAAACCCCGCCCTAGCGGGGGTACATGCTGTCCGTAATAGTTTAAGTAGTGTAATGCAAAACTGTTTTGACCTCCTGTAGTAAAATAAGCATAACTTCTTCATACAAACTTCGATTAAAGCGATTCGGGATGATTCGGAAAGATAACGAGTAGACCTACAACTTTTGTTCTTTAAGTTTTTCAATTTGAAGTCGTTAGAAGGGGTCAAAATGGCCATTTTTGTGACTGATGCGTATTCGGAGGCAAACGGAGGACGTCGGACATGCACTTACGCAAGTATAGTGCTGTCGACGATAAAAGATGTTGTTCTAAGTTATAAAACATGAATATTATGAAATATAATAATATTTAACATTAATCAATGATGTAATGACAACTATATCGACTTAACTAAAAGTTAAATGTCAATTAAAAGAGAAGTATAAAGAAATTTGAAACGAAAGTTAACTTAATTAATGTTAACAAACATTATACATCTAATGTGATGTAAAGACGAGGTTTAAGACTTAAATAAATGTTAAGTATATTAGAATGGAACGTGATGAGAAGTAAAAGGAAGTTTAATGTGAATAAATCGAATGGACAATTAGAAGCCCTAACAGGATTTAACCACATAAATTGAACATTTTGTGTGTCAAACCTAAAGAAGATGATAGTAGATCGTAAAGTAGAGTTACTTAAACGATTACTAACCGTTGATATGTGACTAATAAATGATGTGCATGATTATATAACTGTGTAGGATTCATGAAGTGCAGATAACTGTAAGCTGTTTTATGTAATTGGTAATCTACAAACCAGGCAAGTCTTTCAGTTCCTATTTGCTTTATGAATTTGGTAACTGATTGTTGTAATTTAGACTGTTGAATGTATATGCAATTATAAATGATTATTTACACTATGAAAGTCAATTTATGACTAAACTGATTGGGTTATGAAACTCAATCTTTAATTGAGATGTGAAATATAGCATGTATGATATGTTTAGTTAAACGATTATGATGTATGAACTAAGAATGATATTGCGTGCTATGTGATGCATGAAAACTGTTAGATTTGCTGAGCTGTCGAGCTCATTCTTGCAAAATAACCATTTTGCTGGTCAATGATTCAGGTAATGATACGTGCTAACTGAATGCTAAAGATCAATATCAATTTAAGAAGATTATTTTCTTTTAGCTGAGAAATATATTTGATGGTTTAAATGTATTATAATTGTTGAGTTGTAAGTTGAGTTGTCTGATGTATAATGGATATTGATTTGTAATGTAAGATTTTGTTTATACCTTTGATGAAGCGATTCATGAAATAAATTTGAATCAAAGATATGTAATGATAAAGGTTATGATTCAGGAAAATATAGAAAGAAAAATATAAAAATTTTAATTATTCCGCATTTTATTAAGTTTAATACCGATTAATGATGTAAAGTTAGAAGTTTGATGTGTTGTTAACGACCGATGTCGAGAGTTGTATTGTATGAATTTTGGGGTCTTTACAGTAGCTCTCGAAGTTTGTAGTCTGCCAGGAGAGACAAGGTAGGATCGTGGTGTGTCGATAAGGACTTTCTTGAAGCCGTAGTCTATCGAGGAAGTCATGTTCAGAATCATGGAGGCAGCCGACTAAGCGCCATCCGAGCGCCTGTCGAAGCCAAGTTAAGAATTTTAGGCCACACTTGAAGTCGTGGAGTCTACTGATCATATCAGAGGTAGAAATCGTAGTCGAGCTAGATCAGACAAGGACAACAAGTGTTAAGGCAAAAATTATAGTCTGTCATATGATCTGCTCTCGGAGTCGAAGTGTCTGCAAAACCAAAGCAAGATCATAGTCTGCAGAACTAAGGCCTTGACAAAGTCTATCAAGTGCTCACAATGCCAAGGAAGAATCGAAGAGACAATATGATTCTCAATAAATGAGCACTCCCAAAGTATTAAAAGCAAGTAGCCTCTGGTCAGAGCAATAAAGATGAAATCTACCTGAAGAAAGCCAGAAAGCACTCACCAAATGGTATGCAAACAATTAGAAGGTCGAAGCACCAACTCAATCAGCATCCTGATTGAAAAGTGAAGTTATTCAGGAGAAGTCTTCCAAAAGCAAATATTAGAAGACAATTTATGAAGTGACTGACTAGAGGAAGTCAGCAAATGCAGTAGTTGTCAAACCAACAGAAGACAACGATCTTGGGTATGACCATGATCGTAGTGCTTGCTAGATGAGAAGCAGAACTGATGCAGTTTATACAGAGATAATGGCCAACCTCTAAAGAATAGACAAAAAGGATTAAGTATGGCTCAGCCTC
Organism: Panax stipuleanatus; assembly: GCA_020205555.1. NCBI lineage: Eukaryota > Viridiplantae > Streptophyta > Magnoliopsida > Apiales > Araliaceae > Panax > Panax stipuleanatus. Next base: position 134,707,950 of record CM035118.1, on the reverse strand, counting down.
ACCATGTAATGTGAACGGGAGATCACAAAGAAAAGTGAAGAAAGAGCTAAGCATGACTAATCAGAAGAGTCTTGCATATCCAGAAGGGTCAGAGCATTCTGACAAGTTGTCAGTTCCTAATGCAAGTCAAAGCAAACAAAAGTGTTGAAGTACTGCACGAGTAAAGGAAGAGAGGTTCTACATTGTCAATCCAAAGAACACTCTCAGAATCGTAGTGTTGTCTCATCCAGTCAACTAGCAACATTCATTAGACAAACTACGATTTAGCTCGTGGTCATTTGCATCAGAATCGTAGAGTTCGGTCATCTGAGTAATGAAGCCTTGGCAACGTCTCAATATAAAGACTGACATTCAAACATTGCTAGTTGGGAGCATCGATGAAGAAGGACAACTCTTGTGGTTCTAATCGAGGAATCAAAAAGGAGAAATAAAGGTTACTACCAGCCTGACACATTAAAGTGACATCTCTGAAGTGGTAGGTGAAATAGTAGACTGCTGTGTCAGAAAAGTCAAAAAGGGGCTGTCACGTCAAATCAGCAGTCTACACCAAATAACTCGAGATCTGCGAAGAAATTCAAATAGCTTCCAACGGCTATATTCCAACAGGAAGCTGATGGAAGGGTATATAACAGCTGAAGCTTCAAATATAAAAAAGGTGTTGAAGAGTCGTTGAGTTGTTGACTCTACGAGTTCTACAGAGCTGAACAGAATATGTCTCGGTGGCAGTGAGACTAAGAAACTAGAAGTGAAGCAAGTTAAGAGAAGAGCTTTAGCTGATAAAGGCTTCACTTAACAACAATGACAATGCCAATCAGAATGGCATCTAAGCTGAGAGCCGAGAAGGCCAAGTAGACAGTAAGAAGAGTGGCAGACCAGAAAAAAATCCAAAGAGTCACTCGACGAATCACCATGAACAACTAAGAGCTGAAGAAGAACAGATACAGAACCAAATTTGTATACAAGTCAAACAAGGTTCAGGGGATGCTAAGTATCAGATGGATTCTACCAAAAGTATAAAGACTTAGCAAACCCCAAGTGGTGAAGGTGTGCAAAGCTGAGATCAGATGAGACAAGCATCAACCACAAGATCAGTTGCACCAAAGAAGAAGTGATGGACTACTAAGTACTCAAAGATGTCAAGCTTCATGAACATCTTAGCAGTTCATCAAAGGTGATCCAATCTCGATGCAGAATCCAAGAAAGATCACACTAAGCTGCTAAGTACCAAAGGATGAACAAGCTTTAAGTCATTTTAGCAGCTCAGCACCAACAACAACATCAACAAGAAGCCAGAGCCTGAGGGGTCCTTGTCCGAGGGACTAAATCAAAGTCAAGTCTGCTGGACTTGCTGTAACATAGGGAACAAGAAGTTCCAACTCTGCTGGACTTGAAGAGTTCTTAGTGAACTGAAGTTCTAAGTCTGCTAAACTTGAAGAGTTCTTAGTGAACTAAAGTTCCAAGGCTGCTGGTCTTGAAAGAATCTTTGTGATTCAAGTGTTACCCCTTTTCTTAGTGGAATCCCTGCTTGTTGAAGCATAAGAGTGGATTAGGAGCTTGAGTCTCTGAACCACTTAAAATTCTTTGTGTCATTTACATTTAGTCATTTACTTTATGTACCCATAACTGCTATGAATGTAATAACCTCTTACACCTAAACTAACTCTAGAACAATAGTTAACAAAATATCTATAAAGGGGATCTTTAACTTATTCCGATATGCTTGAAATGATTCTTATGTTTGTCATATGCTAATTACTTAGCAATACAAAATAAAATGGAAAAGTTTTTTGAAATCTAAAAGGATCTATTCAACCCCCCCTTTAAGATCTATTGTGTGCCCTCTGGGAACTAACAATTGGTATAAGAGCAGGTTCTCATGCTATACCCTAAAGCTAATGCTTTGAGTCTGATCCTTGGCACAAACTATGTTCTAAACTGAGTTTTATAGTAAGTCACTTGTGAATGCAGATGAGCTCACACGTTGGAAATTATGCGTATAGGTAAATGTGCATATTCACCTACAGCTGCTCAGATTGGTCCCTATTCTTAAATTCTATGGCAACAAGACCAATCCGTGTCCTAAATCAATCAGCAGTCTGCAGACCAGAGATGGGAAGTCAAAAATCATCAAAAGCAAAGTGTCTGTTGTCCACTATTCAGAAAGATGAAAGGCCTATACATGCAATGAAATGTTTATCCAGAGAAGAAAGAAGATTTCTTTCAATGTGTATTAGCTAACCAGTTGGATCTGAACCTTGTGGTTCAAGGTTAACAGAGAACTTAAGCTGCCAAGACTTTTCTATGTTTTAAACTTCAAGACTATGCCTGATTGATCCAAGGTCAAATGGAGCAACAAGCTGTCAGCAATGAATGTAAAGATATGCACATCAATGCCTAATATCATTATAGCAAGACAAATGACTGTCAAGAAACTGACAGTGTAAAGGTATGGTTCCTTATTAATATTCATGTACATCATATTGCATCACCTTATGTCTATAACAAAACTCTATCAAGAGACCATATTCTTCATAAAAAGGGGAAGAGAGAAAGTACATTAAGGTTGAAAACTTAATTGTCTACAAACTTTCTCTCCACCCATGTTTTAGGTTGAAGATAACATTTTGAAAGAAGTTTGGAAAGTGTCATAAGTACAATCAAAATCTAATTAAGCTTAAGTGGATTAACCCTTGCTGAAGAGTTGGTATGTGTGTAAATATATATAAACCAATGTTCTGTGTTTTTGATAAAATGTAGAGTATGATCAACACTAGAGGAGTATCTTAAAGGTTCTTAGAAACTGATCATCTCTATGAATCATCCAGATACAAATAAGTAATAGAATTGACTCCTACTCTGTGAACATTCAAAATCTGTGAACATAACCAAGCAAAGGGTGAAAAAATCAAAGAAAAAGAGTGTCATATCAAAATGCTTAATCATACACACACTCACCATCATGCATTATAAATGTCATATTTAAATCTGATAAATGCATGAATATGATTGTTGCTGCTAAATATGATATAAATTCAAGAATATGAGGAATTGGGATATTGAGAAAACTAACCTAGCAGGACCCAATCATGCATGGGTACCAAAATAGAAATTTACCTAACCTACAGGAACTTGGTCTATCTGACCACACTAAGTAATACTGAAGCAGATGGCTTCAGTCACAAGGATTAAACCAGCTGCAAGGTCAAGACATTTCAGCAATGCTCTTGATCAAATTATCCAAAGTCAAAGACTGTTCTTGAAGACTTGCTGAGTCCCCATAAATAAATTTGATAAGTGCATAATATTCTATGATTATTATTCCTTTATGTTTGGTTTTATTGCATGTTTCATGTGTATACGAGCTTAATATGGTGTTTATGGGTTTCAGGTCAAAATGGAGATGAAACGAGGAAAATGGGAAGATTGTTGGATTTTTAATGATGAATTGGATTCATGGTCTTGGCTTGGGACTTGGAGTTTATTGTAGGGCTATTCCTTAGCTTTCCGGAACATCTTGAATCATCCCAATCGGAGTTCATATGAAATAGTTATGACCTTTTTGCCAAGCGGAAGTTGAAACTTTAGAGTTTGGAAGTTACAAATTACATAGCATCCACTTGAAGCCTAATTTCGACCATGTTCCAATCAGAATCTGTCAATGCTCGAAGAATAAAAGTTGTAGATCTCGTCGACAGCTTCGATTTGACAGGTAGCAGGCCCTGTAAATCCTCCCGGATCAGAAGTTATGATCGTTTTACCAAAAAAAAGTCGCAGCAGAAATAGACCGGAGCGGTCAGCACCCAAACCAGCGCGATCAGCGCCAGTACACCAGATTTTCTGGTACTGTAGCATGGCCAGTGCCTAAGTTAGCCTAGGGACAGAGCTGTCAGCGCCCGACGGTGGGAAAACAGCCTAATTAGGTGTTTTAGTGTCCAAAGTTGAGTTGTAATAAGATTTTGGGATGCTTAAAGGTTAGAGTTTTTCTTAGGACTATAAATACTTTTTTATAACTTGGATTTAGGGGATCTCTTCTCTTCTCTTTCATCTTTCATTTTTCATCTTTCATCTTGGATCTAGGAATGCTTGAAGGCATGGGTTAATTCTTCCAATTCAATTCTGAAGGGATGTAATCCTTACTATCAATTAATGGTTTGATCATTGTTATATTATTTATTCTTTCATGAGATTTATTCTGACTATCTACATAAACTTTCATGCATGCTAGATTAAGATATATATTAAGCAAATGATTTATGTCTAATCCACGTAGCAATTAATGATATTTTATTGTGGTCAAGCTTTGAAATATTGTTAAGATTTTATGAAGACAAGTTAAATAGTTCCTGATTATGTAATTATTTCTTGGAATAATCTAATTCTCATTCTTAATGTTTCTATTATATTAAATCTAGACTGATAGTTCTTGGTTGTATGTTAGTTAGAATCTCTTGTTGGCGATCGTCGCATTAGATCTACACATAAGGAGAATTTTGGGTAATTTGCGATCGCGGTTATCTAGGGTTATTAATCTCATCGGAAGATAAATAGTGTAAAAACTTGGTTAAATTATAATTGTGAAAAGGGGATACTGAACTGAAGAATTGAACTCTTTCACTCATTGATATTTTATTTATAATTCACTCTAGTTAATTATTCTTTTCAAACTTAAATCCCCAATTCATTGGAAATACTTGGATAGATATAAGACAATTCACTTTCTGTGGGATCGATCCTTGCTTATTACTATACTAATTCTTGAGTTAGTTGAATAAAGAGTAAGGTAAATTTAGTAATGTAAACGACAGCTACCAGAAGTTCACATGGTTGATGATCTTCATATGGAAGCTTGCTATTCATGACAAGATGAAAGAGATCTTCCGTGCTTAACCATGCAAAGCATGTCATCCCAAGGGAACATCAAGGAAGTTCATATCAACGGATCATGAAGCGTTGGTCATGAAGAATGCATCATAGAAGCATAATTCCACGAGTGCAGAAGATACTGAAGCCTTAATAAGAAAGACTATGTTCGTAGTTTTGTCAACAATCGTGGAGTGATCAGTTCTGAGGATACCTCTCCATGATACAATGAGGTTTATTCATTCATGATGATTTCAGCCTGAAGAAGATGTGTAAGGCTACATTACCTATGCATGTGAAGAGGAATAGTTCATCCTTCTCTGAGAAGATGGTATCAACTACAGGGGAGAAATGATCTGCTTAGAGCAGCAACACTAATGGTGTCAAAGGAAAAACAGCTGAAGATATGAAGATGGTGAAGCTCAGGGAGCAAAATGAAGAAGTGGGACTCTTGCTAGAAGATCTGAAATAAGCTCAGAGAATAGGTCAACCATGGTGCATATCTGTTGACCACTCCATAAATATCAAGACCATTTCTGTCAAATTCATAAAAGCAAGAGCTAACCCAAAACAGAAATATTCCAGTTACAGAGTCCCAAAACTCTGTGATTGATGAACCAAATGAAGATCCATAGTCAGTAGTAACGTCCCAAAACGTGCTACTGATAACCATATCAACCAACCACTCAAATCGTGGAGTCCTTATGATCAAACACCTGATCTTAGTGCTAGAGCATGTTGACACCACGATTGCAGCCTACACAAATACCAACTTCAAAGAATATTCAAAGTTGGTAAGTGAACTTCCCAGCAGAAAAGCCTAATATGATGTCTTTGTAGCCACCATGTCTATAAAGCTCTTCATCTGATAAGCGCCTCAGGGACAAACCAAACCCTTAGCTTTGGTCTAAGAGGTTGGCCCTTCCTGAGAAACCTTAACCCAGAAGAAGTGCAGATATTGATTGCATCACAAGAATCTCTGCTGAAGCTAGCAGTATCTCCTCAAAAGAATGCAAGCTGTAAATGAGTATTGCCACTCTCTTGAAGTCTAATGAAGAAGTTGTCTATTGAAGCATGGCTACAGACTACGATCATCGAAATAGATGCAGAGTCTGTAGACCAGTCGAAGAAATCATGGAGTACTAATATGTCATAAGGTCACTTCACGAACTGAAGAAGTCAATAGTCAACTAAAGAAAAGTCACATTTGATAAACTGTCATGTTAGAAGAAGTTACAGATTGTGACCTATCAGACTCTTACAACTGTCTCACTAAAAAATGTGGAGGGAACAGTTACATGAGGAAAAATTCAAATCAAGTGGCAGTTACATTTTCGAGAGTTCATCAAAAGTTGCAAGTCTGTCCAATCCATATACTCTCTCTCTCAAAGCAAAACCTAAACACCTCCAAACAGTCAAATCCTCTCAAACAGCTATCCATTCTCAAATCGCTCCATGATATCTCAAATACTCTCACAAAGTCATAAACCCAGAAACCTTTAACTCTTCAAATGGAAGACTTGCGCGTCATCACTGGTATTCAACTCGGTACTAAGAAGTTTAAGAAATTCGAGAAGAAGTTCAGAGATATTCTTCAGCTAGTAAAGAAGGCTGGATTCTCTGAATGTCTAGAATCAAGCACCTGAATCTATTCAAACCCGGTGAGAGAGTTATACTCAAATGCGACTACGAATTCCGGAACCCTATCGACTAAGGTCAAATGTCAGATTCTGAAGTTAAAACCAACAGACATTAACTAGTGCTTAGGTTTTCTAGACTCGGGTCTGAAGAACCTTGAAGAGGTTGACATTGAAGAAGGGGAGAAAGTCAAGCATTACAAAAGAAAACCTAGTCTGAAGAACATGAAGAAAAAGGAGTTTCCTGAAGAGTACGAATTTCTTGCTGAGATAGTGGGGAAGTGTATACTGAGCAAGGATACTACTTATGATGCAGTAAGCGATCACCAGCTGAGAATCATGACTGTCATTGCTCTCAAGAAGCAAATCAATTTTGGTGCAATATTGTTCGACTTAATGTCTGAGTGGCTAGACAAGGCTGAAAAGAAGAAGTCAACAGATAAACCACTTACAAAGGTTTTTCATGGGAGATTTCTAAGCATTATTCTGAAGAAGAAGCTGAAGAATAAGATTAAAGATGACGAGGGTGAAGTTCTAAACAGTCAGAAGGTGCTGTCCCCAAAGCTATTTGTAAAATAGAAGAAGAATCCAATGGAAAACAAAAGGCTAGTGACATATGGCAGCAGCAGCAAGAGCACTACAAGAAGAGGAAGGCAAGTGATGTGGATGAGGAGCTATCACACTCTGAGGATTCAATCATTCCAGAGTCCAAGTCTGTAAGGCCATCCAAGAAGAAAGAAAAGGTTGTGAAGAAGTCAAAATCAGTTCCCCAAAGAAGTCTATCTGCTGAAGAGGAAAGAGTAAAGTCAAAAGAAGAAAAGGGAACTGAAAGCTCTATGGGTGTATCCTCAAGCAGCCAGTCCACTAATGAGGAGGAGTTAGAATATGAGAAAGAGGATGCAAAGTCTGAAGATAAAGAAGGAAATGTGAGTCCTATGGCTGAGCCTCAAAGTAGCCATTCTGCTGATAAGGAAGGGTCTAAATTTGAAGAAATTAGATCTCCCACTGCTGAAGTCCCAAGGAGTTCTTCTGTTACTTCAAAGGACTCAGAGTCTGAAGAAGAAGTATCTCCTCCTGCTATTGAACATCAAAGAAGCTCATCTGATGATTCAGAATTTGAAGATGGAGAAAAGTCTGAATCTCTTGTAGCTGAACCTCCAAGGAAAAGAAAGAGCAACAGATTACTTGCTAGATCTATCCTAAAGAAGAAAGGAGAATCTTCTACAGCAATCATTGAACTCAATGATAATTAGACTGAATCCAAGGGAGAAGATGATAAGGGAAAAAGAAGGACAATGTCTGCAAAATCAAGCAGTAAGAGACTGAAGACTGCAGAGCATGAAGTGCCCAGTGAGTCTGCAAAGACTAGCTCTGCTGAAGATGATGATCAAATGCAGGAATATACTGATGAGTCAGTTGAAGGAAGTCTGCACCAATCTGACTCCAGGTCAGGACAGGAAGAAAGTGAAGAAGACTCCAGTCCATAGGATGAGGTGCTAGAAGATTTTCATATCCCTTCCCCGGTTCCCCTCAAGAATAGAATAGTGGTGGAAGTTGATGATGAACCACTAAATGTACTTCTAGGTAAATGGGTTAACTATGGAAATGAAAGGCTGAATGCGGTGAAAATGTCCACAGCAAATCTGCTTAACAACCTCAAGACTATGAAGCTGGACACTTCAACCTTACTGTATGAGCCTGAAACCAAGGATCATGCGATAAGGTGGTTTTATCCTTAAATGCCATGGGTAAAGGCATCCATCATTGGTGATAACAACTACTTCTCATGGTGCTTCTCTCACCTTCCCAACTTAGAGCTGGTAGCACAGAACTTTCCAAGGGTAAAGAAATTTGCAACACAGCTGATCAAAGACCAGTCTCACTTTAGGGTCTACCGACATGCTGGCAACCACACATTCTCTACGATTGTAGAGTAGGTTCAGATGGCAGAAGGGTTATAACCAAGTCCATGATCGTAGAATCTTCTCACTCTACCATTGAAGATGATCAAGCTCAGACTGAGAAGTTTTATTCTACCCCAGCAGCATTGTTTGATATTCCTTCGTCTTCCAACAGTGATTGGTACTCATTGATCTATCAGATTTTCACTACCTTTGAAAGCCTGTCCAAGAATGAGAATCGTGGAGTCCAACCAAATGTTCAGCAGGAGTCTGCTCAACCAAATGGCCAAACTTTTCAGGAGCAAGAGTTACTGAAGAACTCTGAAGAGTTGGTTGAGAAGAAATCTCTCATTGTTGCAGAAGCTAAGATGCTGTCAGGAGAAGGAGAAAGTGAGCGTCACAACAGACTTCAGGCCATGATATCAGATATACCCCTCAAGTTCAAAGAGAGAGATCAAATCTATCTGAAGTCTATGAATGATCTGAAGGAATATGCTTTATTAGCTCAGAAGGAAAGTGCAGATCAAATACTTTCCCTCTTTGACAAGTTTGACTGTGACGAACGAGAATTTTGTAAAGATATTTGAATATTTATTGAAATAAATAAATATTTTTAATGATTTAATTATTGAGTTAAATAATTAAGTCATGAATTTGTGGTAGATTAATTTAATTATATGTATTACATTAATTAAATTAATGTGTAGTGATTTAATAGTTCAAAGTATTTAATTAATTGAGTTTATTTGATTAATTGAATTAATTAAATAAGCATATGTTACTTTAATTAATTTAATAATTAATTAAAAAATTAGTGAATTAACATAATTAATAAATAAAAATATTAATTATGTGACAATGTGATTTAAATGTGAATTATATTATTTAATTAAAATAATTAAAGTGTTACAATTAACTATATATTAAATTAGTTAATTAAAATAAATGAAAAAGGAATTAGGAGGGTTGCCAAACAGGGCCCTTGTGGGAGTTAGTAGTTGTTATACAACGGTAATATTATATATACGTATATCTTGTATTGCCTAAGTTATTTTTATAAGAAGAAAATTTAGAGATTGTCAGAGAGAAAAAGGGAAGAAGGAATTGAGAAGAGATTGGGAGAAAGCAATTCGAGAAATCCTAAGTATTATCTGTGATTGTGTTGTAATCTTTCTTTTTAATTTTAAAAAAATCTGTTTTTCTCAAAGTCTTCATTACGTATATTTTTAAGTTCTGTGAAAATTGGGTTTCCCAATTGGGTTACGATATGGCTTTATCTATATGGGTATGGAATCATAGCGTGTTTTTCTAACGTATAAACATGTTTTAAAGTAATCAATTTGATTTAATTGGCCTTAATTGGGTTGTTAAGGATTTACAGAGTTTTCATGTACGTGTTTTATAAAAGTCCTCTGTGAATGGAGAAAGTTGACAATTGATTGATTTCATGGATATATATATATATAGTAACATATGTCCATGATATAATTTAGGCTATCCATTCATGATTCACAGTGATCACACCAAGTAATTTTGTTAATAATTAGGTTTATGAAATTATAGAGTATTGAATATGGATGAATAACCCATATGGGTTAAATTAATGATTAAATCATATGTTTATATTTAAATTGATACATGAATATGATTGTATATGTTAAAACAAAGGAAATGGAATTGAAATGAATGGATTTGGTGTACTAACGAATCCGTAAGGAGATTTTTTTTATGTTTTTCATTAAACTCTTGAAAGTTTTGAAGAACAGTGAAAATTAATATTTTGATTTGTGTAATTACATGACTTGGAATGTTAAGAACATGTTATAAGTGATATATAATGGTCCTGTGAAGTTTATACTTCATGGATAACATTATAAATCAGTGTAATGATGTGAATTGGGAGAAAATGGGAGAAAATCTGTGTTCGTTCGCGAACTTCAGATTCTGAAATTCCGCAGCCGCGTGGCCGCGCCGGCTGCAAGGCAAAATGGCTCGCGGGCGCGCCTGTCCGAAAATTTTAAAAAAAAAATTGCTAAGTGTTGGAAAATTGTGAAATGTGTTTTGAGTCTAATGAACATGAACACATGTTGTATAAATATGATAAAATATTGATATGAGTTTAATAATTTATGTTATGTGATTAATTAATAAATTAATTACGTGACTTAAACTATTATTTGTAAAGGTTAAATAATGTGATATAAATATGAAGACATTATTTTAAGTCTAATAAATATGAAGGCATGAGATGTAAGTAATAAGTTATTAATACAAGTTAATAACTTAAGTTATGTGAATAATTAACAAGTTAATTAATCAACATAAACCATTATTTGAAAAATCTAATAATGAGTTCAAAGAACACTAATTGTAAATCAATAATCATATCGAACCTGTGATTAATTGATATTGTAAATGTGTGATAGGTAAGAGTAATTAAAGAAGTGAGTAATAACTGTAGCTTGCGCACGAGGCAAGTTTTCTATCCTTAACTTATTATTATTATTGGGCAAGTTTCCTAAACTAAACTCTTTAAATTAAGCAATTGCTATGCTTAATTACTATTGTTGAGCAAATTCTTACTCTTGAATATCCAAGTTTAGAATTTTACATGAGATGCCATGATTCTTTTAAAAGTATCATTGAAGTGTACAATACTTATTCGACTGTATACCTTGAGAAGTTAATATTCAATTTGAATATCATTTATTGAGTTATCCAAACCAACTTTATTTGGTGCGGATTCTAATGTCAAACTGAGATGAACAACCCTAATATAGGGGATTAATGAAGATGCTTTAAGCGTTAAGATAATGTGCACAGTATCAGTATGAAGGGCTGATCTCCCTAAGTACGAGAAGTAAAGTCTATAGTCTTATGACTGTTAAAGGTTGGAAAGGTTAATATACTTGACAACCTAACACTCGGTTCAAGGTTTTAATGACCCTCAGAAGTAATTTGACTCTCGATTAATATTCTTGATTCAAAAGTTGAGAAGTAATTTGACTCTTGATTAATATTCTTGATTCAAATGTTGAGCTTTTTGTTATTCAGAATTCTTTCACTCGCATGTTATTATTCTGTCATATTTTTATACTTGCGGGCATTCGTCCTCACTCTTGCATAATAACATTGCAGCTAATAATGAACGAAGTGATGTACCTTCTAGTAGCAAGGGCAAAGGAAAAGGTAACAAGTGATGAAGACTTGTGCTGTCATGAATAATGTTAAAGTTCAAGACTTATGTGTGATGATTTAAGACTTATTTATTTACGTTTTCGCAACAGAGATTTAAGGTTAAGTATAACCTGGGATTTATGATGTATTTTTATTTCAGATGATGTAAGATGATGATTTATTTATCTAATAAATGAATTTCATTATTTATGGATAGATAGTTGTATGATATTGGAACAGTGAACACCAAATCCTGTGAAAATTAAGATACTGAATTTGGGGGTGTAACATTGATTCTCTGAATCAGTCTCTCTCCCTACAGCTGGAGCTAAGCCAATAAGAATTCAAGCTTGAGTTTGGCAACTCATCTTAGTTGATGAAGCAGCTTATGACAAATGTCCAACAGCTTTCCCAACTGATTAATGACAAAAAGGGGGAGAAAAAGAGGCATTCAAGGAAGCACAAGGAGAGAAGAATAAAGGCAGAAGAAAAGAGTAAGAACAGAAAAGCAAAGAAGAACAAGAAAAGGTAGAAAAAGAACAAAGCAGCAGCAATAGCAAATGTGTCATCATCTGAGGGGGAGCCAAAGAATGATGACACGATGAAGACAAAGTCTGAGGGGGAGCCAGAAGAAGAAGAGCATGCATCTGAGCCAGAGCAAGAGCAAGATGAAGATGAAGCAATGGAGCATGCATCTGAGAGGGAGCAGAGTGAAGAACAAAAGAAAAATGAGTAGCTGATCAGAAAACATCCTGGAAACATACATGGAGCAGACAATGAAGCAGAAAAGGTACATTTCTAGCAATTTAGGTATATTCTGGATCCAAGATGTAGAGTGTCATATTATATGTAATTCTATATTATCATCAATGACATTCATGATTATCTGTTTTAGAAATACAGCTGCTCACTGTATATTAAGATTCATTCATCTCATACATATGCACTTATTATTTTTGTCATAATCAAATAGGGGGAGATTGTTAGGAATAAGGATGAGAATGCTATTCCTATTTATATAAGATTTGATTATGATCTTAATGAATGAATATGCAAATATGTCTGCATTGATAAAAGCTGTAAAGTCTTTAAATAGATAATATGAATATATGTATAAGGATTTAGAATGAAATGTTCAAATATGTTAGGTTGATCCTACATAAACAAAACAGCTTTGTAAAGTCCTTCAAAAGAATATGATGTACAAGAACTAAATATAGAAAGATCAAGCTTGTTAGGTTGATCCTGTGTAATGTAATAGATAGGTCTGTCTGATCGTCGAGCACTGCACCAGTTTTCGTAGTCTGCTAGGAGAGACAAGGAAGACTCAGAGACTATCAAGGCAGAATCGTAGTCTGTGAGGAGAGTAGCTCTCGAAGTTTGTAGTCTGCCAGGAGAGACAAGGTAGGATCGTGGTGTGTCGATAAGGACTTTCTTGAAGCCGTAGTCTATCAAGGAAGTCATGTTCAGAATCGTGGAGGCAGCCGTCTAAGCGCCATCCGAGCGCCTGCCGAAGCCAAGTTAAGAATCGTAGGCCACACTTGAAGTCCTGGAGTCTACTGATCATATCAGAGGTAGAAATCGTAGTCGAGCTAGATCAGACAAGGACAACAAGTGTTAAGGAAAAAATTATAGTCTGTCATATGATCTGCTCTCGGAGTCATAGTGTCTGCAAAACCAAAGCAAGATCATAGTCTGCAGAACTAAGGCCTTGACAAAGTTTATCAAGTGCTCACAATGCCAAGGAAGAATCGAAGAGACAATATGATTCTCAATAAATGAGCACTCCCAAAGTATTAAAAGCAAGTAGCCTCTGGTCAGAGCAATAAAGATGAAATCTACCTGAAGAAAGCCAGAAAGCACTCACCAAATGGCATGCAAACAATTAGAAGGTCGAAGCACCAACTCAATCAGCATCCTGATTGAAAAGTGAAGTTATTCAGGAGAAGTCTTCCAAAAGCAAATATTAGAAGACAATTTATGAAGTGACTGACTAGAGGAAGTCAGCAAATGCAGTAGTTGTCAAACCAACAGAAGACAACGATCTTGGGTATGACCATGATCGTAGTGCTTGCTAGATGAGAAGCAGAACTGATGCAGTTTATACAGAGATAATGGCCAACCTCTAAAGAATAGACAAAAAGGATTAAGTATGGCTCAGCCTTACTATGTAATGTGAACGGGAGATCACAAAGAAAAGTGAAGAAAGAGCTAAGCATGACTAATCAGAAGAGTCTTGCATATCCAAAAGGGTCAGAGCATTCTGACAAGTTGTCAGTTCCTAATGCAAGTCAAAGCAAACAGAAGTGTTGAAGTACTGCACGAGTAAAGGAAGAGAGGTTCTACATTGTCAATCCAAAGAACACTCTCAGAATCGTAGTGTTGTCTCATCCAGTCAACTAGCAACATTCATTAGACAAACTATGATTTAGCTCGTGGTCATTTGCATCAGAATCGTAGAGTTCGGTCATCTGAGTAATGAAGCCTTGGCAACGTCTCAATATAAAGACTGACATTCAAACGTTTCTAGTTGGGAGCATCGATGAAGAAGGACAACTCTTGTGGTTCTAATCGAGGAATCAGAAAGGAGAAATAAAGGTTACTACCAGCCTGACACATTAAAGTGACATCTCTGAAGTGGTAGGTGAAATAGTAGACTGCTGTGTCAGAAAAGTCAAAAAGGGGCTGTCACGTCAAATCAGCAGTCTACACCAAATAACTCGAGATCTGCGAAAAAATTCAAATAGCTTCCAACGGCTATATTCCAACAGGAAGCTGATGCAAGGGTATATAACAGCTGAAGCTTCAAAGATAAAAAAGGTGTTGAAGAGTCGTTGAGTTGTTGACTCTACGAGTTCTACAGAGCTGAACAGAATATGTCTCGATGGCAGTGAGACTAAGAAACTAGAAGTGAAGCAAGTTAAGAGAAGAGCTTTAGCTGATAAAGGCTTCACTTAACAACAATGACAATGCCAATCAGAATGGCATCTAAGCTGAGAGCCGAGAAGGCCAAGTAGACAGTAAGAAGAGTGGCAGACCAGAAAAAAAATCCAAAGAGTCACTCGACGAATCACCATGAACAACTAAGAGCTGAAGAAGAACAGATACAGAACCAAATTTGTATACAAGTCAAACAAGGTTCAGGGGATGCTAAGTATCAGATGGATTCTACCAAAAGTATAAAGACTTAGCAAACCCCAAGTGGTGAAGGTGTGCAAAGCTGAGATCAGATGAAGACAAGCATCAACCACAAGATCAGTTGCACCAAAGAAGAAGTGATGGACTACTAAGTACTCAAAGATGTCAAGCTTCATGAACATCTTAGCAGTTCATCAAAGGTGATCCAATCTCGATGCAGAATCCAAGAAAGATCACACTAAGCTGCTAAGTACCAAAGGATGAGCAAGCTTTAAGTCATTTTAGCAGCTCAGCACCAACAACAACATCAACAAGAAGCCAGAGCCTGAGGGGTCCTTGTCCGAGGGACTAAATCAAAGTCAAGTCTGCTGGACTTGCTGTAACATAGGGAACAAGAAGTTCCAACTCTGCTGGACTTGAAGAGTTCTTAGTGAACTGAAGTTCCAAGTCTGCTAAACTTGAAGAGTTCTTAGTGAACTAAAGTTCCAAGGCTGCTGGTCTTGAAAGAATCTTTGTGATTCAAGTGTTACCCCTTTTCTTAGTGGAATCCCTACTTGTTGAAGCATAAGAGTGGAATAGGAGCTTGAGTCTCTGAACCACTTAAAATTCTTTGTGTCATTTACATTTAGTCATTTACTTTATGTACCCATAACTGCTATGAATGTAATAACCTCTTACACCTAAACTAACTCTAGAACAATAGTTAACAAAATATCTATAAAGGGGATCTTTAACTTATTCCGATATGCTTGAAATGATTCTTATGTTTGTCATATGCTAATTACTTAGCAATACAAAATAAAATGAAAAAGTTGTTTGAAATCTAAAAGGATCTATTCAACCCCCCCTTCAAGATCTAT
The DNA here is from genome assembly GCA_020205555.1 of Panax stipuleanatus. NCBI lineage: Eukaryota > Viridiplantae > Streptophyta > Magnoliopsida > Apiales > Araliaceae > Panax > Panax stipuleanatus. The sequence continues at coordinate 134,692,377 of CM035118.1, read as the reverse complement.
TGTGTGCCCTCTGGGAACTAACAATTGGTATAAGAGCAGGTTCTCATGCTATACCCTAAAGTTAACGCTTTGAGTCTGATCCTTGGCACAAACTATGTTCTAAACTGAGTTTTATAGTAAGTCACTTGTGAATGCAGATGAGCTCACACGTTGGAAATTATGCGTACAGGTAAATGTGCATATTCACCTACAGCTGCTCAGATTGGTCCCTATTCTTAAATTCTATGGTAACAAGACCAATCCGTGTCCTAAATCAATCAGCAGTCTGCAGACCAGAGATGGGAAGTCAAAAATCATCAAAAGCAAAGTGTCTGTTGTCCACTATTCAGAAAGATGAAAGGCCTATACATGCAATGAAATGTTTATCCAGAGAAGAAAGAAGATTTCTTTCAATGTGTATTAGCTAACCAGTTGGATCTGAACCTTGTGGTTCAAGGTTAGCAGAGAACTTAAGCTGCCAAGACTTTCCTATGTTTTAAACTCCAAGACTATGCCTGATTGATCCAAGGTCAAATGGAGCAACAAGCTGTCAGCAATGAATGTAAAGATATGCACATCAATGCCTAATATCATTATAGCAAGACAAATGACTGTCAAGAAACTGACAGTGTAAAGGTATGGTTCCTTATTAATATTCATGTACATCATATTGCATCACCTTATGTCTATAACAAAACTCTATCAAGAGACCATATTCTTCATAAAAAGGGGAAGAGAGAAAGTACATTAAGGTTGAAAACTTAATTGTCTACAAACTTTCTCTCCACCCATGTTTTAGGTTGAAGATAACATTTTGAAAGAAGTTTGGAAAGTGTCATAAGTACAATCAAAATCTAATTAAGCTTAAGTGGATTAACCCTTGCTGAAGAGTTGGTATGTGTGTAAATATATATAAACTAATGTTTTGTGTTTTTGATAAAATGTAGAGTATGATCAACACTAGAGGGGTATCTTAAAGGTTCTTAGAAACTGATCATCTCTATGAATCATCCACATACAAATAAGTAATAGAATTGACTCCTACTCTGTGAACATTCAAAATCTGTGAACATAACCAAGCAAAGGGTGAAAAAATCAAAGAAAAAGAGTGTCATATCAAAATGCTTAATCATACACACACTCACCATCATGCATTATAAATGTCATATTTAAATCTGATAAATGCATGAATATGATTGTTGCTGCTAAATATGATATAAATTCAAGAATATGAGGAATTGGGATATTGAGAAAACTAACCTAGCAGGACCCAATCATGCATGGGTACCAAAATAGAAATTTACCTAACCTACAGGAACTTGGTCTATCTGACCACACTAAGGAATACTGAAGCAGATGGCTTCAGTCACAAGGATTAAACCAGCTGCAAGGTCAAGACATTTCAGCAATGCTCTTGATCAAATTATCCAAAGTCAAAGACTGTTCTTGAAGACTTGCTGAGTCCCCATAAATAAATTTGATAAGTGCATAATATTCTATGATTATTATTCCTTTATGTTTGGTTTTATTGCATGTTTCATGTGTATACGAGCTTAATATGGTGTTTATGGGTTTCAGGTCAAAATGGAGATGAAACGAGGAAAGTGGGAAGATTGTTGGATTTTTAATGATGAATTGGATTCATGGTATTGGCTTGGGACTTGGAGTTTATTGTAGGGCTATTCCTTAGCTTTCCGGAACATCTTGAATCGTCCCAATCGGAGTTCATATGAAATAGTTATGACCTTTTTGCCAAGCGGAAGTTGAAACTTCAGAGCTTAGAAGTTACAAATTACATAGCATCCACTTGAAGCCTAATTTCGACCATGTTCCAATCAGAATCTGTCAATGCTCGAAGAATAAAAGTTGTAGATCTCGTCGACAGCTTCGATTTGACAGGTAGCAGGCCCGGTAAATCCTCCCGGATCAGAAGTTATGATCGTTTTACCAAAAAAAGTCGCAGTAGAAATAGACCGGAGCGGTGAAGGTGTGCAAAGCTGAGATAAGATGAAGACAAACATCAACCACAAGATCAGCTGCACCAAGAAGAAGTGATGGACTGCTAAGTACTCAGAGATATCAAGCTTCATGAACATCTTAGCAGTTCATCAAAGGTGGTCCAGTCTCGATGCAGAATCCAAGAAAGATCACACCAAGCTGCTAAGTACCAAAGGATAAACAAGCTTTAAGTCATCTTAGCAGCTCAGCACCACCAACAACATCAACAAGAAGCCAGGACTTGAGGGGTCCTTGTCCGTGGGACTAAATCAAAGTCAAGTCTGCTGGACTTGCTGTACCAAATGGTACAAAAAGTTCCAAGTCTACTGGACTTGAAAAGTTCTTAGTGAACTGAAGTTCAAGTCTGCTGGACTTGAAGAGTTCTTAGTGAACTGAAGTTCCAAGGCTGCTGGTCTTGAAGGAATATTTGTGATTCAAGTGTTACCTCTTTCCTTAGTGGAATCCCTGCTTGTTGAAGCAGAAGAGTGGATTAGGAGCTTGAGTCTCTGAACCACTTAAAATTTCTTGTGTCATTTACATTCAGTCATTTACTTTATGTACCCATAACTGCTATGAATGTAATAACCTCTTACACCTAAACTAACTCTAGAACAATGGTTAACAAAATATCTATGAAGGGGTTTCTTTAACTTATTCCGCTGTGCTTGAAATGATTCTTATGTTTGTCATATGCTAATTACTTACAATACAAAATAAAATAGAAAAGATGTTTGAAATTGAAAAGGATCTATTCAACTCCCCCTTCTAGATCTATTGTGTGCCATCTGGGAACTAACATAAACTATTTACAAATAATAAACTATTTACCAATAAACTGTTTATCAATAAGTTGTTTAAATAATAAGCTATTTACCAATAAGTTGTTTAAACAATAAGCTATTTACCAATAATAACTTGTTTACCAATAATAAGCTTATTGGAAATAATAGGATATTATAGTCATTTTAGAAGGAAAAAAAATTGAGAATAATTTTGTTTAAAAAATTTTAGTGTCAATGGTGGGGGTTATAATACATTTGATATTAAATAATCAAGTATATTAAGTCATGTTATAACCTCTGAATTAATAGTCACAAGCTCAAATTTAAAAACAAACAAGACATTTGAGATTAATAGTCATATTTTAAGTGTCATCCTTACAAACAAATATAGCCAAAAAAATTTATATTTAAAAGTATTTTATCTCACTTTGTAAAATTCTGGCAAACAACCACTTAGGTGGTGTTTGATTGCATCTTAATGCATCTCAATAATTTATCTCTTAATGCATTTTAACCATCCACATCTTTGTATGAAGAAGTCGTCTGAATAGTTAAAATATAAATATGAGTCTAAACAATTTAGAGGACATATGAATTAAAAAATGTGTCGTTAAAATACATTAAGATGCAATCAAATACCACCTTAATCTGTCTAAAAATTATTTGCCACGTGCGACAAACAAAAAGGGATTAATAAAAGTAGAATATAATTCAATAAGTTGGCAATTAGCTAGCTAAGAAGTGGAATAAAATGGAAACGTGTTCGCAAGTAGGTAACAGCTATCTGCTAGCTTGCGCCTGATACGCGTGTGCACCATAACCTCATCGATCCCCAAATGCTTAATAATAATATAATAATATCACTCTTCCAATTGAAGTAGTATGTATCATTAACTTACTGGTAAACACACATCCCTCCGCGAATTGGCCACGCCTATTTATGACCTTTATATCTCTCCTATTTTATCCCTCCTGACGGACCCCTGTCTATCAACGTCTATATAAACGCAATTTTATAACTATTTTCTTTCTTTTTATTTATAATGCATGGCTGATCCTGCTAACGTGCGCAAAAATGACCAACCAAACAGCTCCTTATTGTTCGCTTCTGAATCTCGAGCTGAATCTTCAAAGCAGCCAATGCTTACTATTTTGGCCCCTCCTGTGGACCAACCACCACGCACCAATAATTTTTTATCAAACATTTCCGAAGACCCTTCTCCGAAACATCCCCGAGCGCCACCGCTAACCCCCGTAGCCTCGCCCACATCGGGGCGGCATCCGGTTTATCGAGGAATCCGGTGCCGGAGCGGGAAATGGGTGTCGGAAATACGGGAGCCACGTAAGACTACACGAATTTGGCTCGGAACTTATCCAACCCCGGAAATGGCGGCGGCGGCATATGACGTGGCTGCTTTGGCACTCAAAGGTTCTGAGGCTACTCTCAATTTTTCAACCTCAGTTCTTCCCTATTCTATTCAACCCTCTCCGACGGCGGCTGTTATACGCGCCGCCGCCGCGAGTGCCGCTGCTTCCAAAGGACCGGCCAAGCCAGAAAAAATTACCGGCGCCCCGCCGGGAAATGAGGAGGTATCGAATACTAGTACAACGTCGACGTCAGTGGGGCCAGAAGAGTTCATTGATGAGGAGGCACTATTTGAGATGTCGACGTCCGAGTGCCGTTGTTTCCAAAGCACCCAAACCCGATGAAACAACGGCAGCTCCGCCGGGAAATGAGGAGGCATCGAATACTAGTACTATGTCGTTGGGGCCAGAAGAGTTCATTGATGAGGAGGCACTATTTGATATGCCGAATATACTAGTGAGCATGGCTGAGGGAATGCTGGTTAGCCCACCGAGGATGAAAACGCAGCCGTCCGACGACTCGCCGGAGAATTCAGACGGAGAAAGCCTATGGAGCTATCCACGTTAAAAAACAAGCTACACCAATGTCGAAGATGATAATAAGGTAAAAAGATATGGTAATAATTGGTATATTGTTTAATAAATTAATTATTGGGAGTATCTTTTTCTTTTTGTCTGTTTTTTATCTTCTCCTCTTTTTCTTTTTTCAGCTTCTCTCATGTTCTGTAGCTAGATAGCTATGAGCTATCCATGGTGAATCATGAAAATTGGAGTTAATTTGTTGCTCGTCTGAATTAAGCATAGAATTATAGTGACGATCAGTATACTGTATGAAAACGTAGAGGAGTGAGAATGTTTGGAACTGTCGTGGACATCATCATAGTACGTTATCATAATTTCATAGTTGATTTTGTATTGAGGTTTGTCTTTTTTTGTTATCACAACAAAATCCATATGAATCTAGTTTTTACCCAGAGGGTACCGTCTGTTGCTTTTCTCTCTTTCTGCCCTTTACTACTTGTAGTACGTAACTTTAACTTTTTGTCTATTAATTTAAATATTTAACTCACAAATATAGTACTTAAATATAAATTATTTTTTACTTTAATTATTAATCTAATTAAAGTATTAATTTTTTTACTTTTATTTATTTATAATTATCACATCATAAATTAATGATGAACTTGAGCAAATAATATTTATATGATAATGTGTTAAAAGATAATTCATTTTATAATTTATTTAAATTATTTTATAAATTAAAATAAATATAATATAACATTACAAACTAAAAAGATACTAAAACTAAATTGGGTTATAATATCAAAAACAAAAACAAATATAAAAACAAAGACGAAACTAAGATCGCGGCATCAAACCGAAGCCAATCCTCAACATCTCCGGCATGGTTCATCCCCACTCCTACCATCTTCGACAAGAAATACTGAACCTAGATCCGATTCAGGGGTAAATCTTATTTTTATACTTCTCCAAAACAGAAACAAGAACAAAAATAAAATCAAAAGCAAGAACTAAGCTTTTCTTCATCTCCGCCTTGCTCTGCTACTATTGTTACTTGTTAGCAAGGTATGTGGATCTCTGATTAATAGACGAGACCGATGTAGATGGCGGGATAGATCTAACTTCATTTGTTTTTCTCCTTTCTGCTACTATGATCGAGAATCTAAGGCGACAAATCGATTTGGTTGCAGCAATATTTTGAATTGTGAAATCCGGTGGCTCGCAGCGATGATGAATAGTAATGATGATGAATGGAGATCATTGCTATTGGGTGGATTCGGTGGCCAGAGGCAGAGGTAAAATTTAGTGAGCTCAAATTGTTAAATTAAGTCACTAACTAAAATTCTTAATTCCGACATAATATTTCCTCAGAAATAAGACTATTCTGTCGGACCTAGCTTATTTCTGACGGATTATTCCGTCGGAAGTTCGATCGTATATAACATGTTGAAAATAAGTTCCATCGCAAATTTCGTCAAAATTCTCTAATATTCAACTGAATTATCGCCGACAAAATTCTATCGGACCTAAGTTAATTTCAATGGAACAAATACGACAGAATAACTCCGTCGAGTATAAGAGCTATTTATTTCTGACGGATAATTTCCTGGGACATAACTTATCTTCGACGGAAAACTCAATTAAATTAAATGAAACAATATTAAAAACCAAGTTCGACGGAAAATTCCCTCGAAAATAAGATATTTCCGTCGGAAAAATAAATTTTGAAAATAATTTTTAGAATTTGTCTGAACATTAAATCCGACAGAATATCCGTCGAAAATACCTTATTCCGTCGAAAATAACCTTTGAGATATAATTCAACTTTTGAGATTAAACGATGACATATTAAATTTCACAATTAATATTACTCATAAAAGTTTAGAATAAAATAAATTTTATAAATAATAATTTTTGTTATATATTATACAATTATAATAATTATATAAACTAAAATTAAATCAATTCAAAATTTAATATGTTATCGTTTGACTTCAAAAATCAAAATATATATCTAATTTTAAAACGAATGAAATATAATTTATGTGAAATAGACTAATGAAAACAACAATTTCTTACTCTTGTTGATAAGATATATCAATCTTTTTAAAAAAAAGTTAAATGTTAATTTTGTCTACAAATTTTTAGTCTCAAATAGTAGAGATTATAATACCTAGTTGGACATGATATTAAATAGTCATCCCTTTAAAGTCATTTTATTATCCCACCACTAATAATTTAAAATCTATTTTTAAAAACAAATAAGGGCCTTGAAATTAATAATTCAATCTCATATATAATTTTTGCAAATAAATATGTTTTAAGTGTTGGAGAAATGAAAAGAATTTCAGTAATAACTCAAAAAAAAATGTTAAATGTGTGGAAGCTATTCAGCATCAAATAAAAACTGATCATGTATGGGGCTACTTTCTCTTGAAAGCTACTTCATAACATATTATAGGATCGATTTGACTCGTCACAAAGGTTCTTTTGGTCTTTGAAATTGAGACTACCGTAATATTACCTCCCTACCATAATATATAACGTTTTGAAGTTGCGCATAAAAATTAAGAAAATAATTATATAATGTTAAATATAGTATTAATTATCTATAATATTATTTATCATATATTTATTTCATACTCTCTTTTATCGATAATATTTTTTTTATGATTGGATAATTTTAGAAAGATTGTGACTAATTCTCTTAGATTATATAAAACGTTAAATAATTTAAATAAAATAAAATAATCTAAAACGTCATATATTATAGGACGAAGAGAGTATATAAATACGCGCGCGCGCGCGCGCACACACACACACATATATATATATATATATATATATATATATATATATATATATATATATATATATATATATAAAGTTTCACATGAAATTTTATGTTTGACCAAAATTAGCTACATCCGAATAACTTTGATATTGCACTTGTATAAAAATATAGAATGTGTGAGAAGAGGGACCCCGGGGTTCGGACCACCGGTTGGGGTGCAATTCACTTTTGCCACTCGATAGATTCCGATCTTGCCAATTTTTTTTATCGTATAAAAAAAATACTTCAATAAGAATTTTACACCAGGTCCTTATGATGCAATAGTGTGCTACAGCACCGGCCCTGCGTTAAAGTTCAAGGTGTCCGGAATTTAAGCTCATTAAAATTGACAAATTTTTAGAGTCCTCAAGAGATATTTGTGTTATGTATATATATACCCAAACAAAAGAGTCTAGCCCACGTCAGTTTAAATTTAGGGTTCTTTACAATAATATACAATATTTAGTAAGTAATTACAACAATAGTGCACTCATACAATATTTACACAATTAATACACTTTCTATATTTATTTACAATATTAGTGCAATTAGGATACCTTAATTTATGGAATTAGTATAGGATTCAATTCATAATAATAAGAAAACCTAAAATCAAAGAGAAATAACTGCCATAATTAATAATTCAAATTCAAATATCTTAGATCTAACAACAAAAATAAATTCAAATTCAAATATTCAAAATTTGGCAACGTCATCTTCCTCCTCCCCTTCACCGGTCATCTTCCTCCTCCCCTTCGCCGGTGAGACCCAATTTCATGTAAAAAAATAATAAGAAGAACACTGCACAGGAAAGAAAGAGATAAAAGAGTGATGTGTAATGTAATGTTGATAACCAAACCTTCGTACCAAGGTAACCAAACGTTCATACCAAGGTAACCAAACCTTTATATCAAGGTAACCAATCTACCTCCACACCTGCAATATGAATTGGTTACCTTGGCATGAAAGTTTGGCAACTAACTGCATGAAGGTTTGGCTATTAACTGCATTATATTCAAAATTAAGATTCGATTACCTTGGAATGAAGGGTTGGTTACCTTGGTATGAATAATTGGTAGCCAACTGCATGAAGTTTGGTTACCAAATGCATCACATTCAAAATAAAATTAGGTAACCTAATAAAACTGAATTGGTTACCTTCATACCAAGGTAACCAACACAGTCATACCAGTATGACTGTTTGGTTACCAACGTATGAGGTTTGGTTACCGGTGGAGTTGGAGAATGGACCGGTGGTGGAGGAGAAGCAACGGGTGATGGAGGGGCCTCCACTGCGGCCAGTGGCGGGGCCTCCACCGACGGCCACCTTGAATCGATTTGGGGAAGGAGGAGAAAGGGGGGCGGGAGGAGGCGGAGAAAGGGGAAGGGGAAGGGGAAGGGGGAGGGGGAGGGGGAGGGGTGGGGCTGGGGGGGCGGGGGCGGGGGCGTGGGGAGGAGAAAGGGGGGGGAGGAGGGGATGGAGGTGGGAGGCGGAGGGAGAGGGAAGGGGTGGGGGTGGGGGTGGGGCTGGGGCGGGGGCTGGGGGAGGAGAAGGGAGGCGGAGGAAGGGGAAGGAGAGGGTGTGGGGCTGGGGCTGGGGCTGGGGCTGGGGTGGGGGCGGGGGCGGGGGCGGGGGTGGGAGGAGTAGTGGCGGTGGGGCGGTTGTCGGTGGAGCAGTGACGGGGGGCGAAGGTGAGGAAGAAGGTTGCGACGGCGGAAGAGGAAGAAGAAGACGGTTACTCCATTGATTCGTTAGATAAGAATATGGAGGTTGATAAGAGAGAGAGAAGATTTAAATCCCTATAATCATGGGCCATTATCAATAACTCATTAAATCAGTCAACTAAATAAAAGGGATAAAATTGCACTCTTTTTATTAATTAAATATTGCATATGCACTCTTTTTGTTATTATTTTGTTTGTGCATTTTTTTTGTAATATTTTAGTAAAATGTACTATTATATGTAATTGTCCCTTAAATTTAAAGGCTCACAAAAAATTTACCCAATGAAATAGGCCCTAAATTTCAATGGCAAAAAGGATTATATTCAAGTGATATCTTTGAACAGATTACTTTTTTGACTTAGTGATAATGTGATATCTAAATGATGCTTTAAAAATATTCAAATAGTCGGTTATTATATTTGGTATTCTTTTGTATTGATGCTCTTTTGTTCAGAAAAAGTTCTTAATTTTTTTTATGCATATCTTAATAGCAATTCACAAAAGGTCTATTTTTTTATTGTGATTTTAAGCCTTTAAAAATTCAGGACCGGCCCTGATATGCTATTTTGAATCACACTCTCTCTTCCATAATACATGGTCAATATTAACTTTTTTACATTTAATTAATTTTTAGGTTCAAAATTGAAATAAATTAAAGTCAATTATATATAGTCACTTTTTTGAATATGTAGAACTTTTCAGAGGGTTATACCAGGCGGCGAGAGAAGCTTTTATTTTTAGTCTTGTATAATCAAAAAACAATTATAAACTCATTAAATGCGCATGACGAATACATTGACTCAAAATTGTCAAGAAACACAATTGATTATAAGTGCCAACTATAAGGAAGAAGTTTCACAAATTGTTCTATAGGTGTGTCCTTCAATTTTAAGGAGTTTAACACAAATTCAACTTTTTAACCACATGGACGAGTCGTAAATTCGGACGTCTTGTATTCGAATACCATCAACTTCAATTTATCAAATCAATAAAAATGGTCATGAGACCACAGGGACACGAGTACAAACCCGTATGAAAAGTTTGACCCGATGAGGAGATTAGTCGGTGTAACACCCCAGTCCCACATCGAAATATATGAAAAAAAGTTTGTCTGTGTATAAGAAATTAAGTTATTACCAATTGTACCTTCAGTCATGACTATTGGGTGAGCCTATGGTGGGCTAAGATGACCCAAGAAGATACTATTGGGCCAGTGGTTTAAGGCTTTATTTTGGATAGATTTGATTCGATTCGGACTTGGAATTTGACCTGAGTTGTTACATATGGTATCAAAGTCGACTCTCGAAAACTCGGGTCGGGTCATCCGATTGGATTGTCGGAGGTGGGGACACGAAGGATGGTGGTATTATTCCACAATGGAGAGTTCCGGAGGTGGGGACACAAAGCCAGCCGGCTAGAGAGGTAAAGATCTTTGGACCTTCTGACGGGGACGTCAGAAATTTAAGTGGGGGAGTCATGACTTTTGGGTGAGCCTATGGTGGGCTAAGATATTATTGGGTCAGTGGTTTGAAACCTTATTTTGGATGAATTTAATTCGATTCAGGACTTAGAATTTGACCCAAAATTTATTTCGGACTCGAGATTTAACCCGAATTGTTACAGTCGGACTGCGGATCGAATACTCTATATTTTTTTTTTTTAAAAAAAAATGAAGAACTGCGTACCTCAACTTACAGTGACAAAAATGTGTGATTATCTGAAAAATATACAAAGTATGTGAAACTATTCGTCATGGTAATCAATAAAGAGGTTAATTCATCAATCATTAACCAAGACCTATTAAACCTATTAGACATAGTATAAAATTTGGAATAGGAGACTAGCTTGACCACTCCGTAAAAAACTCTTTAAAGATGCTTTATTCTGTCGGGTTATAAATGGGAAAAGTAGAGGCTCACTCCATCTTTTGAAGACAAAAGGTTAAAACCATATCTACACCTTTTGTTAAAAATACAGGAAAGTATTAGGGTTTTTGATGGAGATTAGGAAAGCTACATCCCTCCTTTTGGGCAAGAGCAATTTTAATATTGCGTTAGTTACTTTTTTTTAAAATATATATTAAGAACTTATTATTTTTTTAATATTAAAAAGTATAATCTTAATTAGGGTATCACCGTAACAATATGGCACACACACATTCTTCTTTTGAAAAGCAATTTTTGATTTTTGGAGAAGGAATGAGATGGAGTAATATTGGTATGCAAGTCAAATCAAATAAAGAAAAAGAAAGTCTATTTAGAATATCTCTTTGAGAAGTTGATTGCCATTAGAAAGTTGAAACCGACATAAAAATTAATTAATGCCTATAAATAGAGGAGTACCAAGAGAGATTAGATGATTGGAGAGATTATTAGGTATTTTTTATGTATTAGTTTAGGTTAGGAGTATGAGTAAAATAAATTATTTATTCATTATTCGTTCGTTGGATGATCGTTGATAAAAGATAATTTTTTTATTTTATTTTTAATCTTATATTTATTCTTCTTTATCTTATTTAATTTATTTATTTTTAATGTCTACAGTACAAAAAATAGGTCATTGGCGACGGAATTTTTGCCGACCGCATAAAATCCGTCGATAATGAGGTCATTGGTTAATTCGCGGGAGAGGGAAAGTCATTGGCGACAGACTCATACTCTATTGCCGACGGAGATGCCGTCGACAATGACTTTTAAATTAATCTTCGATTAATGATGTAAAGTTAGAGTGTAAATGTATTGCTAACGACCAAAGTTGAAAATAGATTTGTCCAGATTTTGGAGTCGTTACAGAATTATTTTTTTGCAGCCACTTCTGCAAGTGGTTCATAACCCGCTATCTCTATAAATAATGTATTCTCATTCAATATTCATCTCAGAGTGTTGCAGGATAACTATATAATTTAACGCCACACAAACATACTTTTATTAACTAGCCTCATGATTATGCATATATTCTCCAATTTTCGATGTTTTTATACAATTTTTGTGACGCCCTCAAAATAGGCCCACACAACTCATTTTTAATCGCCAACTACATGGTACATAAACATAATACAAATCTTCCTATTCCAACAATTAAACTGTCGTGTAAAATACGACCACACAAACTGTGAGTTTCAATACAGATATTATGTCATATATAATACGAAAATATCAACGCTCAAATTAAGTCCTCATTACAATTATTATCACACTATTTTACAAAATAGTGAGGACTACTATAGCACTATCTCGGACCATCACTCCGTTTTTCGACTAGTCCTAGTTATATTCTCATTTCCTGAAGAGAACAATGAAAGAAAAGGGTTAACTCAACTAGCCTAGTAAAAAATATTATGACTAAGATAATGAAGAATAAATTATCGTTAGCCTTCAATAAATCAGATAAAATATTATGGACAACAAGTTTTAGATCAACAATTGCAACGAAAATAACAATCCATTAGAAGAGTTAAGTAGAGAATGATGTCTACTATCTTCTACGAGTTAGAGATCCATCGAAAATATTTTATCCATGTAACATCAATCAATAATTATTTCCAATCAACGAATTATCTATGCACTACGGGCCAAAGATATTCGTTTGTATCACCAGTGGTCATGATCATACCAAACAACAGTCCATCGTTGCACTACGAGACAAAGATAACTTTCATCACAAGCCTTTATCTGTAACACCAAATGTCATGATTATATCAATACATAATTTTTGGTCATAATCATACCAATCAACAGTTCATCTTTGCACTACGGACCAAAGATAATTTTTACCATAATTTATGTCTGATAATTATATGACAATGATATAAGGAATGAATCAAGTGTGATCAAAGACAAATATTAGAGATTTATAATTCAATTTATCAAGAGTTCAATAATGTCCAAATTTTCAACATGAAGATAAAAACATGGATTCAACTTCAAGAATAAATTTCATAAAAGATAATTTGGACAAAAAAAAGAAACTAAATTTCGTCGTGAATAATACTCCGACAAGAATAGTACTAGCTCCGATATGAATAGTATTCCAGAAGAATAGTACTCTGGTATGAATAAAAGATAATTTGGACAAAAAATAAATCAATTTTATCGTGAATAATACCCCTGTATGAATAGTAAGCGAATGAATAGTACCCCGACATGAAAAGATTAAAACTTCAATAAGAAAGTTCAGACCAATATTTCAGTAAAATGATATTAGATGAAGCGCAAACCTCAAGGAATTTCTAATAATTTCAGAAATTATAGAAGCAATACTTACCATAGTAAGTTTAGATTTAGAAATATGAAATGAAATAATATACGAAACTGTAAATGAATTTTTATCCGTCATGCAGTAATCCGCTTAGACAGATCATTTTCATAACTTAATAAAAAGTGAATACGAAGGGTTATTCATCATGCATGCGGTAATCCGCGTAGACAGATTATTCCCACAACTTAATAAGGAATAGAATGACAATCCTTACGAGTATTAAAAGAAAATAACATCCTTTACGAATACGAAAGTAATAATACCCCTTACGTTAGTAGAAGATTGGATATTGCAATAGTGTAGTAGCAGAATACTCTTTTCTTTCTCTCTTATTCTCTCTCTAGAGCTTCTCTCTTATAGTTTTGTGAATTGGTGAGGAAAAAAAGGAAGAAATGAGCTTTTATTTATAGGAAAACATAGTTTCACTAATTGCACTTTAGGGGTTCGACTTATTATACTTTAGTACATTCATCTTTGCCTTTATTTTTAATTTAGTCCTTCAAGTATTATCAATCTTGCATAACATTCCCTAATAGTACTTGCATGTGAACCAATAGTAATTAATTGCTCATTTATCCGATTAATTGCCTGTTTGATCAATTTAACATCAAGAAATCAACTATTATCGAAATAAATGTCAATTTTCACCGACATTAATATTTTCAACACAATGAAATATTTTTATCAACAATTCATCATTAATATTATTACTCACAATATTGGCAATCAGATCGTTCCCAGGAAAGAAGGGATTTTTCCGATAAAGATTTCTCCGATAAAGATTTCTCCGTACTGGCACACAATTAGATAACCTAACCCCTTTTCTCGACAGAATTTTCTAGACATTGTCAATAATGCTAACAATAATATGAGTGACTGTGTCGTGTCAATTATTGATTTAATAATATAAAGTATTGTGTAGATGATACTGTGACAATTATTAACTATGCAGCTACTACTGTGACAATTATTGAATGAAACTGAGTGATTTCTTACGTAAGCATCAATAATCAAAGATACTGTGCAATACCGTGTGCTACTGTGCAACAACGTGTATTACTGTACTTTTATTACCGGGTATTTCAATAATTAATGGTAAAAGTTTTGCCGTTATTTTTATAAAAAGGTTATATCTGTCAATTTTTATATCCGACAGTTATTCCGTTGTGGGTGTACCAATGATTGCGCCGTCGTACGAATATTTTCCGACCAAACGAATATTACCCGACACAACGAATATTTTATGACAACTTGCTTATTTTATAAAATTTGCACATATCACCCATAACTATAACATTTATTAAATTATCACCTTACTATTTAGAATAATAATTATAAAAAATTAAATACTTTTATTTCATTTAATTGGAGATCTTATAATCCTAGGAATTAAAAAGACTGCCTCCAACCAATCACATCAGATCAAACCCTAATCTAAATACAGAGTATCAAACTCATATCCACTAAAAGACAGAACAGAGGTTAATTAGAACATGTAAATGTAGACTGCTTTTAGGAATGTTGTTTTGGAATAACCTTTGGTATGCAGGTTTGTTTTGAATTTGGAGAAGAGCCGTTTGAATTGCTTCGCACAAGAATCTGTAAAGAACGAATCAAACTTTTACTTCGGCCATTATCACAACTTAGACTAGCGCTTCGCTTGAATTGTCAAAATGATTTAGACACAGGCTTCTCTTATTCTCCATGCCGCTTTCATATAAAAATTCTTTCAACCTTTTCTTCTTTGTATCTTTATTTGTGTTCTCGCAATGTAATGTTGTAGGTATAGTGTTAGAAGGCTGAGACTAAGGTTGGGCCTTGGCTTGGGCCTGAGCAGGCTTTACTTGCAAGTTCGCTCAGATCACCATGTAAGTTAGTAAGCCTAACTTGGTCTGGCCTGGCTAACGATCAAACATGGCAGACTTAGACCGGGTCAGGTCAGATAACCTGTTTGTATATCACTATGCATATATATTGTTAGTTGCAGCTAACATCCAACAAATAGTTGGTGTACAATAGTTATATATATATATATATATAATATGTACATGTGTGTGCACTTCACCATTAATTATAAAATTGACCAGATCATTTGATTTAAAGTTTTCACACTGCAGTCTCAGATTCTTTGAAGTTGCCAAAGTCTGTCATCATATAAATCTTAATGCACATAGTATGTCTCATATGCAGTAATAGACAGATCAGAGATTAGGAGGTCACCAGGCCACCCAGTGACTACTGACTAGCTTAACAAAGACAGTCTACCTCCCAATATAGAAGCCGGGTCCAAATTGAATGAGTGGTGATAATTGCTTGGTAGTAATAAAAGGACTAGGATTCTCTCTATTTCATCTGCCGTGTTATTCTTTATTTTATGGTCTATATTTTAAACATAAGGAAATGTGATATCATACTGACAGGAGAAAAAATGCACATTTTAAATTTGAACTATAAAATAGAGAATGAAATGGAGAAGATGTGATTCGTAATAAAATGCAGCATCTTTATATTATGTACGTTCCTCTGACAAGTCATTTTTCTTTCATAATAATTGTACCTAGCTAGCTATATACACACAATACTTCCAACCAATATAATATTGGCGTTTTCTTTGACTACATACCATACCAACTCAATTAACACGTAATATCTCAGCGTTTTCTTTGATTGCGGGCGGGCGCCCTAACCTAACTGTAACAATATTCCATTTGTTTCTAAATATAAGATAATTATTATTTTTTTTTAAATTAAAGTAATTACAAATATTTAAAATTTTAAAATCAATCAAAATTTATTTAATTTTTTTATCAATTTAATAATGAATAATATAGACAATAGTACTAATTAAAATTTTATTTATTGTTTTATAATTGCTAGTGAATTATATCAAGATTTTGAATTTAAAATATTTTAAATTAATTTTTAAAAGTCAATGATGCGTCAATCACCGGCTCCAAGTTAGGGTTTCAGTCAACCCACGAAGCCTTGACCATCACGTAACCACCTCGATCTCGTCTGAAAACCAGCAAAAGTGCATCGGAGTCGGAGTTAGGAACTCCGGAAGGACTCTCCAATACTTAAGTCATAACATTGATACGGAAAGAGAGAATTATTATGGGGTTTCATATTGTATCCCTTGGATGTGTTGGAACATGCTTATTTATAGCATGAGAGTCATCTCCTTCAGAAGTTAGGAATTAGAATCTTAATCAGCTTTAGACACTTTTCAGGTTGTCAATTTTTAGTTGGTTAAACTTCATAATTTTTTTTTATTATTTATTGGATTTAATATATTTCTAAAATATTCTATGAGCAAAATTATTATATTTTCATTTATTATTAAGGATTTACAAAAAATGAAAAAATAATATATTTTCTCAAGAAAATATATAATAAAATTTAGATAACATTTGGCTATCCTCTATATATTGGGGCGAGAATGAAGTAGGTAGGTAGTACCAAAACAAAATGAGGATGACATTCTACGTACATAGGAAACTGACATTTCTATTTAAAAAAATTAATATTTTCACATGATTTCTCTTATATGAATAGTGAGTGGATTTCACCTTCATGTAAAAGAAACTCATGTGAAAATATCATTTTAACATGTGAAAATATCAATTTCCTTCTACATATGTTATGATATGTTTGTAAAAGTTAATGAATGAGATTTCATTAATTTTACTAATTTAATATTATTTTTATTTTAAAATTAGAGATACAATATAATTTTGATGTCAAATGATAATATATTAAATTTCAAATTAGTATGACTAAAAAAAATTTAAAATAAAATAAATCTTGTAATTAATAGTTTTTGTTATATAATAATACTAATAATAATAATAACAATAATTGTATTAATTAAAATTATAAAAATTCAATTAATTTAAAATTTAATATGTCATCGATTGAGCTAAAGAGTTAAATTATATTTTTAATTTTAAAAGAGATGTATATTATTAAGTACTACTTTGTCTTATGTCAGTTTTTTATTTAATTCAGTCTAATTAGAAACAAATTATACAAACTATTCACTCAATAGACTAGAATTCTGAATAGATTTATTCAACATGTTAACTAAATGGCTCCTCTTACCATGTGGTCTTAGAGTACATGTTGAGCTAGAAATCAAGTGTTGGACACTGAATTCAAGAGATGGAGTTCATTAAAATATACTCTCTCCGTTCCTTCATGTGGTCTTAGAGTACATGTTGAGCTAGAAATCAAGTGTTGGACATTGAATTCAAGAGATGGAGTTCATTAAAATATACTCTCTCCGTTCCTTAAAGAGTGCAGTTTTAGCTAAAAGCGCACAAACCAATAAATGAGATAAAATGACAAAGCTAACCCTTCTCTTCCTTTAGTACATTAACTTCTCCGTTTAGTACATTAATTAAAACAATGGCATATTTAGAAAAAGAAGCTTTAGATTCTTAAAACTGCATTATTTAAGGACCAATTTTTTTGAACTAAAATTACACTATTTAAGGAACAGAGGGAGTAATTTTTAAATGCATGTGATCCCATTGAAATATTATTTTAATTATATTTTAGTGAACTCCAGTATTTGAATTCAATATCCAACACTTAATTTCTGCATGTAGGACACCTGTTAAGAAAACTCTAACTAAATATTCCCCGTACAAAAGGTAAACAAACAACTGATTGGACACTTTGTACTTTGGAGGCCCACCTGGATTTCAATTCAAAAGAAAATGAGGTCGTGGTCCACGAGCCAATCATATTTGTAGTTGGATATACACCCGTGTGGGTAATCGGGTCATATCACATGACGTCATTTCGTAAAGCTGCTATTGGTTTATATTGAGCCACTTCAGTCCTCTCAGTATCAATCCTAGTACTATTTCAGAAAGGAATAATAGTACTAGTGTAGCCTTTGGATGTATGTTCTCCGCGACTCAGCATTCCTTTACGCCATCTCTAGTAAGTCGGAGTTTTATCAATTCTAAATTAAATATAATTTAGGACTTATACTCTTTCTCTAGTCATTAGACTAAATATAGTCTAAATTTTTTTTTGGTGAATCCAAAAAATTATATTAAGAAATTTGATTTTGATGAACTACAATTTTTAATATATTTTAATAGGAGGGGAGGGGAGGAGGAGGGGGCGGGATGACTGTCAGGTAGAAGATGAAGGAGGCGAGGATGGCCTGATAGTCTGTCCAACGAATATAAAAAAAATAAAAAATTGAAGTCAGTAGTCAGAACGGTAAAAAAACGTATTTAACTGGGAGACTGAAATTGAGATGAGTGAATATGAGAGATTGAATGTGTCTTATATTTATAGAGATTGTTTGTTCTTTAAAATATAGTCGTTGGAATTTGGTCGTTGGAGTTTTTTTTGAATTCATTGAGTATATTAATTTTTTTTATATTATAGTTCACGGAATAATCCGTGAGATAATTCATCTGCTAGAAGGATTGAAGACTAAAGGACATATGCTGATATTATATGGACTAAATATAATACACGGGATAGTTCATCTACTAGAGATCCTAGATAACTATGAGCCCGTTTTTTTCATTTACTTTATAAGAGTTTTTCATATAACTTATTATTGATAAGTTTTCCATTTTTTTTGTTGCATTTGTTATAAAAATATTACATTTATGTTGACTCACAAATACATTATGGTTAAAAATATAACTTTTGCTATAAATAATGCAATAAAAAGTTACAAGTATTAAAATATTATGGATTGCTGGAAGTATCTAAAGGGGCAGGCAATGTAGTACACATAAGCGATTAAAAGACATAGTTATAAAGAACGTGTAGAGCTTCTGTTCGCCAAAAACAATTTTTTAGTCACTATTTCTACTCATTAAAAACACTTTCACAAAGGTCACCAACCACTAAAACATTTTATTTATATTCAATTTAGAAGTATTTTGCTCGGCTGCTCCGCCAAACAAACTCTTAATTAGTAACTGTAGTCTTACAAAATATAATATAAAAAGCAAGATATGATATTGATATGTATGGAAAAATACAAATTTAACTATTTAATTAGAAGTAGATTTTAGTATTAATTTTAAATATCTTGAGTTTTGTTATTAAAAATAAAATAAAATAAAACTATTAGATTCATACGGTAGTTACCTCCTTAATGTGTAGAACTCAAATTAGGGTTATAATCGAATCAAGTTGTTCACGAGTCCAGGCCCAACTCAGTTCGTCTTAAGCCTGTCAACGAATTAAATCTAACTCAAACAACGTATTTAACTCGTACTTAGTTAATTAAGCTTAGTTCGCGTAGTGTGGTATTTGAGTTGAGCTCGGCTCGTTTAGACATGACTCGAGCCTGACTCATTTAAACTAGACTTATCTATTAATTATTTAATTAAATTTTTGTTTTTATTTATATAAATTAAATATATTATATAATATTTAAGTTATTTCATTATAAATTCATAACATTTATAATATAATATGTTACTAGTAATAGAAATGTTGCAAGTTGTTTGATTTTGAATTAAAAATAATTGTACAAAGTAATATAAAAAATTAAAAAAATTTAATTTGAGAAAAAGAAAAGTAATCGAGTAAACGAGGAGGATATGGAATGTTGTTTTCGAGGGGCGAGCTCCAAATTGACACAAATCAGAATACAAATTTCTTTGATAATGTATTATAATTATGAGTATTGATAAATTATGATTGTAGATGACTTAATTTAAATTTATAATTTTTTTTTAAAAAAAAAGGTGAAGAAAATTTTAAAAATAAAAATAAATGAATTGAGTTTAAACTGAGCTCCATAACTCGATTGTTTATGTCCTTAACTCAAATTCACCATTATTTTCAGGACAGGACAGTATAAAATGGATCCGGTTAACATGAAGTTATTTTTTTTGATAAGTTGGTCAATTGGCCAATAGGATGTTGACACACATACAGCCTCACATGTGTGTCAGTATTCTATTGGTCAATTGACCAACTTACTCCAAAATAAATTTCATGCAAACCACTTCCGTATAAAATACTCCTGTATCTGTCCTACTTACTTGAATTGGTTAGTTAGTGGCCATTAACTCTGACAGGTAAGTAACTAGAAAGAAACAGTTAAAGTTAAATGGGAATTTCTTAACATGTGCCTTAAAGGCCCATGTTAAACACACAATTCAAGAGAATATTTTCTTGAATTGTGTGATTTTTTTTTTTGAACTGTGTGCTTAACGTGTGACCTTAGAGCACATGTTAAGAGAACTTTAGACTTAATTGACTAAACTGGGGACAAAGTCAAACGCCACATCACCCAAAGAATCTCACACGTGTTAGACAAAAGTAAGCAAAGAAGTTGTCCCCCGGAATTACAGCTGGATGAATAATTGTTTCTTTCCTTCAACTTGTAGACTTGCTATTCATGCCAAACAATGCATGGACCCCGCCCAACCTGCTGTTTTTTCTCAAACAATTCCGTGTTCGCGTCCCAAACGCAGACTCACAAATACACACCCAAAATCATCCTACTCCTACTTATAGTTATATATGTATATACACACACTCATAATATTCTCCCTACCTCTCACAATTCAGTTCAAACATACAGACATATCAAAAAATACAATTAAGATTCATCGAACCCTTTTCCCAAATATCAAACTCAACTTTCAGTACTCAGTCTATTAGCGTACTGGTCACTCAAAAATCATTATCTATGGAAATTTTCTCTCATTACTCGGACCCACTCATTTCTTCATGGTCCCCTGAATTTTCTGAATCCTCCCAAGGAACCGGAAGTGGCCGCCCTGCCAATTTTTCCGACGAGGAAGTGATGTTGGCTTCAAGTCATCCAAAGAAACGCGCGGGAAGAAAGAAATTTCACGAAACTCGGCACCCGGTGTATCGGGGAGTCAGGCGAAGGAATTCCGGCAAGTGGGTGTGCGAGGTCAGAGAGCCAAACAAGAAATCAAGGATTTGGCTCGGGACTTTTCTGACGGCTGAAATGGCAGCTAGAGCTCATGACGTGGCGGCCATTGCGCTCAGAGGCCGGTCCGCTTGTCTTAATTTTGCTGACTCTGCATGGAGGTTGCCAATTCCGGCATCCCTTGATGCCAAGGACATTCAGAAGGCCGCGGCAGAGGCGGCGGAAGCCTTTCGGCCGCCGCTCAATGATGGTGCTTGCGGTGGTGATGTTGTGGAGGAAAGGACGGCGGCATTGCCTGAGAATTCCTTTTACATGGACGAGGAGGCGATTTTTGGGATGCCGGGGTTGATTACTAGTATGGCGGAAGGGATGATGCTACCGCCACCCCGATGTGTGGAAGATGGGTATAATGGAGACGACATGGAATTTGGAGCGGACGTGTCTTTATGGAGTTATTCAATTTAATATGTAATGGACGTGACTTTGTGAGATAGTTGTTCCGTACATATTTTTTACTAGTACGGAATAGGTTAGAGGAATTTGAAAATGAATTCCACAAGACTATTTTCGGAACTGAAAAAGTTCTAGAAGAATGAAAGTATATGAAATATGTTATAAAAGATTACTAAAATTAAGAATAAAGATGATTAGAAGAAAGAGAGCATTCTCGTAGTATTTGTATGTGTATTATTCTATTTATAATACATCTATTTATAGGTATATAAACATCAATATTTGGAGGTTTCAAAACTCAAAGGTTATGAGTTTCAAAACTTAAAGAACATAGGAGTTACAAAACTTAAATGTTATTACAATAAAGATGGTAGGAATATATCTAGACATCCATATATATTACTCTCTCCGTTCCTAAAACATTGTCGTTTAATTAGGTTTTGGTACATGGATTAAGAAAGTCATTTAATAGTAAAATTTATTTGAAATTCCATCACTACCCCTTTATGGGAAATTGAAAACTATTAATACCCCCTCCGTTCCTAAAAAATTGTCGTTTTAGGAAGTAATTTTTGTTCCAAAAAGATTGTCGTTTTGAGTTTATCAATACACATTAGCTATTTTTTCTCTACTTTACCTTTATTTAAAGTTTTCTCTTATTTAAAGTTTTCTTCCCTTCCCAATGATTCTTATTCAATTCAATGCTATAATCCAAGTAGTAATTGGTTGAATAAGAAGTAATTGGTTGAATTGAATAAGAAACATTGGGAAGGGAATAATTGGTTGAGACAATTAATAAGGGTAGTATAGTATTTTTGCTAGGTATTAATTACATTCTTTAATCTGTGTGCATTAACCTTAAACGACAATCTTTTAGGAACAAAGAGAGTACAAGGGATAGAATTTATTGGGACAATGAGAGAAGATAGGGGTAATATAGGAAAGTAAATAATTTATTCTTCTAGGAAGTTGTAAACGACAAACATTTTGGAACAATTTTTTTTTTCTAAAACGACAATCTTTTAGGAACGGAGGGAGTATAATTTTATAACACTCCCCCTTGGATGTCTATTGTATAGCAATACGCATTGAAAGCTGCCTCATTAAAAATCTTACCAGGAAAAACTCAATGGGAAAAAACCTTGGTTAAGGAAAAAAGAGTACAGTGCGTATTAGCTCCCCCTCATGAATGTATCCTTAAGTCCTTCAGCTGTTGCATTCCAATATTGCGACGCAATCTTTCAAACGTTGCAGTTGGTAATGTTTTGGTGAACAAATCTGCCAGATTATCTTTTGATCGAATTTGTTAAACATCAATGTCACTACACTTATCAAGGTCATGTGTGAAAAAAATTTCGGTGATATGTGCTTTGTTCTATCTCGTTTGATGTATCCTCCTTTTAATTGAGCTATACATGCAACATTGTCTTCATACAGAATGGTTGGAGTTCTTTTGCTGCAGAATAACCCACTTTCTAAGAATATGCCTCGTTAAAAACCTTACCAAATAAAAACCCCATGGGGAAAAAAAATTTGGCTAAGGAAAATAGTACAATATTCTTGAATAACTTCTAGTGTCTTAGGATTGCCTCATTAAAACCTTGCAAAGGAAAACCCAGTGGAAAAAAATCTTAGCGAAGAAAAAAGAGTACAATCATCAACATATACAACAATATTGGCAAATCCAGCTTCTGGTCTTTTGATAAAAACGCATGCACAAATTGGATTATTCTCAAATCCTTCTTTTAAAAGATATTCGTTAAGGCGATTATACTAAATGCGTACAGATTGCTTTAACCCATACAAGATCTTTGTAGCTTGATAGAATACATACTTCGAGATGTAAAATTATATGATTCAAGCATTTTATATGCTTCAGGGATTTTCATGTAGATATTAGTATCTAACAATCCATACATATATGTTTTAACAACATCATATCCTTTAATCGCATATCCTAAAAATATTTTGCTACCAAGCTAATTAAAAATATGAATGTATTTGCGTCCATTACAGGAGCATATGTTTTTTCATAATCAATGTCAGGTCTCTGTGAGAAACCTGGTGCTACAAGTTGCGCTTTGTATCTTATAATTTTATTTTTCTCATTTCGTTTATGTACAAATACCCATTTGTATCCAACAGGAATTACACCTTTAGATGTTCGGACTACAGGTCCAAAAATTTCACGTTTATTTAATGAATTTAATTCTGCTTGAATCGCCTCTTTCCACATTGGCCAATCATTTTTACGTTGACATTCATCAACGGTTTGTGGTTCATATTCATGATCATTACTTCTGGTAATATCAAGAACAACTTTATATAAAAATATGTTGTCGACAACAATTTTATTTCTATCCAATACTTCTCCTTTATGTACATAATGTATCGAGATCTCGTTATTTTCAGGTACCTTGTAATACCCCCAAATTCGGTATTTTAATTTTCACAGGATTTAGTGTTCACAGTTCAAATATCATACAACTATCTACCCATAATAATAGAAATTCATTTATTAGATAAATAATCCATCATCTTACATCATCTGAAATAATAATACATAATAAATCCCAAGTCATACTTAACCTTAAATCTCTGTTGCGGAAACGTAAATAAATAAGTCTTAAGTCATCACACATAAATCCTGAACTTTAACATTCTTAATATCAACACAAGTCTTCAACACTTGTTAGCTTTTCCCTTGCCCTTGCTACTAGAAGGCTCATCACATCGTTCGTTCTTAGCTGCATTATTATTATGCAAGAGTGAGCACGAATGCCCGCAAGTATAAAAATATGACAATAATAACATGCGAGTGAATTTAAAGACATCTGAATAACAGAAAGCTCAACTTTTGAATCATGAATAATTAATCGAGAATCAAATTACTTCTGAGGGTCATAAGACCTTGAACTAAGTCTTAGGTTGTCAAGTATATTAACTTTTAAACCTTTAACAGTCATAAGACTATAGACTTTGCTTCTCGTACTTAGGGAGATCAGCCCTTCGTACCAATACTGTGCACACTACCTCAACGCTTAAAGCATCATCAATTCCCTTTTAATAGGGTTGTTCATCTCAGTTTGACATCAGAGTCCGCACCAAATAATGTTTGGTTTGGATAACTCAATAGTAGTTCTGGAATTTAGAACGTTCATCAACTATGGACTAGTCGAATCATTAAGGGTTCGCTAGTCTAAAGGTTTCAACAAAATAAGATATTCAATTTGAATAATAACTTCTCAAGGGTATACAATCGAATAAGTATTGCATACTGAAATGATACTTTTAAAAGAATCATAACATCTCATATGAAATTTTGAACTTGAGTAATCAAGAATAAATACTTCGCTTGATGTAGAATTTAAATCTATAATTTGCTCGAATGTAAAGATTTGAGTTTAGGAAACTTGCTCAATTTAAAAGTAAAGTTTAAAAACTTGCCTCGTGCACAAGCTACAATTATACTCAATTCTTTAATTACTCTTACCTATTAACACATTCACAATATTAATTAATCACAGGTTCGATATGTTTATCGGTTCACAACTGTGTTCTTCGAACTCATTATTAGGTTTTTTAAATAATGGTTTACGTTGATTAATTAACTTATTAATTAATCACATAACTTAAGTTATTAACTTTTGTTATCATCTTATCACATACATAGCATGTCTTCGCGTTTATTAGACTCAAAACATTTTTCTCAAAATTCAACACTTAGCAAATTTTTTGAAAATTTCAGATGGGCACGGCCGCACGACTTTTACCCTTGGACCCTGCGCGGCCGCTCGACTACGGAATTCCAGAATTTCCAGTTCGCGAAGAACTATAGGAATTCGACCACTTTCTCAAATTTTACACCATTACTCTGATTTATAGTATTACCCATGAAGTACAAACTTCACAGGGACATTATATATCACTTCTAAGACATTCTTAAAATTTTAACACTTAAAATTATACAAATTAACACCATCAATTTCACTGTTCTTCATAACTTTTGACAAGTTTGAAGAAAATATAAAATCTCTCATTACGGATTCGTTATAACACCAAATCCGTTCATTCCAATCTTATTTCCTTTGTTTTAACATATACAATCATAACCATGTGTCAATTTTAATATAACATATGATTACAATATTTATTTCACCCATATGGGTTATTCCCCATATTCAATACTCTGTACATCGTAAAATTCAATTCTTAACAAAATTTCTTGGTGTGATTATTGTAAATCATGGATACATGATCTAACACATAATACTAACATATATGGTCACATATATGATAACCTCATACTTTAATTTTTCAAACTGATTCTTAACAGAGAGTTTTTACAAAGACGTATAAAAACTCTGTAACTTTTTCAAAAATCCAATTAAGGCCAAATTAAATAAAATTGATCATTTTAAATCATTCATACCAATTATAAAACACGTTATAATCACACACCCATATAGATAAAGTCATATCATAACTTAATTATGAAACTAGTTTTTCACAGAAAACTTAAAGTACGTAAATGAAAATTTTGGAGAAAATTTAGATTTTGAAAATTAAAGAAGGAATTACCCTTAGTAGTGAAGATGATATAATCAAAGATAATTCAATGATCTCTCCAATTTCTTTTTCTCTCAATTTCTTCCTCTCTTCCCTCTAAACTTCTCTGAAGTTTTCTAACTTTTTCTTTCTATGATAATGACTTAGGATAACAAGTATACGTATTATATAATGTACCGTTGTATAATAAACGGACTAACTTCTCTTAAGGCCTTGTTTGGTTTTCTCCTAACTCTTCTTTTTCATTTATTTTAATTAACTAATTTACTATATAGTTAATTGTCACACTATTAATTAACCAATTAATTTTAGTTAAATCCATTCAAATAAAATATAACAACTTTACATTAATTCACATTGTCATATAATTAATATTTTTATTTATTAATTACGTCAATTCATTAATTCTCTAATTAATTATTAATTAATTAAAGTAACATTATGTTTATTTAATTAATTCATTTAATCAAATAAACTCCATTAAATATATAATTTGAACTATTAAATTAATACACATTGATTTAATTAATGTAACACATATAATTAAATTAATCTAGCACAACTTCATGAATTAATTATTTAACTCAATAATTAAATCATTAAATTAATTACTTAACTCAATATTTAAATCAAAAAAATATTTATTTATTTCAATAAATATTCAAAAAACTGTACAAAATTCTCGTTCGTCACATCTTTCCCCCTTAAAAGGATTCTGTCTTCAGAATCACGGTCTGATTAATAATTTCGTCCCGCCACATTCTCTTCCTTACAAAAATTTTGTCCCCAGAATCGCGTTTACCCATTCAGGAGAATAAGTGTGGATAAGTTTTCATTATATTCTCTTCGAGTTCCCACGTAGCTTCTTCAGCGTTGTGGTTCCTCCAAATTACCTTAACAGAATGTATTACTTTGTTCCTGAGAACTTGCTCTTTTCTGTCAACAATTTGAACAGGAACTTCTTCATAGGATAAATCCTTCTCAAATTGTAGGGGTTCATATTCTATCACATGTTTGTAATCGAATTTATAAGGTCTTAATACTGACACGTGGAAGACGTTGTGGACATGCTCTAATGCCGGAGGTAAAGCTACCTCATAGGCTACTTCTTCAATTCTTCGTAGTACCTCAAAGTGTCCAATGAACCTCGGGCTCAATTTTCCCTTCTTACCAAATCTGATCTTTCCCTTCCAGGGAGAGACCTTCAAAAATACAAAGCTACCAGATTCAAACTCTACATTCTTGCGGTGTGGATCGGTGTATTTCTTCTGCCTATCCTGAGCCGCTACTAATCTTGTCCGAATTACTTTAACTATTTCTGCTGTTTGTTGTACCAACTCTGGTAGCAATTGTCTCTCGCCAACTTCATCCCAGTGCAGTGGAGTTCTGCACTTTCTACCGTACAACGCTTCGTAAGGCGGCATACCAATACTAGCGTGGTAACTATTATTATAACCGAATTCTACAAGCGGTAAGTGATCGTCCCAATTGCCATTGAAATCCATGATGCATGCTCTCAGCATATCCTCTAATGTCTGGATCGTCCTTTTGCTTTGCCCGTCAGTTTGAGGGTGATAAGCGGTACTCATTCGCAATTGTGTTCCCATGCATTCTTGTAGTCGTTTCCAGAAATTAGATGTAAAGCGCGGATCGCGGTCAGAAACAATCGACACTAGCACCCCGTGCCTTGAAACAATCTCTTTCACGTATAACTTCGCCAATTGTTCTAAGTTAAAGATGATTCTGATCGGAAGAAAGTGTGCGGATTTCGTTAATCGGTCGACGATAACCCATACTGCGTCGTAGCCTTTCTGGGTCGTCGGAAGGCCAACAACAAAATTCATCGTAATATGTTCCCATTTCCATTCTAGGATCTCTAAAGGTTGTAGCAAACCACTTGGTCTCTGATGTTCTACCTTGACCCTCTGACATGTCAAACACCTGACAACACAATCGGAAACGTCCCTTTTAATATTTGGCCACCAAAAGTGTTGTCGTAAATCCTGATACATCTTGGTACTTCTGGGATAAATGGAATACCTCGAACTATGAGCCCCGCTCAGAATGTCCTCCTTAATTTCTGGTACTAGCGGTACCCAAACTCTGTTTTCAAACCTCAACAATCCCTCGCTGTCCATTTTAAATCTAAGTTCAGTCCCTTCAGATATCTTATTCTTTACTTATTCATATTCCTTATCTAGGATTTGAGCTTCCTTAACCTTATCCAATAGAGTTGTACCAGCTTGCATCTGGAATAGCTTCACATCAGTCTCCATTGGACATCCTACTTCCAATTCCAGCTTTTCCATTGCTAAAATCAACTCTTCTTGTGCTGTTAGCATCATCAACTTCTCCCGACCCTTTCTGCTTAAGGCGTCGGCTACAACATTCGCTTTTCTCGGGTGGTATAAAATATCATAATCATAGTCCATTATTAACTCCAGCCATCTTCTCTAACGCATATTTAAGTCTTTCTGAGTAAAAATATATTTCAAACTCTTGTGGTTCGTATATATTTCACACTTCTCCCCATGGAGATAGTGTCTCCAAATCTTTAAGGCGAATACCACTATAGCCAATTCTAAATCGTGGGTTGGATATCCCTTCTCATAATCTTTCAACTGTTGTGACGCGTACGCAATGACTCTGCCGTTTTGCATAAGCACACAACCTAGCCCTTTATGCGACGCATCACTATATACTATAAAGTTTCCTGTGTCATCCGGAAGGGACAACACAGGTGTTGTACTCAATTTTTTCTTAAGTTCTTGAAAACTTTCCTCGCACTTTTCCGTCCAAACGAATTTCACAACTTTCCTAGTCCAATTCGTTAGCGGAGTGGCGATCTTGGAAAAATCCTAAATGAATCTTCTGTAATAACCTACTAATCCAAGAAAACTTCATACTTCCGACGGTGTTTTCGGCTGATCCCAATTCATCACTGCTTAGACTTTGGAGGGATCCACCGAAATTCCGTCCTTATCAATCACATATCCGAGAAATTGCACCCTTTCAATCCAGAACTCACATTTCGAGAATTTGGCGTATAACTTTTCCCTTCTCAACACCTCCAATGTCAACTTCAAATGCTCAACATGCTCTTCCTTTGTTTTTGAATACACCAGTATATCGTCAATAAAGACCACCACGAATTTGTCCAAAAATGGCTTGAACACTCCATTCATTAGGCCCATAAATGCTGCAGGGGCATTCGTTAGACCAAATGACATAACCAAAAATTCGTAGTGACCATATCGTGTCCTGAATGCTGTCTTCGGGACATCTTCTGGCCTCACCTTCAGTTGATGATAACCACTTCTTAGGTCTATCTTTAAGAAATATCTCGCTCCCTTTAATTGATCAAACAGATCATCAATTCTTGGTAACGGATACCTGTTCTTAATGGTAACCTTGTTCAACTCTCTATAATCGATGCAGAGCCGCATCGTCCCATCCTTCTTCTTAACAAATAACACCGGCGCTCTCCACGGTGATACGCTCGGTTGAATATATTTCTTGTCCAGTAGCTCTTGTAGCTGAACCATCAATTCCTTCATTTCTACCGGAGCCATCCGATACGGTGCTTTCGATATTGGAGTCGTTCCTGGCACCAAATCGATAACAAAATCTACTTCCCTATCCGGCGGAAGTCCTGGCAGATCGTCCGGAAACACATCCACGAAGTCCCTTACGACTGGTATTTCCTTTAACTTTGGATTCTCTTTACGACTATCGACTATGTAGGATAAATATCCCACACAGCCTTGTCTTAATAACTTCCTGGCTTGCATCATCGTCAGACAACTCGCTTGCCTAGGCAACTTGCTACCATAAAACACAACTTTTGACGGAGTCATAAGGTTAATACATTTCTTCTGGCAATCAATTACAGCCCCATAATTGAATAACCAATCCATTCCCATAATAACGTCAAATTCCCCAAGTTTAATCTGGACAAGATCTACATTCATAATGTTACCCTTAATATCCACTCTACAGTTCTTGTGTATATACCTAACAGGAATCACTTCCCTGTTCGCAATCTCTATGTTCATAGGGATTTCTAACTCGTCTTTATGCAATTCTAAGTTCTTGGCAAAGTCATCGGATATAAATGAACAAGTAGCACCCGAATCAAATAAAACATAATTATTGACTTTATTGATCGGAATGATACCTGACACCATATCACGAGACTGCACAACATCCTGAACGGTCATATTGAATGTCCTTGTAGTTGGTCGATTTGTCGAAGTCGGTCCGGTAATGGTAAGAGGATTTCCACTATTATTTTCCTTATTTCCACCGGACCCTGCCCCTCCAGATGCCTTCTTGGGACAGTCTCTAGCCAAGTGATCCTTTGACCCACACGTGTAGTAGGCGCCCTTCTTAGGGTTAGGGCAGTTAGGTGCTGATAGTAGTGTGCATACAAGCCAATCATGTATGATGATAAAGCACATACTTTGTAAACAATCTTATTTATTTATTAATAACATATTCATTTAAGGCATATAATTATCTACATGGTGCTGTTTTTATAATATGTAAATAACCCATAGTTTTAAGCAATGCTTTTAGAATCATGATGAGATCATGATAATGAGATCTAAATTCTTAGAATGCTTAAAAACTAAAATAGTTCCCAATTGTGGGATTACTAAAATGGGAATTAGTAAATTCGGATAGATTGATACATATGTTGCTTGCTCATTGGATGAGGATGACTGATCTCATGGTCATTTGTGTGGAGACACTAAAGCAAGTATGTAGGTGCTTATTGGAGAATAAGTTCACCGAACGTGACTCGCTATGGAATACCTAATGGAGTTTTACTCGCCTGTCAATAGGAATTCCTAATGTGATAGTAGTACAAGTGATCCTTGGACTTGAGATCATCATAGTATCTTGTATGTAACAAATTATACTTTGACTAATTCCTTAAGGCCTTTTAAGGCATATATAGGGTATGCTTGGGTATAATGAGTTACATATGGAGATAATGAATGATCAATAAAGAATCTACCACCTCTAGTAAAAAGGAGATATGTCCTATGTGATTCGTTAAATGACAACCCAGGAATCCTTGGCCAAGGTAGAATGAAATTAGAAAGAGGTTTCTAATTTGCATTATTTGGAGTTGTGCATTTTCTAATCGAAATACATATGATTAAATAAATTAAGACTTGACAGTAAATTCATGTCTTATATTTAATTGGGACATTGTATGGTAGAAGGATTGAATTGTACGGTAACTATTAACTCACAGGTTCTTTTATGATTAATGTTGAAATCTATATTATCTGGAAAGTCGTTGATCGCTAGGGAGGCTTATCCCTATTGTAGAATAAATGTTATTTATTTAAATAGATTATTAGTTTAATTTATTTATTTAAATAAAATTAGAATTGTTCTAATTGATTTATTCATAACCGGTTTAATATGGAGAACCTAAATGGTCACACCATAAAAAGAAGAAAAATTATTTAAGAAGAAAATGGCGTGATAGTAATAATGCATTAATTATAATTAATTTAATCTATGGTGATAGAATAAATTAAATAGCTTAATGTTTATTATTTATATTAAATATAAATTAATAAGAGAAGTCTTATTAAAATTATTATTGTTATTATTATTTTAATTCTAAAGGAGTTTAGGAATTAATATAATATCAGTACTCTCTCTTAATCCTAATAAGATTAGGATATAAATTAATTAAAAGTGTTTAATTAATTAATTAAATAAAACCCTATTTTAATTAGATTAGGAGGGTTAACCTAATATCTATATAAGAGAGTCTTATATCAGAAATAAGGGACGTGAATTTTTTCAAGAGTTGGGAGTACACATATTCTATAGAGATAGAAATAAGGGTTAAGCCAATAACCCATCTTCTTGAGTTCTTCATCTTCCTTGGTGGATCACCGTTAGAGGCCAAACATTTGGGTGGCTGACATTGATCAAGGGAAGGAGCCACTACAGAGGAATCAAAGGAATCAAAGGAGTAGAACTTGTACCTGAGAAAGCTTGGATCTTCAAAGGTATAATTCTATTTTTCTCCTTCTATATTCACTGATAATTGATGCACAAGAATGATCATGGTTATGGGTTTGTATAAATTTTTGAAAACCTAATTTTTGCGCTTCCGCCCTATTTATGTGATTTGATTGCATGATTGAGTTACGTACAAACCCAACAGTGGTATCAGAGCCAATCTTGTGCTAATTATCAGTCTATGTGATTCCATACATGTATGATATGCGATTGGATCTAGTTCTGGGTAACAAAAATTTTTCAGATTCTGTGAAGCTGCGCAGCTGCGCCGGTACAAGGCAATATTGCTGCGCAGCTGCGCCGGTTATTGTTCCTGGTTTTCATGCTGCGCAGCTGCGCCGGTTCCCTTTACATTCTTGGCGCAGCTGCGCCACTGGACAGGAACTGAATTTTTTTTTATTTTATTTAATTAAATGAATGGTTTATTTAATTAATAAATGTTTAAAATAAAGATGTTTATTTTATATGAAATGAGATTTCAGAATTGCTAAAATTAAAGAGTTTAATTTGAAATTGTTTTTGAATGAAATAAAGGAGTTTATTTTTCCAAAAATAAAGTTTAGCAAACTTTTGCCCATTAACTGATATTAATACATATATGGAATGAATTTATTTTCATGAGATGAATAAGTTTTATTGATATATATGATGATATGTATGGTAATAAAAGGGATTGATTATGGACTATGACCAATGTGATTGGATTTTATTTTGGTTGAATGCTTGAATGAATGAGTTTTATAAAATGGGGACTGCGTACCTCGTCTTCTCTAGTTTTATTCTCGATGTAAATTCTATCTCCTTTCTATGTACTTTCCCTTGACTGCTGATCAATGTTTCTATTTAATTTTAAATAGTTAATGTAATAGAGATAGTTAGAATTATTTTGAAGAAATTGGAGACCAAGGAGCAAGGAGCGCGTGAAGACCCGTTTGTATGGAGCCCGGGTTTAAATGTAATAGTTATATTTAAAATTTAAATTCTTGCACTCCTAGGTTTGACCTTTTGGTTTACTTGGTGGCTCTAGTGAACCAAACTAGAATAAAAGTCCATAATCAATCCGGGTAGAATATAGTATTCTATATTGCATGCTAAATATTATATATATTATATTTTATGCAAACATGCTTCGCATGTTTAATAAAATGACGCGTATTATATATATATATATATATATATATATGTGCATGCGCGCTAAACAAGATGAGACAAATAATAACAAACCCCTCAAAGAAATAATATTAAGTCTGAAGCGTTCAAATGATATTTGGAATATCGAACGTCGCCTTCAAGCATGATTAATTAATAGAGTATTAAATATTTAATATGAGTTTGTTGTGCTATCCACAAGGCGAGTATTGAATATTTAAGATGTTAATTAATCACATTTGATGCTTATTAAGAAAATTGAACGATCTAGTCTTGTTGTGCTATCCACAAGGACGAAAATTTTTCTTTTTGAATTTATGGAAGTGCTAGGCTGGACTTAACTTAAATCATTTTAGTTCGGATGTGCACACACATGACCATTATGATTTAAGAGACAAAATAAAAGGAGTTCTTCATCTTCCTTGGTGGATCACCGTTAGAGGCCAAATATTTGGGTGGCTGACATTGATCAAGGGAAGGAGCCACTACAGAGGACTCAAATGAATCAAAGGAGTAGAACTTGTACCTGTGGAAGCTTGGATCTTCAAAGGTATAATTCTATTTTTCTCCTTCTATATTCACTGATAATTGATGCACAAGAATGATCATGGTTGTGGGTTCGTATAAATTTTTGAAAACCTAATTTTTCCGCTTCCGCCCTATTTATGTGATTTGATTGCATGATTGAGTTACGTACAAACCCAACAGGTGCTATGTCGCCTTCCTGACCACAATTGTAGCAAACTCTTTTTCCTTTCATGTAGACTCCCAAGTGAGTCTTTCCACAGGTTGGGCATGGTTCTATCCTTTTCTTCTGACTCCCTTGCTGATTTACGGATGACGGGTTGTCATTCCACCTTCGTTTATGATTATTAGTTCCTCCCGTGTTACTGCCACTAGCCTTATTATTTCCTTCACTATCATTCTTTTTCTTCTTCTGATCCTGATTGTACTTGGTCACCGCTTCGCTTCCTCCAGAACTCCAGCAAAAGTGTTCAATTGAAACATTGACACTTTGCTATACAACCAGGGTTTCAGTCCCTGCTTAAATGGCCTAGCCTTTCTTTCGTCAGTATGCACCTGATATTGGGCAAACCTAGCCAATTTGTTAAACTTGCCGCGTAGTCGGGCACAGACATATTTTCCTGTTTCAACTTCAGAAACTGCACCTCTATTTGATTCTAGGAGCTGGTCGGGAAGTACATCTCGAAAAATATTTCCTTAAACCTTTCTCAGGTTATTACACCTTCTCCTCCCCTGACCTTATTTGCCTGCCACCAGTAGCTGGCTTTTGATTTTAACATGAATGTTGCGTAGGTAGTCTTTTGGTCCTCTCTAACTCGGGCAACCTCAAAAACTTTCTCTATCTCCATAACCCAAGTCTAAGCGTCTACCGGGTTTGTGGAGCCTTTAAACTTCGGCGGTCCCACTGCTTTAAAATCTTTAAACAAAGTGTTCGGTGGAGCTTGAGGATGATTGTTTATCGCTCCAGCTAACAGATTCACCAACTGCTGAACGGGCTTCGCATTGGCATCATTGTTGTTATTGTTATTCGTTGACCCTTCTTGGGCTTGTCGACGATTTTGTCTCCTTCTTGGCGACATATTTCTGTTAAAATATACGCTTGTTAGATCTTTATTCATTTTCTTAAATACTTAAGACTTAACTCAAATATTTAACACAATCACTTTAACTCATATCATCTCAAATAAACTTCGATATATTATTAAAATCAAAAGCTTTTAACATAGTACGATAACATTTCTGCCATTTACATCACTATCCCGAGATAAAGTATCTACATAATTTAATTCATCAGAATATTCCTTTGTTTATAATCACATCGGAATTTACATTATTAACTATCAATTAAGCATTCACATAATCATACTATCCTATCACGGCCTGCTAAGACGTCGGACAGCTTCGCTACGCTCCTCTTTCATGATGCGGGACATAGTCCTGCGATCTAACATATACCCAGGCAATCCTTCGAACTGAATTGGATATTTCATAACTCGATCCTGGGCTTCATCAATGGCCCTCAGAAACGTGTAGCACGTCTCTGCAACCTTAGCTTTCTTTGCACGCGCTTCATCCTCTGCCAGATCTGCACGTCGTGCATTGCTCACCCAAGCTTCTTCTACTATGGCGAGTCTTTCTGAGTTCTCTTTTATCTCATTATTCAACCTTTCTATCTCCTCTGACTTTTGCTCACTTTGGCCCCTCTCATGAGCCAAATCCCACTCCACATGTCCAAGACGTTTGTGGAGTGTCTCAACCTCACCATCCTTCTGCTCGATGGTAGACCGTTGAGTGATTGTCTGCTCCCTCAATTCCTGAATCGTATCTCGTAACTCTATGTTGCGATCATGCAATAAATCGTACATATCAGCGCTGACAGAGTTCGATGGGAACTCCTCAAGTTTTTCCTCCTCCTCCTCGGCTGCCTTAGCCGGGAACTCAAACTCCTCATGGTCCTACTCTGAGTCAATCTCTGGCTCATGCTCCCGACCAATGATTGTGATCAACGGAGATGGCTCTGGCTGTACTAACTGCTCCCAGACAGTATGTATGTCTCGGGGCTCATCATCTCTAGTCTCTAGGGGTACAATATCCCTGGGCTGACTAGCTCCTCCAGTATCTGACATCCTGACAAAATAAATTTTAAGTCTTAGTTATTAAGTGATGCTAATTGATACTCAAGCAAGTATATAATTATAAACACATAGCAGATAAGGTAATTTTATTATCTTTCTTAGAACTCAACAAGAGTTATCATTACTATCTTCTCGAAGGCTACTATCCTAAGGTTTTTCCCCACCTAAGGTTCATAACCTACGGCTCTGATACCAACTTGTGACACCACCAAATTCGGTATCTTAATTTCCACAGGATTTGGTGTTCACAGTTCAAATATTATACAACTATCTACCCATAATAATAGAAATTCATTTATTAGATAAATAATCCATCATCTTACATCATCTGAAATAATAATACATAATAAATCCCAAGTCATACTTAACCTTAAATCTCTGTTGCGAAAACGTAAATAAATAAGTCTTAAGTCATCACACATAAATCCTGAACTTTAACATTCTTAATATCAACACAAGTCTTCAACACTTGTTAGCTTTTTCCTTGCCCTTGCTACTAGAAGGCTCATCACATCGTTCGTTCTTAGCTGCATTGTTATTATGCAAGAGTGAGCACGAATGCCCGCAAGTATAAAAATATGACAATAATAACATGCAAGTGAATTTAAAGACATTTGAATAACAGAAAGCTCAACTTTTGAATCATGAATAATTAATCGAG
This sequence comes from Panax stipuleanatus, assembly GCA_020205555.1. Classification (NCBI taxonomy): domain Eukaryota; kingdom Viridiplantae; phylum Streptophyta; class Magnoliopsida; order Apiales; family Araliaceae; genus Panax; species Panax stipuleanatus. Next base: position 134,655,473 of record CM035118.1, on the reverse strand, counting down.
AATCAAATTACTTCTGAGGGTCATAAGACCTTGAACTAAGTCTTAGGTTGTCAAGTATATTAACTTTTAAACCTTTAACAGTCATAAGACTATAGACTTTAGTTCTCGTACTTAGGGAGATTAGCCCTTCGTACCGATACTGTGCACACTACCTCAACGCTTAAAGCATCATCAATTCCCCTTTAATAGGGTTGTTCATCTCAGTTTGACATCAGAGTCCGCACCAAATAAAGTTTGGTTTGGATAACTCAATAGTAGTTCTGGAATTTAGAACGTTTATCAACTATGGACTAGTCGAATCATTAAGGGTTCCCTAGTCTTAAAGGTTTCAACAAAATAAGATATTCAGTTTGAATAATAACTTCTCAAGGGTATACAATCGAATAAGTATTGCATACTGAAATGATACTTTTAAAAGAATCTTAACATCTCATATGAAATTCTGAACTTGAGTAATCAAGAATAAATACTTCGCTTGATGTAGAATTTAAATCTATAATTTGCACAAATGTAAAGATTTGAGTTTAGGAAACTTGCTCAATTTAAAAGTAAGGTTTAAAAACTTGTCTCGTGCACAAGCTACAATTATACTCACTTCTTTAATTACTCTTACCTATCAACACATTCACAATATTAATTAATCACAGGTTCGATATGTTTATCGGTTCACAACTGTGTTCTTCGAACTCATTATTAGGTTTTTCAAATAATGATTTACGTTGATTAATTAACTTATTAATTAATCACATAACTTAAGTTATTAACTTTTGTTATCATCTTATCACATACATAGCATGTCTTCGCGTTTATTAGACTCAAAACATTTTTCTCAAAATTCAACACTTAGCAAATTTTTCAAAAATTTCAGACGGGCGCGGCCGCTCGACTTTTATCCTTGGACCCAGCGCGACCGCGCGGCTACGGAATTTCAGAATTTCCAGTTCGCGAAGAACACAGGAATTCGACCACTTTCTCAAATTTTATACCATTACTCTGATTTATAGTGTTAGCCATGAAGTACAAACTTCACAGGGACATTATATATCACTTCTAACACATTCTTAAAATTCTAACACTTAAAATTATACAAATTAACACCATCAATTTCATTGTTCTTCATAACTTTTGTCAAGTTTGAAGAAAATATAAAATCTCTCCTTACGGATTCGTTATAACACCAAATCCGTTCATTCCAATCTTATTTCCTTTGTTTTAATATATACAATCATAACCATGTGTCAATTTTAATATAAACATATGATTACAACATTTATTTCACCTATATGGGTTATTCCCCATATTCAATACTCTGTACATCGTAAAATCCTATTCTTAACAAAATTTCTTGGTGTGATTAGTGTAAATCATGGATACATGATCTAACACATAATACTAACATATACGGTCACATATATGATAACCTCATACTTTAATTTCCCAAAATGATTCTTAATAGAGAGTTTTTACAAAGACGTATAAAAACTCTGTAACTTTTTCAAAAACCCAATTAAGGTCAAATTAAATAAAATTGATCATTTTAAATCATTCATACCAATTATAAAACACTTTATAATCACACAACCATATAGATAAAGCCATATCATAACTTGATTATAAAATTAGTTTTTCACAGAAAACTTAAAGTACGTAAATGAAAACTTTGGAGAAAATTTAGATTTTGAAAATTAAAGAAGGAATTACCCTTAGTAGTGAGGATGATATAATCAAAGATAATTCAATGATCTCTCTAATTTCTTTTCCTCTCAATTTCTTCCTCTCTTCTCTCTAAACTTCTCTGAACTTTTCTAACTTTTTCTTTCTATGATAATGACTTAGGATAACAAGTATACGTATTATATAATGTTACCGTTGTATAATAAACGGACTAACTTCTCTTAAGACCTTGTTTGGCTTTCTCCTAACTCTTCTTTTCCATTTATTTTAATTAACTAATTTACTATATAGTTAATTGTCACACTATTAATTAACCAATTAATTTTATTTAAATCCATTCAAATAAAATATAACAACTTTACATTAATTCACATTGTCACATAATTAATATTTTTATTTATTAATTACGTCAATTCATTAATTCTCTAATTAATTATTAATTAATTAAAGTAATATTATGTTTATTTAATTAATTCATTTAATCAAATAAACTCTATTAAATATATAATTTAAATTATTAAATTACTACACATTAATTTAATTAATGTAACACATATAATTAAATTAATCTAGCACAACTTCATGAATTAATTATTGAACTCAATAATTAAATCATTAAATTAATTACTTAACTCAATATTTAAATCAAAAAAAATATTTATTTATTTCAATAAATATTTAAATAACTGTACAAAATTCTCGTTCGTCACATACCTGATCCTCTTCAGGGGATAACTCATCCTCTTCACGGGATAACTCTTCAAGAGTTTTATTCACAGGAGATTTTTGTTCATAAGTTTTGGATAGATCAATAAATTTTGTAGCCTGTTTCATGGGTATAACCTCTTTATAAGATGCAACTTGTATTTCTTGTACTTTCTTCTGGGGAATTTTATCTTTAACACCGATCATTCTTCCAAGTTTCAGGTGTGACTTTGACTTAGTTGCTACTATATTAATTAATTTTCCTACATGAACTTCAATCCGTGCTGGAGTATTAGTAGCTAGAATGTGAGATTTCACTATTTTCTTATTATCGGTGAATAATTCTGGTAATTGATTTGCAATTCCTTGCAAATGAATAATCCTTTGAACTTCTAGTTCACATTGATTTGTACGAGAATCAAGATGAGATAACATCAAAACATTCCATGTAATCTCCCATTGTGCTTCAGGCAACGATCTCACGTCGTGCTTCAGGCAACGACTTTTCTCCCCCTAATTGTGGGTAGATTGTTTCATTAAAATGACAATCTCAAAACATGCCTTAAAAATATCACTTGTTGAGGTTATGATGCAACATGTAAAATAACATGACTTTAAGTATAAACTAGTATTTTGTTTTCATAAGCAAAGGTCAAACAATATTTTGAAGTCTTTTGATAATTGATTCATTTAAACCATTTTAAGTATGTGTATATGCAACAGGATGTTTAACATCAATTCCAATTAACATACAATATTCATCAAAAGCTTGAAATGTAAATTTACCAGCATTATCTAAATAAATTTTTCTAGTTATATAGATAATCAAGAAATTGTGCTCGCAACCTAATTATTTGAGCAAGAAGCATAACAAATACAACATTTCTAGTAGAAAGTAAACATGCATGCATGTGAACATCTGATAAATGCATCAAGAAAAATTATAAAGCACTTGAGTAGACCACAATGTGGGTGTATTGGTCCACATATATCACCCTGAATTCTTTCTTAGAAAGATGAACACTCAATAACAATCATTAAATGTGATCATTTGGTAATTAATTTACTTTGATAACATACTAATCAGTAGGTAAAGAAATTTTCTAGTCATTTAAGGAATGTACGTGAGAGTTTTCAATAATTCAACGTATCATTATTGATCCTAGAGGATCATGTCAAAGCATAAAAACATTTGGATCCGAACACTTCTGGTGTATTGTACACTTCTGGTGTATTACAACATTTGTTTCAAATGTTCTCATTTTAGCATAATATAACCTAGAAGAGAAAATAGACAATTTTTCTAATATGAGATTTTGGTCCGATATTATTAAAGTAATATAAAAAAAAAATTCACTGCCTTAGTTATTGGTTTCAATATGATAACCATTATAATTTATATCCTTATAGCTGAGCAAATTTTTGCTTGTCTCAGAATAATACATAACATCATCAATACAAAGTTTTGTACCCTTTGGCAATATTATAATCGCTCTTCCAGAGACTTTAATCAAGTTTGATGAGCTTCTGACCCATACATCTTTATATAGTGACAAACTTTTGTATTCAAGTGGTCATCCACAATACATGTGTTATCTCTCAAAATCAATTAGAATAGTATTTCTTCTCTCAAATGGAATCTGGCTTCTTCCATTCCTTTACAAATGGAGGATATACATATATATAGCACACTTTAATATGTTAATGGAAGGACTTGAGGCCTTTGGAATTATCAGTCTTTTCATCTTCCAATCTTTTCACCTTCCAATCAATGTATTTTTCAACACTCCATTTGAAAAGTCAAAATAATTCATATGATCTTCAGGATCATTATGATCAATAAAGTTAATTTCAATTTCCTTTCTTTTTCTTTTATGGAGTCTTGGTACAAATTTACCAAATATTTAGGAGTAAGACAGGTGCATCCCCTTTTCTATATTGATTGTTCTTTTCACGCCCACGACCACAACCATAATTTCCTCTATGTTTATCAAATGAGGTTTCATTCACTCCAGGGAATGGAGTATAATCGGTCGGGCGAGATTGTTGATTTTTTCAGCAAAAACTCTTTATTTTGTACAACTAATAGAAGACGTGATATAACTTCTGGGAACATAATTTTCTTTATCACTTCAGGAAATATTTTGTGAACTTACGCTCTCGATATTGCTGCTGCAGGAGCATATTCGAGTCATGAAATATAATAAATATTTTTTAACATGTCTTCATCAGTGTTTTTTTTCTTTCATGGAGATGATGATGAATAAAAATTATTTATTTTGCATGATCTTGCAGGGATGCATGATTTTCAACCTTAATTGTATCTCCAAGGTTCTTTGCCTCTAGATGAATCTTAACATCAAAAATTCATGACAACTAATTCTTACCCGAGATATCAAGGACAACAAATTCAAGTTTCGACATTTATATAAATATAAATATATACATATAGTAAGAAACTTTCTTTGCTCAAAGCGTCAAACAATTCAAAATGAACCAGTTGATGGAGGATTGACTTCAAATGTGGCAGAGTTTGTATTTTGTACTAGTTCTCATGCCTACTAAAATAAAGTACTTACCATGATTAAAAGAAATCGAAAATTATTTTCATTTTAATTGCAATAACAAACGCAGAACATGCAACCTTATACCATGCCCAAGTATCTCATCTCAATTATTCAAATTTGAAGTAGCTTCTCCAAATGCATACCACTAACACATTTTAAATAACAAATGTTGAGATTTTTTTTTTAGATGATTACCTACTTATGGTAATTGATATAGCACTGTTTTACACTTGCACTATGATGTTTTATTACCACCGTGTACAACCAATTATTCTCAAACACCAAGATAGATATTTGCATCCACAGGACCATAACACACCTTAATTCACTCAAGTCTATAAAAAAAACAAGTGTAGGAAAAAGATTAATGATTGAAATTTCTACATCATTTGCTTCTCTGGACTAATATATTATTAAAATACTTACATTATACTACGAATCCTAAACACTCAAATCTCATAAATTTTTAATCAATTAAAAATCACCAAAATTATGAGCATAAAACGTAAAGACAAACAAATAGGATAATTACTAATTCATTAAAAAAAAACTTTCAGTGAGTTGAGAGAATTACATAAATAATTTTTGATATTTGAAGAACAATAGGAGGACAACTTCCTTTCCAAAATTTGGTAGAGATTCGTGCTGATAACGTGTTATAAAAGATTACTAAAATTAAGAACAAAGATGATTAGAAGAAAGAGAGCATTCTCATAGTATTTTCATGTTTATCATTCTCTTTGTAATACATCTATTTATAAATACATGAACATCAATATTTGAAGGTTTCAAAACTCAAAGGTCATGAGTTTCAAAACTTAAAGGACATGGGAGTTACAAAGCTTAAATGTTATTACAATAAATATGGGAGGAATGAATCTAAACATCCATATATATTATAATTTTATAACAAATTAATTTTTTTTTGAGTTTTCTTAATTATTCCGTCATGACACTTTAATTTTACTACGGACATCTAGCCAAGACAAATTCTTCACAAGACATAATATATCACTAACAAGAAATTTATTACGAAAAAATATTTTCTTCAGACGATTGCTCGTATAAGACCTCATCGCAATAAGGTATTATTTGTTGAACAGTAACTAAATATTTTTTGTGAAAGATATATATATTGTGAATAATTTTTTATTCACAAATTATATTTGGTAATAGAATATTGTTATTTAGTGAAATATTGGTTTCTTTCATAAATAATATTTTAAAAAGAACTATTTAATTTGAAATTAGAAATAACTGTATTCTCTCATAAATAAATTTTAAAAAAATATTTTGAAAAATAAATTTATTTAACGAGAGAATATTTTTCTTTAATAATTATAAATTGAGAATCTTTCTTCAATTTAGTGAGAAAAATTCCTTCATTGATGACTAACAAATTAAATTAATTAGAAAAGATTTTAGTGAGTGAAATAATCATTCATTAATGTCCATTTTTCAAGTAAAATCCTTCACAAATTATAAAATTGTAAATAAAAAATTAATTGGTAAATAATCAAAATTCATTGCAAATTATAATTAATTTTAAATTAGTAATTTCATATTTATTATTATTAATCTCTATAAGAAATATTAAATTTAATATTTTAAGTAAATATAAATATCATACTTGTTTCAAACTAATTGATAAACTAATGCATAAAGAACTAATAAAACCAATACTCCATATATAAATAGATAATGCTCGAGTCACGAAAAGTACATAGTTTGTTATTGTATTTTGGTCTCTCCAGAACCATAGTATCTACAATATTAATATTAACTAATGTAAGTAAATTGAAAGAATTACAACGAACTAGAAGGAATAAAGGGTGTAATGTTAGGTCCATTTCATCATCATTTTCTTTAAGAAAATCAATGTTGGGCATGTAAACTTCACATTGCAAGAGAAACAACAAAATTCAATGAAATGAAGAATAAGAAAAGATGAAACTGGTAAACTTAAATGGTAAACTTAAATAGAGAGAGAGAGAGAGAGAGAGAGAGAGAGAGAGAGAGAGAGAGAGAGAGAGAGAGAGAGAGAGAGATTAACCATTAATTTGACAAGAGATAACGTTTTTGAGACATATGCTGGCTGCCCATTTCATTCACACACTCGTGTACGTGTTTTCTTCTTGTGATTAGAAGCTTTTTCAGTAGTGTTACCACTGGAGAGAAGAAATAGAAAAGAAACAACAAAAATATATAAACATGACCATATATGTTACTTGAATGTTACTAAAAGCTAAACTATAAAGATCCAAAAAATCCAGTTAATTAAAGAACATTTCAAGTCTCTTTTCATACCATTCGTGTAAAAGCAATTCCATACGACAATGTTTGACAGCAGAGAAATCGACACTATCTTTTGCATCGCTCCCTGCTTGTAGCATTACATTCAATTATATTTTCGTGCACATCAGCAGAAGAAGAAAAAAGGAACAAAGTAGGAAAACATGCAACTGTATATGCAAGTGCATTTCCTTGATAACACTTGCCTCTTCTTCATATTTTGAACTTATCAGGCTACTTTTTTAATTTGTTGTTGTTGAATATCTTGTATATGCATTAATCCAAATAATTGGAAATTAATTAAAAAAGAATATCATATATAAGGTCAAATTCATGAACTTGGTCGTACACTGATCGTCTTCCATTCTGATGGTCGTGAGATATTAAGTTTTTTGCTAAATTATCAGTGAGAGATTCATAGAAGTGTATCATACCTTTGATGCATTAATCAAATATATTCTCAGTCATTTTTGGCAAAATTAAAATTCATAAATGAGAAGAAAAAATAGTAAAATCCATAAAGGGATTCCAGAACTTCATGGAAGAGTAAAAATGTGTGGGGTCAACTTTGATCAAGACAAAAATTAACAGCAAGATGTATATGTTGAAACAATCAATAACGACGAATTTGAAATGATAGAGAACAATATACTCTAGTGTCTTTTAGATTTTTAGTTCATACCGAGCAGTACTCTTATGTTCAAGCTATCAAGTTGGAATTGGCAGCTATATTTATCTGATTATAAAACCCACACAGAGCAACATTCTTCAAGTGCCCCACCAATCATCAATCAGAAGACTTCTCACAAAGTGGCTCGTAATATTTATTTACTACTACTACTACTACAAGATATTTGAGTTCAATCAAGGTAGTGATTTCTATAACAAGTAAAAACCAATAATTTGACATTTCATATGTTTAACCATAATAGTATAGTATAGGTATATTCTTGCATGGGTCGTTGTTTTTATACGATTCAATTCAAGAGTTTGGTAACACGCAGATTCAAGCGGCTGCTTTATTGAATTTTGATAAACTCTCCTCAAAATCTCTTTTTTTTGTATTATCTCATTCAACCTTCACCTCTATAAATATTACAAGAGACCTAGTATATTTAGGAAATTACTTGGCGTGCAAGCCCACAAATCACAAATCATGCCTAACATTACGCCTCCTATAATCATGCCTAACATTACTATCCTATATCTCTATCTCTTAATAATAGTAAGTATCTTTTCACATAATATTATTATTCATAATATATCATATAATATCTCAATACCCCCCCTCAAGTGGAAGCGTGAAGATCTCGAATGCCCAACTTGCGAAGGATAAATTCAAATTGCGTCTTTCCCAAGGCTTTTGTAAAAATGTCCACTAATTGCACCGTTGTAGGAACATACAAGGGACAAATAACTCCTTCCGTAACCGCATCGTGAACGAAATGACAATCCGCTTCAATATGCTTCGTGCGCTCATGAAATACTGGATTCTGAGCAAAATGTAAAGTGGATTGACTGTCACAATATAAACGCATCCCTTTGGGATGACTAACTCCCAAATCGCCAAGTAGCTGTTTGAGCCATTTTAACTCACATGTAGTCGTCGTCATAGATCGGTACTCAGCTTCTGCAGAAGAACGTGACACGGTTGGTTGTTTCTTAGTTTTCCAAGAGACCGGGGAAAGACCAAGTAACACCAACCATCCTGTTAAAGAACGTCTCGTAAGTGGACAACTAGCCCAATCCAAATCACACCATCCTTCTAAGTTCAATCGACTATCAGACCTAAGCAGAATGCCTTGGCCCGGTTTTTTCTTCAAGTATCTAACCACCCTCAAGGCCGCCTCCAAATGTTCTTCACGAGGTTGTTGCATAAACTGAGACAAAATGTGGACAGAATACGCAAGATCAGGCCTAGTCACAGATAAGTAAATCAACCGCCCTATAAGTCTTCGATAGAGCTCCGAATTCTCGAGTAACACACCATTGGCCAATGCCAATTTATGATGTTGTTTCATCGAAAATTCGGCTGGCTTTGCTCCCAACAAGCCTGTTTCTTCAATAATTTTCAATGCATATTTTCGGTGGAAAAGATAAATTCCCTCAGGACTTCGGGCTACTTCTATCCCTAAAAAAATATTTTTAGACTCCCAAATCCTTCATATGAAAGCATTCACCTAAGTACGCTTTAAAAATTTTCAGGGTCGTGATATCATTTCCTGCAATGATTAAATCATCTACCTAAACTAACACATTGATTTGTATTTCTCCCCTGTGCAATGTAAAAAGAGAGTAGTCAGAGTAGGGTTGAGCAAATCTATAGCGCTTCAATGCTGTAGCTAGTTTAGCAAACTAACATCGGGGAGCCTGTTTCAACCCATATAGTGACTTTTTCAACCTGCAAACCAAATTTGGGTTAGTGTTTTTAAAACCTGGAGGTACTTTCATATACACCTCCTCATCCAAGTCACCATGGAGAAAAGCGTTGTGCACATCCATTTGATGTACTTCCCACTTTTTAATTGCCGCCACTGCCAAGAAGGAACGAACAGTCACCATTTTTGCCACCGGGGCAAATGTCTCATCATAGTCTATTCCCTCTATTTGATGATGTCTGAATATAACAAGTCTCGCTTTCAATTGTTCTATGCTCCCATCTGAGTGATGTTTTATTCGGTACACCCATTTACTTTTGAGTGCTTTCTTCCCTGGCGGCAGTTTCTCCAGGACCCATGTCTTATTCTCTTCCAAGGCTCGTATCTCGATGCCCATTGCATCATGCCACCCAGAATGTTTTACGGCTTCCTTAAAATTCTTAGGTTCTTTCCCTGCTCTCACAACTGCAACAAATTTTTGATGTCTAGTAGAAAATCGTTCACAAGATACAAAGTTAGTAATAGGATAAAGAGTACCTGAGGCATGTTGTTGGGCAGATGAACTTTCCGAGGACTTTACTTTTTGAATCGTATGAGTGACAAAGTCCTTATATTTTGTCGATGGAATTTTGTCTCTTATCCCTCTTCCCATTTTTGCGTCCACATTTTCCACTATTGCAGCAACCACCTCTGGCTCTCCGGGCTCCATATCGTCCTCTTGCACCACCACAATATCAAGACTATCAACCCCGTGTGCGGGCGCTGCCTCGCCAGCCACACTGCTCACATTTACTCCCTCGTCTCCATGCAAGCCCATGGATGCAACCCCCCCTCCAAGAGATGCATCGTAAGTCTCCCAACCCATATCATCATCAGCATACTCGATGTCAGAATTAATTCGAGTAGTAGAGTGGGTTTTGTCTTGTTGCACAGCAAATGGAAATTCATGTTCATAAAATTTTACATCTCTTGAGACAAAGAATTCTTGTGATTATAAATCATACAATTTCCATCCCTTTTTCCCATAGGGATACCCCACAAATATGCACTTTCGACTTTTACTTGCAAATTTGTCCCCGTCACGTCTTTGATTATGGGCATAACATAGGCAACCAAAAATTTTCATGTTATCAAATTTAGGTACTTTACCAAATAATTTTTCATAAGGTGTCATATAATTAAGCACACTAGACGGTGTTCGATTAATTAAATAACACACTGCTAACACACATTCTCCCCAAAATCGTATTGGTAAATGACCCTGAAATCTAAGTGCCCGTGCCACATTCATAATATGTTGATGTTTTCTTTCAACTCTCCCATTTTGTTGTGGAGTGCCCACACATGACGTCTCAAACACAATCCCATGCTTAAAAAAATAATCACGAAGACAATTAAATTATGTGTCGTTGTCACTTTGTACTTTCTTCATTTTCTTATCAAATTGTCGATCAACAAAAGCAACAAAATTCATAAACATGGTCTCAATCTCGGTTTTATTGTATAATAAATAAACCCAAACGGCACGCGAATAATCGTCTACAATTGTCAAGTAATATTTTGCCCTATATGATGAAGGAGTTTGATAAGGTCCCCACAAATCACAATGAACTAAATCAAACAAACGACTTGCATTATTCTCACTTAAAGAAAAACTATCTCTATGCTGTTTAGCACGTGGACATACATCACATGCTCTTTTATTCGTGCTTCTATTAAACTGACTCACATTAGGGATGAACCTTAACACCTTATCCGACGGATGACCCAAGCGTTTATGCCACAAACCCATTGATGAATCCCCTTCCACCGCCAATGCACGCACCCTCGGAACACTCCGAAAAAAAAGTCCATCGGTTCGTTCACCCGCTCCAATCAATGTCCTCGTCGTCCGGTCCTGTATTACACACAATGCATTAGTAATTTGAGCGATACAATTGGAATCATTGATTAATTGTGTTACAGAAATTAGGTTGCAAGTTAATTGAGGCACAAAAAGAACATTATCGAGCCGCAAACCACCATCCAAAATCACACTGCCCTCTTTTGTAGCAGTCGCATCATTCCCATCTGGTAACCCCACCGGGCAGTTTGTAATCTTTTTCACATTAATCAGACACTGTAAATTTCCTGTCGCATGGTTTGAGGCTCCCGTGTCAATAATCCAAGCAATGTCATTCTTACCGTGAAGACGATCCTTGGTTTTGGGAATGTTCAAAACATCAAGAATTTGCTGCCACTGTGCCAGAGTAATAACTGATATACCTGCTGCCTCACTCGAGTTTGGTGGTGCATGAGACTGTCCACTCTTAGCACCGTTGCTACTGCTACATGCCGCTGCTTTGTTGGCCCGCACAGGTGCATTGTGGGTGCCACTAGCACGCCCTCCAGAACGACCAGCTCCTCTTTCTGTCGTTGTTCCGCCACGACCCAGTCCACGTCCACCCCGAGGATGGTCCGCCCACCACTCGGGGAACCCATGGAGTTGAAAACACGAGCTTTCGTCAAGCCTTTCTCTGTTGCAGTGGGTACAAAAATTTTCAAAATTATCCACAAATTTAGATTTACCTCGCGCATCGGGTGTAATTCGAAAAGCCATGACGTGGTCACGGTTTTCATGATGTGAGGACTCTCCTCGCACCAGCCTCTCATCTTTTATGTCGCGCTGATATGCTTGATCAATGTTTGGTAAAGGATCTTGAGAAAGCAAATTGGAGCGAATCGTTGCATAGACCCCATCGAGGCCAATAAGAAAATGATGCAGGTAATCTTCGGCACGCAAATTAATCACTTGTCTATTGACATCACACGCACATGTTCCACATTTGTAAGTCGGCCTTTTGACGTAAGTCACAAGTTCATCCCATATACGAGATAGACGGCCAAAGTAAACTGACACCTCTTCATCATTATCTTGCTTGTATTCTCCTAGAGATGCCTTTAATTGGCATATACGAGTCCCGTTCACAACACAAAAATGCTGTTTGAGATGTACCCACAAGGATTACGCATCATCATAATAAGAAAGAATAGAACGCAGTGAGGGCTTAATAGTGTTGAGCAACCACGCTATGAGCATCGAATACACCGCAATCCAGTCCTCCAGTTTCTCAGGTGTTGTTGGTTTTGAGATTATCCCTTCCACAAAATCTTATTTTCTCTTCGCTTGCAACGAGGTTCGAATTGCCCTCGCCCATTCATTATAATTCGGACCACGCAATTGTATTGGTGTAATCACGTTGCCGGGATTGGAACTTGAGCCAAGAAAATAAGTCAAGTCTACCTTCTTCTCGGCATTACCACTGTTCGCACCGTTCTTTTCATCCCCACCAGCCATAATCTCTTATGGTGTTTGATCTGTAATAAAAAAAAAATTGTGTGAGAAAAATTGTGTTTAATTTTCCCTAGGACATTACCCTGGCTCTGATACCATGATAAACTCTCCTCAAAATCTCTTTTTTCTGTATTATCTCATTCAACCTTCACCTCTATAAATATTACAAGAGATCGACCTAGTATATTTAGGAAATTACTTGGCATGCAAGCCCACAAATCACAAATCATGCCTAACATTACGCCTCCTATTATCATGCCTAACATTACTATCCTATATCTCTGTCTCTTAATAATAGTAAGTATATTTTCACATAATATTATTATTCACAATATATCATATAATATCGCAATAAAGTTTAATCATTATAATGACTAAGTTTGAAGTTTTAACATCCCATTAAATTTAAACTGTCTTACATCAATATATATATTATATTCAAAACAAGTAAATATTGTTTATATTATAGCTAGCAATAATTAGTAACAAAGTAATAATTCTCTGAAAATGGCTAAAGAATTATTATATTCAAAGTACGCTTGTATGCAACAAAAGTTCATGACCTAGCTACAATACAAGATATATGAACATTTTGAGTACCCAGTATGGATATAATCTAAGACTCCAAGTTCCAACCACACCCAGAAAATTAAAAGGAAAAAAAATACAAGATATAGCTAGTCAATGCTCATCAAAGGTATCCCTCACTAGGCCGTGCATTGGTTTAGAAAAAGGAAAGAAAATTTACAAAGAAAGTCTGGTTCTTATTTTGTTTGGTCACCATGCATGCAAAAAAAAAGGATAAGAAGATCTGAGTTAAAAACTTTCTTCATCATTTTCTTTGCCTTACTATATATATGATATATATATATATATAGGAAAATGATCCATAGAATACGTTAGCTATTAGTACTGTTTCAACTAACGCTCATCCAGCCATCCAAAATTAGAGTTAATGGCTGAGATGAGGGCCCAGCCACTAGAGGGAGTAGCGGCCAGCAATAAATTTTAATATTGTCTCTTCTGGCCGCTAGAGGGAGTAGCGGCCAGTCAAAACGACGTCGTTTTGCCTGGTCGCTACTCCCTCTAGCGGCCAGAAGAGACAATTTAAAATTTATTACTGGCCGCTACTCCCTCTAGCGGCCAGAAGAGAAGAATTTAAAAATCGTAGGCTGTAAGGGAATTTGGCTCAGCCGCTAGAGGGAGTATCGGCCAAATTCACCTTATATCCAATATAGATCTAACATTTTACTCCATTCCCATCCAAATGCTAAACAGCTGCAGAAATATAGCTTCGAAAAGAATCTGCTAGTTCTGAAATCACTTATTTGTGCGATAAATTTTTGGTAAGTCTTCACCAATGGCTTTCATGGCTGCTACAAATATATTTTTATCTAGCTCTTCTGAATCTTTTGCTAGTTTAGAATGTAGAAATGAATCGGAGTATGTTAATGATGGTGAAAGTAGTAGTACAATGGTAATGGTTCCTTATGTTGGTCAATTATTTTATAAATTAGAAAAAGCTAAAAAAAATTATAGATCCTATGCCCAAAAAAGTGGATTTGAGATTAGGATTGCTACGAGTCGTAAACATGCTCACAGTAATGATTTGACGTCAAGGTTATATGTATGTAAAAAAGCTGGTAGACCAACTTTGCTAAAGAATTCATTAGATGATGAATGTGATAACGATAAGAAAACAAGACAACGAGACACAATTGGTCGAACACTATGCAAAGCTAGAATGTATGTTGTCCACAGTAAGAAAGAAGATAACTGGCGTATTTTGGTTATTGAGTTGGATCACAATCATCAGTTAGTGACACCTGCCAAAGTAGATTTGATTGAGACACATAGAAATATTACGCCGGTAGCAAGAAAATTAATTAACACATTAAATCAGGCGGGTATTGGACCAAGTAGGATGATGAATGTTTTGAGCACAATGGGTGGAGGAATGCAAAATGTAGGTTTTAGTGACAAAGATGTTCGTAATGTAGTTAGGGATTTAAGACGTGACTCGGAGGATGAAAATGATGCACAAGCAGCAGTTAATTATCTGAAAAAATTTGATTCTAGCAGTGCGAGTAAATTTTTCTTTCGTGTCAAATCAGGTGAAGACAATCGCATAGCTTGTATCTTGTGGGTAGACGCCCGATCAAGATTTATGTATCAACGTTTCGGAGACGTGGTTACATTTGACACTACGTATAGGACAAATAGGTATAATATGCCATTTGTTCCATTTACCGGGGTCAACCACCATTATCACTCTGTTTTATTTGGATTTGCATTGTTAAGAGACGAGACAGAAGACACTTTCAGTTGGGTCTTAGAGACGTGGCTTGAAGCCATGGATTACAAAGCTCCTGTAACCATCATCACTGACCAAGATAAAGCCATGAGCAATGCTATTGGTAGGGTACTCCCATCCACTCATCATTTATTGTGTTCTTGGCATATTAGCAATAAATTTCCAGAAAAATTACATCATATTTATGCGGAACACCCATCGTTCAAAGATGATTTTAACAACTGTGTGTATAATTCATATTCCATTGGCGAGTTTGAAGAGCGTTGGGAAATACTTATGAAAAAATATGATTTGTCTCAAAATGAATGGCTCATAAGTTTGTATGATGTGAAGGAGAAATGGATAAGTGCATATACAAAGAGATATTTTGCTGCAGGAATGACAACCACCGGAAGAAGCGAAGGTATGAACCATTTTTTTGATTCTTATGTGAATGTTTCAACAGGCATGAAAGATTTTGTCGTTAAGACTCAGAAGGCTATTGAAAAATAATTCAACAGAGAGATAAAGGCTGATTATGTAACAAAGCATCGAAAACGTAGTTTGGTTTTAGGAACATCGTTGGAAGTACATGCTTCTGAATGTTATACAAAAGAGATGTTTAGACGTTTTCAAAGAGAGCTCGTGGATTCTTTTAAGTATAACATCAAACAAATTAGTGAGCTGTGCATTATTGATGCAAAGGTCTATGCAGTGTACAGGGAAGATGCAATTGAAAATAGTCGGAGATATCGGCAAGTTGTAAATAATTGTCAGGGGGGTCGATAACATGTACTTGTCAAATGTTCTCACATTCTGGTCAGATTTGCAGACACATACTGAGATTCTTAAGCTTCAAGAGTATTGCACGAATACCTGCTTACATGATCGTTCCTCGATGGACAAGAGATGCTAATAGGAGTAATGGTGAAGAGGAAATGGTTTCTCCAATGAGTGCAGACTTTGAAAAAAACCAATCAATGCGCTACAATCATTTGATGAGTGATTTTCAAGAGTTAGCTAGTAAAGCTGCTTGCTCAGTTAGAGGCTACAAGGCAATACTACAACAAAATGCACGGGAAAAAGCCCTTATTGATCAATACGACCCGGATGAGACAGACATACTAAACGATGATAATGATCGCGCAGAATTACATGCAGGTCAGGATATGGGATTGCAAGATGATGATGATGATGATGAAGAGTATAAGGTTGATGAGGAAGAACAAGAGTATTTGCCACCAATTGCTTCTCAGACAAAGGGTCGAAAAAGACAATCAAGATTAAAAAATGCCCTTGAAAGATTTGTGGGTTGTAAGTCTCACCGAAAATGTGCAATATGTGGATTTGAAACTAACCATGACAAGCGCAATCATTATAGGGTGTTAGGACTTCCTGAACCTAAAGATAATTAATGTCTCGTTATTTGTTTATTTGGAATTTACAAGTGTTTTTGTTCTTGAGTGATTATGGAGATGTAATTTAATCAGAATGTTGAAATGTTTGCTTTGTAATCAGAATGTTGAATCATTTGTAATTTAATCAGAATATTGGAATGTTTGTACTTTTCTGGACTAGACATGTTTTGTTTCTCCATGTAAATGTTTGCATGTTACTGCTGAGGGTGTGATGCCAAAGATTTCCCGGATGCTGGCCGTAAGGGTTTGGTGCTTAATGCCTGTATGCTGGCCGCTAGAGGGAGTAGCGGCCAACACTTTTCTAAAAAGTTCTGGCCGCTACTCCCTCTAGCGGCCAGCATACAGCCATTAGGCACCAGTTGACAAGAAGGATACCAACCCATACCTGTTAAACAACTTAATCGCCAACATCCAAACAATATATATAACAAATTAATCAATTAAAACATATGATCAATACCAAAATCACGCAATGAAATACCACCAGCAGTACAAAATATCTTTCATCCAAAGCAATAAAATATTACATGTTGAAGATTAACCTCTAAATAATTTGGTCTTTCGGTATTTCTCTAGCCTTATATTTGAACAATTCATAAGCTATTCTATACCTAAAGACCGATACATCATCCAAAGACCATTTTTCTTTGCCAAGGTCAATATTGCCCCGCACGAGGTAGTCAACATACTTGCAAACAAATATGTCGCAATCGTAATAATTGTCCTGCATAGGTCGAGCCTTTGTTGTCTGCACCTTTGGGGGTGTACGAGGCCAATCACCGAACGGGTTACCCATTCGCAATATCAACGGTATCATTTGTATCTACAATAACAATAACGGCATTAGTACGTACATATATTGCGGGAAAACTAACTGACTGTATTAAAAACAAAATGTCACGTACCGCGACATCGATGTACTCTTTGTACTTTTCGAATAACGTCATGAGCGGTTTGTCATTATATAGCGGGTCGAGAATAGAAACCTTCCATGTTGAGACCGAAAAGGTTAAGAGTATGAATAACTGTCACGTGGGATACATATAGGCATGAAGATAAAGTCGCACTGATGTATCGGCGGTCCCACTTGAGGTGTCGCATATGACTGGCAGAAAAGATCTCCACGAATTTCCTCCCCAGTTGACAAGGCACCTTTCCCCAAGTGCATGAAAAAGGAGGGCATAAAGCCAAATTTTGCCCATCTCTGTATTCCCTCACTCTGATATTTGGCTTCCCTATCCCGCAGAAGGCACATATATGCGTCCATCACATGTTCGTATATCCAAATTTCGGGTTGCAAAGAATTCATATCTTGGTGAGTCAATGTGTACCAATCTTGAGGGTGCGAAATGGGAAATTGAAGATGATTGTGGGGGAGTTGGGGAGAAGAAGTTCTCGTTGATCATTCCAATCTTTAGCCCACGAAGTCTTTTTGTTATAGACCCTTTAGGTCCATATGCTTCTACTGGAACATCATCTCCAATAAACGAAGAACTACCCTCGTACGTAAGCTGAGTAAGCTAGGACGTATCACAAGTAGCCTGGGTGGTAGGGATGTATACATCGAGCTCAAGCACAGGGGTGGGCCTCTCTGTCTGTTCACCCCACGTATACTCCTCCCCCCCACCCCTGACATTCGCATCATACAACTCATATAGTTGATCCCAACCCTCTTTCATGTGATTGTATTCGGGAGGAAAGTCTTGCTTGAACTTGAAAATTTTGTCAAGGAGAGATTTTGCGCCCTCAATCTATGCAAAAAATAACATAAAATAAGAAAACAAACAAAATAAATTAGTATCGAAGAATACAATAGATTACATCAAATAAACAAGCAATATATTATATTAATGTTACCCATTTGTAAAACTTTAACTTGCTTACCATGCTAACCATACGATGTTGATTATATACAGAACGAGGCTCGTAGGTAGTGTTGGAATCTCCTTCGCGTCGAGGGCGGTGCAAGTGTCGTCGGATAATTTTTTTGTACCACTTGAAGTATGTATCCATAGGGATAGTTTTAGCAACCTCCTGAACTTCTACCTCGAAACTTTCCATATATAGCTCCCACTCATCAATGTATTTTCTTCTCATTTGTATGTAATCTGGTGGCTCAAATGACTGTTCTATGGGCTGTCTCAAAGCATCATTTCTCTCAGCTGGAGACGGAATGCCTTGGATATACCCATATTGCCTCATTATCCGGTCGGGCATTTGATACTCGACAATATCAAAATGAATCAATGGGACCCGACCGGATCCTGCCAATCTAGCCTCATAGTTATAGTACCTCCAATCATCATCTCATCGCTGGTATGGCCGCCATACTACCTCCCACTGAGGTTGCCTATCAAATTCGCCCCGGTAGAAAGATAGATGGTGATGGGGATCGTTTCGCCTATCACCATATTGATGTTTGGGGGAGTACGCCCATGTTGTTGCTCTAGGGACCCACAGTAAAGAATTAGGCCTAGGGTTAGGCCTTCCAACCAAAAAACGCTCATATGCCCAAATTTGTAACAAGGTCACACAACCATTGATGTAATTACATTCTTTCATAGATGCTGTGTACAGACCCCGATATAAATATGACAAACATGCGGCACCCCATGCATATGTGGCAGTCTTATTTGAATCATAAATAAAATACATGTACCTAGGGTGTACAGTATTTTTTGACCTTGTGGGAAATAAAACCCCCCCGCATAGCCAAAGGACATATGCCTTTGTATACATACCAACCACATCTCTACTTGCATTGTCTGGACACTTGGAAAAAATTTTATGTAACCAAACTAAGGAAATACCACGTCTTTTTTGACATTATTCCATTCTCCAGCCCATTCATCCCCAAAGATTTCCCTAAAATAATTTAATGGAGCATCAAATGAAGGACAAGTTAAGGGCTTACCCAATACTAGCAAACGAAAAATAAAATGGACATCCTCCAATGTTATTGTTATTTCACCACATTTCATATGA
This sequence comes from Panax stipuleanatus, assembly GCA_020205555.1. Classification (NCBI taxonomy): domain Eukaryota; kingdom Viridiplantae; phylum Streptophyta; class Magnoliopsida; order Apiales; family Araliaceae; genus Panax; species Panax stipuleanatus. Next base: position 134,635,827 of record CM035118.1, on the reverse strand, counting down.
AATGTATTTGTCTCTGGCCGCCATCTCTCAATCAAAGCAGATATAAGACTGACATCTGTTCTGGTTACTACTGCTGGATAACTAAACCCCTTAAACCCCCACGCCTCTAATAATTTTTTTTGTAGGCTAGTAAGTTCCCATTAATCATATATAATTGAAGTAGATTGGCCTGACATCGGTGTACCCCTTTCAATCCCATTCCACACATCCTCCGATACATGCTTTTCTTGAACATAAAGGACATTGCGATCAATGGGTCCAGGCAGCCAATTGTCCATATTTACCTAAAAATATCTATAACAATAAAACTTTCATTCAATGTCTAAATAAATAATTGACCAAAAATAATACAAAACAATAACGATAATATTTCATACATGCAAGTGTATTTACATTTTATAACAAAATGACATTTTTTGCGAGAAATAACCAACAACAATAAAACATTTAACACAATTTATGCATATATAATACTCAAAAATATACATACTAATATTTTATATATAGAAAATACCCAATTTATACACATAATTTGTATACATAGATGCATACCTACCACCCAATTTATATACATACATATAATAATACTAAATATTTCACTTATATACTATGCTTTAATATAGCAATAATTTTTAAGATATTTAGCAAAATACTATCGTTCAATGTCTTTTTTGTTTCTAAAGATATTTACAAAAGCATATTAGGTTGAAAGGCACTTACTTTACCGGTTGAAGTTGAGATTGATGGGCCAAATTCGAAGCTAGCAGCAAACCCTTCTCCTTCTCTTTGTGCAACGTCGTCTCTCTGTAGCAGCAAACTGCAAACGCAAGCAGTATACAAGACTTAGTGTAGATCTGGGAAACGCTTGGCCGCTACTCCCTCTAACGGCTGAGCCAAATTCCCTTACAGCCCACGATTTTTAAATTCGTCTCTTCTAGCCGCTAGAGGGAGTAGCGGCCAGCAATAAATTTTAAATTGTCTCTTCTGGCCGCTAGAGGGAGTAACGGCCAGGCAAAACGACGTCGTTTTGACTGGCCGCTACTCCCTCTAGCGGCCAGAAGAGACAATATTAAAATTTATTGCTGGCCGCTACTCCCCCTAGCGGTTGGGCCCTCATCTCAGCCATTAACTCTAATTTGGGACGGCTGGATAATCGTTAGTTGAAACAGTACTAATAGCTAACGTATTCTATGGATCATTTCCCATATATATATATATACATATATACACAAACCAAAGGGACCTTACTGTAAGAAGCTTTGAGATCCTTATATGGCTAAGATTTGGCATGTTGTGTCTTGCAAACTAAAAATTTAAACATTGAGTGGTAGTAAATTCAACATGAACCCAACAACTAATACTACATATATAGATTGCAGTATCAATTCAGCTTAAGCAAACACATGCCAAGACCCTGTTGGTAAAGGCAATTTAATTGTAGGTTGAAAAACGTTTTAACACATAAAAGTCAATCATGAAAACATAACAAAATTACAAGCTGAGCCTTCAACCTTCTCAACACATGTCCTATTTATTGCAACCAATCGGCTTTTAATTTGACAGACAAGTTCCAAATTAAGCGTACTGATTTTTGAAGTCAGCTTATCCAATGCTGGATGAGCTTCTTGCTCCAATGTCCTTGCCTAATTTGAAAAAAAAAAGATGTTGTAAATTGGAATAAATGAATTCATTTATGTTGACCCTAAAACAATCTCGACATCTTTTAAGAGATTATCATTAAGCATACAAAATTATCCAACAAAAAATTAGTTCAGCTTAATTACTTCATAATCCAAGCAACTACAAGCAGCCTCCAGGCATGCCTCTAGCGCAATAAACCCAAACGGAACAAGTTTCAGTCCATCTCGATTTTCCTCATCCTTCTCCATAAAGTAACAAACCAACAACCAAATTGCATACAGTTACAAACTGATGTGATAAAAATATGTAACTGTAACTGCACAATATCAAATTAAAGAACTGTCAAATACAAGTCGAATTACAGAGACTAGATTAATTTTAATGTATCCTTAATATCTATTTCAAGCGAATTAGAAATAAAGATTGTGAATTGATTAACTATAATTAAACTAACTAATAACAAGGAAGTAATCTAGCTAGAAATCTGAATCCATTAAACAATAAACATAATAAATAATTTAATCTATTCTATTTTTATAACTTAATTATGGTGTTGATCTCTCTTCCCTTTAATTTAGTAATTTTATAATTAATGTGGGCAAACATAGACTATGAAAATTTAAGGATTAACTATAACCCATCAAAACTTTTTTGAGCAAGCATGGATTATGAAACATACATATCTGTTACGCTATAGGCTCAAACTCTTATATCCTCCTGAAAAGCTAGCTATTCAAGAGGAGATATGACAAGCTTACATTGGTATTGATAACATTCCACCACGTTTCCTTACCGACGTCCACGGATATAGGCTCAAACTCCTATTTTCTCCTGCAAAGCTAGCCATTCAAGAGGGGATATGACAAGCTCACATTGGTATTGATAACATTCAACCACGCTTCTTTACCGACGTCCACGGTGGCTTCACTCTAGCGACAATGACTCGATGTCTTTTGCACCTATCAGTATTTTAATTTGGCCTCTAGGTAGCTTGCACCTATCAGTATTTTAATTTGGCCTCTAGGTAGCCCTTTTCGCCGCTTAGCCGGTAGTTTCACGGATCGTCTACTTTGATACCAAATGTTACGATATAGGCTCAAACTCCTATTTTCTCCTGAAAAACTAGTTATTCAAGAGGGGATGTCTAAGCCTATATCAACCCCACATTGATATCCCATACTATCAATGTGGGAGCTGCCTCCCATATGACAAGCTTACATTAGTATTGATAACAATATCTTAACAATAATCTATCAAAAGTTCTTAATTAATTTAAAATCCCATAAGAACTATAAAACGAAGGAATAACGAAATATGAAGGCGAAATCAATTAAACAAAAAAACATAAATAATATTAAAGATGAAAAATATTATCATGAATAATTATTTAATTTCATCTTCATCTTAGATTAAAGAAATTAACTACACATGAAAATAAATAAACTAACTAAAATAAAGAAGAAAAAGATAAAAATTAATAAGAAAACTCTCTTTATTAATGATTCTCCAACAAGCGTGCAATGAAAAAGTAATTTAATCTACTCCTACTCCTAACCAAAACTAATACAATCTCCCATTCTCTCTAAAACAAGAAACCTTTTTATAAGAAAAATAAATTTGTGCCCTAATTTAGATTCATTGAGCTTGGTCTCTTTTGTTCCCTTTTATCCTTTTTTTCCTTCTTGATTTGATCAATCTCTATATGGTAATCTCCCAAGAGTCTTTTTCCATCTTTAAAAGCTGGAACAATTATCTTTAATTTACTTATTCACCAAGATAAATCCATTGTTCCACCTCCTCCTTTTTTTCGTTGTAGGAATTTTCTTGGATATGTCCTGACATGAATAAGAGCATTAAATATTGATTGATCACCAAGATTTTGACTTTATTGAAAGAAAATATTAAATCCTACAAAATAAAATAAATCATATTAATTTAATAAACTAATATAATTAAAAGGACAAAATTAGAGATAATAAAATCATGTATCTAGTTTTTTTTAATTACTTAGTAACAATTATTTATTTTTTCTATTTTGTTTGCAAAAACTCGTTAATGATAATGATAAGTAATATTTTATTTTTTATTATTACTTAATTCTAAAAATTTATCACTAAAATTAGATACTTTTATTTTAAAAATATTTTTAATTTTTATTGTTATATTACATTTAAGCCTTTTGAGTTTTTATAAAATGATTAAAATTAGTTACACAATAAGTCTTATTTTAAAACATCATCAGTCACATTTTATGTGTTCAAATCATGTCATCGGTGATTTTAATTAAACCAAAATAATAAATAATAATAATTTAATAACTTAATTGCAAAAATTAATTAAAAAATCGATCACTGAAGTAAAAAAATATTAATACTTTAGAATAATAATTTATAATTAAGCCTCTTTCAAACAAGATGCAACAGAAAATTAATGGCATTTACGGTAGGGCTGGGTCTCAACAAGCTCTTAATCTATACATGTAGTCTTACAAAATAAAATATAAAAAGTAAGGCATAATACTATGAATGGAAAAAGTTCCTTCAGCACAAGTAGAATATTTTAGTCTTTTCAATATCATATAAAATAATAATAAGTTAATATTTTCACCTATAAGTAGGGGCTATAAGTAGGGGTGTAAGTCGAGCCGAGTAGCTCGGTACTCGATTCGAGATCGGCTCGAAAATATGATCCAAAGCTCGAATTCGAAATTGATCCGAGTCGAATCCGATCCATATTCGTTTTATGTTTAATAATACACGAGTAGAATTCAAGTATACCAATGTTCGTTCAGATTAGAGTTCAAGTATTTTATTTTTTTTCGAACCATACTCGATTCCTGCTCAATGAATCATATTGAAATATTAGTATGATTCATACTAGCAAGCTAAATATGTGATATTTGTATCAATCTTTATAATTTATAAAGTGTAGTAAAAAATTGTGTAAATTTGTACTTGAATAAATCAATAAATTGATTGTCAATTTGTATTACATTCTTTGTAATTTCTTTACATAAATAAAAAAAAAATTATATATAAACATTAGTTCAATAATCAATTTAGTATGTGGTGGTTCAGTTTTAAGTGAAATAGTTCATATTTGAAACTCGATTTGAAAGCTCATAAGTAACTCGCTTTGTAAATGAGTCGCGTACTTACAAATCGAGTAGATCCGCGTAATCATTTGACCCAAAATTAAAAATTCCTTATCGAATCCGAGTTAAATTCGAACCCAATTTTTTTGAATCGAACTGAATATGCGCATTAAAATTTGATTCGTTTACACCCCTGCCCGTAAGCCCACATATTAACTAACTATCGTTAACTTAACACCAATACAAAATTCATTTTTCAAAATTACCCCCACCTACCAACGAACAGTTTCGGTTTTTTCCTAAAAATGCAGCCCTCATCCCTGAGCCAGGCTGCTGCGGCGTCGGCTGTTGCTGCTGGGATTGTTGCAAAGTAGGCCAAGCAGACGGGGATAAACCCAGTGGACGCCCATTACTACCATTTCTAGCCATGTTCTGATGAACCATCTGTTGTTGTCCCCAACCCAGTCCACCCGGCTGCTGCTGCTGAAACTGCTTCAACTGAAATCCAAGGCAAAAATTAGTTTCTCCAGTTCTTTGAGGACATGTATGAAACATTTGCAAGATTTAAGGACTTTAAGCTTACTTGGTTAGCTTGGAGCAGCTGCAGGAATATGAGAGACTGATTCGAATGGAAGCCGAGATTTGGAGTTTTCAAAGGGACAGAGATGGGACTCAATTAAAAAGCAAAAAAAGATGAATATAGCAATAATAAGTACCTTGGTGTTGTCATATCCCAAGCCATGGCCTGCTTTCCACAAATCATCAGAAAGAGTAGACTGAGCGAGTTTCAGATCTAAACCCAGAGAGGTATTCTTCCTCATCACTCTCAGTCTCCGAGGCCCGTACAACCCAAACCCATATGGGAAATCGTAGCCGCCATTGTTTTCCCCAAAAAGATTTCCATTGTTGTTCTTCTCTGTGATTTTACTAAATTACATGAGTAAGTTGTCTTCAGAAAGAAATTTAGGGGACTCTCCGTCGTCCAAATCCTCTGCCATCTGAAGAAATCACGGGAACTAAATATAAACACCAAGAATTAAAAATAAAATATGATGGGTAGCTGCTTCTTTAAGGTTGAATTCTGCTTTTATCAGGGCCCAGGAAGAAGAAGATCATAGTGAGGAGGTGGAGAAGAAAAGAACACAGTGGTGCAAAGAGTTCGTTTGAAGATTTTTAGAGTGACGAGAGAGAAAATGGACCCAACAATTGTCTCGATTCCCCCCAAACACCGAAATGTTGGTGGGTAGTTGAGAGTAAGTTTGCAAAAATAAATTTGAAGTTAATATGTTAGTAGGTTTAAAAATGATGGGAAAAAAATATCAATTTTTAAAATAATAGTAGTATTACTAGCTTCATACGTTATTACTTGTCCTTAGTACGTGTACAACTCAAAATAAAATGAAGATTATTTGCGGAAGGGAAGGGAAGGGAAGGACATAAAATATATACTAACCTCAGTATAACTACGTGCCCTGCCTAGTACCTAGTGATTTAGTATTAATTTGGAACATGCATTAAACTGGATTTGATTAGTTTTTGAGTTATGATCAGTCACAGTGTTAAACATCAAGTAGCCACATCACGACAAAAAAATCTGACACGTGTTAGACAAAAATAAGCAAAGTAACTTGTTATTCATACCAAACTTCCGCCCCGCCCAGCCTGCTGTTTCCTTAACACACACTACTCCCTTGTTCGCGTCACAAACGCAGACTCGCCTATATATACACTCAAAATCATCCTACTTGAATATTATACCACACCACACCCCACCCCACCCCACTCCACTCATAATAATCGCATCCCCTTTAATTATCTATCTCACAATTCAATTCAATTCATACACATCACTATAATCTATTATTTAATTCAGTCTATATATTTCCTGGTCACACAACAATCAAAATCGAAATAATTTATGAAAAATATCTCATGTCACTCAGACCCACTAACTTTTTCACGGTCCCCTGAATTTCCGGAATCCTCAACCGCCTCTGAAAGTAGTGGAAGGAGCCGCCCTGCCAATTTTTCCGATGAAGAAGTGATATTAGCTTCCAGTCATCCAAAGAAACGCGCCGGAAGAAAGAAATTTCGTGAAACCCGACACCCGGTGTACCGGGGAGTCCGGCAAAGGGATTCCGGCAAGTGGGTGTGTGAAGTAAGGGAGCCAAACAAGAAATCGAGGATTTGGCTCGGGACTTTCCTAACGCCTGAAATGGCTGCTAGAGCTCATGACGTGGCGGCTATTGCACTAAGAGGCCGGTCTGCTTGTCTTAATTTTGCGGACTCGCCGTGGAGATTGCCAATTCCGGCATCCCCCGAAACCAAGGACATTCAGAAGGCGGCGGCAGAGGCCGCGGAGGCGTTTCGGCCGCGGCCCAATAACGGAGGCCCAGGGGTGATGCTGTGGAGAAAAGGACAACGACGACATTTTTGGAAAATGCATTTAACATGGATGACGAGACAGTTTTTGGGATGCCGGGATTGCTTGCGAGTATGGCAGAAGGGATGATGCTACCGCCGCCACAATGTATGGGAGATGGGTATAACAATGGTGGGGATGACATGGAATTTGGTGTTGACGTGTCTTTGTGGAGTTATTCAATTTGATATTTTTCACAAAGTAATTTGCGGCTCCACCAAACAAACAAGCTCTTAATTTATAAATATAATCTTTCAAAATAAAATATACTAAAAAGCAAGATATAATATTGATATGTATGGATAAAGTTGGTTTAATACAAGTAGATTTTCAATATCTTGGGTTTTGTTTAAAGGACTAAAATGGAGATAAGAGTTGAACATCAAGTAGCCACTGACTGATTAAAAGGTTGTCCCACAGAATTCCAGCTGGATCTTCCTGGACTTGTTATTCATACCAAAGCCCAACCTGCTGTTTCCTTAACACCCCGCCTGCTGTTTCCTTAACACGTGTTCGCGCAAATTAGTTGGATATTAGTAAGTATCAACCCGTGTGGGTAATCAGGTCATTTCGCACGACGTTAAGAAAGTTTTTGTTTAGTACGTACCAGTGTGTGTAACCTTTGCAAGTCTCTTCGCCATGACTCACACACACAATTGACATTCCCGTACAGCTTCCTTCCTTTTGTCAATATTCTAGATAACTAGTCGCTAGTGATGCTCTGATTTGGCATGGGTCTGGCCTGAAAGGGCCATGGGCATGTCTGCTCTAATTAAAACTCGACTTAATTCCTTTTTTTGTAGTGGTGGCACGACCATGCATGATTAATGAAACTTGACTCGACTCGAGTTCTACCACAACCTTACCTTAATTAATTCCGCTACAATGTATGGGAGATGGGTATTCTTATAACAATAATAATGGGGATGACATGAAATTTGGTGCTGACGTGTCTTCGTCGAGTTATCCAATTTGTATGTATGGTCAAATTAACCAATTTTAAGAATATTATTTAAACCTATCAAAAGCCACGAGGAGGTACATAACGTACGCTTTGAAAAAAATAACCGAAACTGCTCGTCACCTGATTTTACGCTGTGTTTATGAGTTTTGTTTTGGATGGAAAGGGAGGGATAGGAACGAAAAACTCCTTCCTAAATTTTTATTTTTATTTTAAAATAACTTTGTTGGAAATCCGGTTTTTAATCAAATTAAAAAATTCGTGCAAAACTCAAATTCGATATTTAAACAAGTCGAATTCAAATCTATTTTTATGCTTGGACACTTATACGAGTCAAATATAAACCGTCCATTGTTCGCTCGTTTAGAGACTAATTCCTAATTCAACAATTTAATACTACACATACTTTGAGAAATGGAAGGAATTTTTACCTTTATTCATACATGTACATCAACTAATTCTAGAGTCATAATATCATCTCATTAATTTTTTTTTACAAAAGCTCAAGAAATGATTACAAATAGTTGATTGTGATAATTGTATTTAAATTATCATAATATAAATGATATAGTTTTAATTCGTATATATCTCTACTGCTCGTGAAAAGTTTGACTAAAAAACAAGCCAAACTCGAGTACAATAAAACGAATCGAATTCGAATTTAAGCAAGATTGCAAAATTATATTCTAATTCGAGAACAAATTTGAATACCTTGAAAAAGTTTTGAATAAAATCTTAGCTTGGACTCGACTGACAATCATTTTCACCCTCGTCCATTACCAATAGTTTAGCATATAACTATGTTCAATCTTTATCATGTCCAAGAAAATAAATAAATAAATAAATGACAAAAAGGCTATCCACCTCAAACCATTATTAAAGAAAAATCCTTGTTCATGACAATGAAAAGGACTCTTTTCAACGGGATGTCAGATTAAAAGGACTTATCATTGTGTATGATATACTGTCTGCCAAAAAAGGGGCCATACAAAATCAATTCAGAAAATATGTAAGAACAAACAACACTAAAATGAAAGAAAAAGAATTGGGTATATAATATATTTAAAGCACCTGCCTTTATTTGGGCATTTGCTAATAGTTTACACAGCCCATTGGAGGCAATAAAAATGGAAAAGAAAATTAACTTGTTCCATTTCCTGATGCTTCTTCAATTTCTTGTTCCAAACGCTGAGTGGCATCTTCACATAATGAAAGTTGTTGCATGAGCGTGTCAAGCTTTGCTTGATTCTCTTCGCGAATATGGTCTGGCACCTTTTTTTGGTAGCCAGAAGCACTTATCATCTTGTTCAGGCCATCAAGTTGCCTGCAAACCATAAAATCAAATCACTATATAGGCAAGAGAATCCGGGAATTGCAAGGCACCTATCAAAGTATCAATTTTCTGCTTCAAAGAGTAAACTGTACTGTCACTTGCCAATCATTCATCCCTTACAAGAGAACCAACCGTAAGATGATTGGCCATGTCACACCAAAATCCCGCTAAGCAGGAGCTTATGACGACTGAAAGTAAACTGTACTGTCACTTGCCAATAATTCATCCCTCAAAAGAGAACCAACTGTAAGTGTGATGATTGGCCATGTCACACCAAAATCCTGCTAAGCAGGAGGGCATGACGACTGAAAGAGTAAACTGTAATATCACTTCCCAATATCATCCCAAAAAAGAGAACCAACCTCAAGTGTGATGATTGGCCATATTATATCAAAATCCTGCTAAGCAGGAGGGTATGACAACTGATTTTGTTTCACGGTCTAAGGGAATCAATGATAATATGTTTCCCTCACTTGCATAAACAAAGAGTATTTTCTTCTTTTTGGGTATGAATTAATAATACTAGCAGACAAATCTTAAAATCGGTTCTGCTAAGTTCTAACTGTTTCCACTAGGCTAATTCTGTCGCACAAACAGATCTTTTCAACTTTGCAACAATAAACCAATCCAACAATAGAGAAGCTCTTAACACCACTAACCTTGCTAACTCATTTTGTAATCGTAATAGAAATCATATACTCATCTGTCCTAAAAAAACAGTTCTACTCTTTTTTTGATTTTTTTTCTTTTTGTTAATCCTCATTTTTTACCAAAAAGATTATTAGTTGTTCTCTTTTTGTTATTATTGTTATTGTTTTTTCTTTTTTCTTTTTGATGATTATTGCTATTGTTTCTTTTTTGTTGTCATATGGGTTTCATTTTGCAACCTACGCCAGCTATTTTGGGATAAAAGACCATGCTACATTGAGTATAATTTTCTGTTGACTTTTCACTCAAATGTTGCATCACGCAATAGTTAAAGTCACTCGATATCTCAGTCTTCGTCTAAAAATCCAGCTTCAATCGAACATACTCTACTATGTTTAAAACTAATAAATTGAAATTTTTTGGTCAATTGTTCCCATACAAGAAAACCGGCTAGTTTAGCCACACTTGTTTAATCAGAACTATTGTTTTTCCTTCTTATGTTTGTCTTTTGTGGCTGTCCCGTGAATCGCACAGGTTTACAACTAGTTATATATTATAATACTCCAAACAACTTTCAGTATAGAGAAGGCACTCTTGTTATATATTATACTACTCCAAATAACTTTCAGTTTAGAGAAGGCACTCACTTCTGTATCTCCTCCGTCCTTTTCTTGAGCTTTTCGCGTTCAGCTTCTACGTTAATATTTCCTCGAAGCTTTAGATAAACAGAAAGGTTTTCATTTACTATAGATACAGAGCATCCGCCTGGAGGATCATCTTTCTCACGCAGTACCTGGTGAATATATTTCAGGGATGAGAAGAATGCATTATAAAACGATTCAACTTAAGAAACAAGCATGCAAATCACTTTTTAAAAGTAGAGCATCCAGAACTCCAGCTTCAGCAGTAACCATTATATTTACATAAAGACACTTGATAAACAAATTGATAGACGAAGAGTTATCAAAAGGAATGGAAACAAACATTCAGGGGCAAAATAAATTATATCAAACACTGATGAAAAGAGATTCAGAGTCCGGAAAGATCAAAAATCAGATATAACAGTGTGACCTCGGGAATTGAGATAACCATAGAAGTTTTTTGAAGCCTTAATCATTTACCCTGTCAATTTTGATGCTGACACTTTAAACGCAGCAAACATGTATCAAGTGACCTTGTCTAGCCCCTAGGGTTAACCATTTTCAAGTGTTTTGAGAAGCTTAATAAGCATACCGTCTATTCTATTTTTTTTAACATCACTTCAACTGAAAAAAAAGAGCATCATCTCACTAGCAGTAAAAATATGCCATACAATAAGTAGGCTGTAAGACATATTAACATAAATAAATTTTTTTTAAAAAAAATTACTATAAAGCAACATAATTAATAATATATATAAGAAGAAGAAGTGGAGGAGAACAGTTGCCCACTATCTTGCAACTACACAAATACCCCTGCATATTCGTTAACCACATAACTCCCACATGTTAGCCTTGAAGTTCTACAACTTTTCATTATCAAATATTGATGAAAAAATATGTTTATTTTTCTTGTTACTTCAGCAGAAATAAAAGCCAACACATCTGACACTATTCTCACCCAGCAGGCAGGCAAGAGCCACTATTCTCACCCAGCAGGCAGCCAAGAGCCACTATTCTTACCCAGCAGCCAGGTAAGAGAGAGAGAAAGATAAAAACTCTCAACTTTGTTTGATGCATTCATCACAAAAAATCTAACCTTCACACAAAAGCTATATTCTTCCTACCAATTTTAGGAAGTGCATGTGTTCAGTAAATTTAAATCAAACTTGGATCACACAAATGAGGTGGTCTAAATCTTTCCGACCCATTGACTAGTGTGTAATGATTGAGAAAACAAATTTTTAGGTAGGGGTCTAATATTCACTATTACAATATAGTCTTAACTACAAAAGATTCCTCTTAGAAGAGAGGCAACTGTTCTCTATGTAAGAAAAAAGAGGGACAGCTGTCAAGTATAGGAAATAAGATGTTGGAACACACCTGCAAAGATGATAACATGGCAAGAGTTAGAATCTCCAGTTCATGGATTTTGATAATCTCTGCAACTTCATCTGTTCGGCAATGTGCAAAAGCTGATCGTCTGAATCAGAAAAATAGTTATTCCATTATTTTATTAGTGTTGTACAGTAAGGTCTGTAAATATTAAAATCAAATCTTAATCAGCAATTTACAAACCAAAAAGAAAACATGAAAATCCAAAAAAAATATGAATCAATCTCTAAAAAACTAGAGTTGAATACACACATTCAAACAAAAATAAACATTGTAGCAGGCATCTCAATCACTTATTCTTCTGCATCAGATTGACCTTGTGCTTAGTTTTAAAAATCAATAAACTAAAGGAACGTACACATGGACATTCATACTGGGAAAAAAACTGCTGAATGGTAATGAGAAGAACAAAATGATAAGCAAGACCCAAGTTGCCACAGTAATAGCAAAGATGATTGATGGGCGTTTAGTGTGTATAATCAACATAGGTCATCACACTTCAAATGTAGATTCGTCGATATGACAATAAATTACTGTAATAATGTGTAGGTAAGTTTCAAACCCTCAAGACAACACTAAGAACTGATGCAGAACAATCCTGCCATCTTAACGCAATTCCTAACAAGGAATGCCCTCACTGCAGCGCTGAACACTTTTATGCTCTAACCAAATCAGCCTGGGCTACGGCACCAAGGAATCCCCATGAGACTTGGCACCATGATTGTTAGTACACACAAGTTGTGCTGCAATCCCTTCAGAAACCAAGAGGGTATTAAGATTGGGAGCTAAACATAAAGATTATTCAAGGCAAATCCCACTAGCACATAGTTTCAGCATTAATCAGGAGGGATATACAGAAACACTGACTGGTCAGCCCCTGACAACTAAAAGCCAAAGTTTAAATGTCAAGAATGTATGTGTTTAAAATCCATGTAGATACATACTACAACGCAGACAACACCTGACTTTATGCCCCCCCCAACTGAATGCCCACTCGTAAATAGGGGCCTATTCATGTTAGCTGTTATAAGAAATAGCTATTGGTTAAACACTCATAGCAACTCGAGTTGAGCTCACTTGCGCTACCCCCACCATCCTGAGTTTGGCCTTCTCTAGTTTCTTTCTCCTTGAACTGACTATGTTTTTGACAGGGTTAAATCATTTTTTGGTCATTGAACTGAACCTCGATTTACATTTGCATAACTGAATTGAATTTTTTTTCACTCATTGAACTGTAATTTACATTCTGTTACAAAATCCGTTAAGTTATTTTGCTTTTAACAAAATGAATGGCATGTGAGACAGTGAGAGTGTATCCATGTCACATATACGTCAATGTGGCATACATAGTGGAATAAAAAATTTAAAAATTGCTTCAAAAAAATGGGATTAGCATATTGTATATAAGAAAATTTCACTTAATCTAATTTTAAAAAATTAAGATTTAGTGAAAAAAATTTAAAAACTACTTGAAATAAAATTAAATAAGATAACTAAAAATCACTTGATTTTGTATTATAAAATAATTAACAAGTAAAATCAAATCATTAAGCAAACTTACAAACATACATGACAAATTTAGATGGTCAATAAACAGAAATCAACAATTATGAATCCCTAATTATTAACATTCTTCTTCTCAATATAATCCAAATTAATCATATGAAAATTACAAGAACGTCGAAAAGAGAGAGTATTAGGCAAACCCATGACACACGAAGAACTCCACAATTATGAGCTTTCCCTCCAACTTTCGAAAGAATTGCAGATTTAATTTTGTATATTCTTGATTTCCAATGTCTTTGGTGGGTATCTTTCTATTCACCATTTAGCCTCTTTCTTCTCTATCTACAAATACATACCTACACGTTTGTTGGGATTTCTTATCTGAATCTACTAACATAGTTTTGATATGGTGTTTGTTCAATTAGTTCATCACCTCCATGAAATTTAAGTTGAGTTGAGTGAATCAATTGATTATTGATGCAGATCTAAATACTAACTACGGCAATTGAGCTATATCTGAGTTTTGGAGGTTAATGATGAGTTCGAATTTTGTTTTAATTGGAGTTGTGGTGGAGTTTATATTACATGTAAATAATATAGAATAAAAGTTTTGATTGATGACGGTGGTTCTGGCAAATGATTATGTTGGTGGTGGTTATCGCAGATGGTGGAGATTAGGACGAGCCATTTTATTTTTTATTTGAAAAAAGAAAGATAAAGGCACAAAAATGTAAATTGGTTAAAAATAAATTTTTTTAATCTTTAATACACATCATCATTGCCACATCATGTTTTACTCGGTTGAATAATCCACATAAGCATCCAATTTTTTTATTAAAAAAATTTGAAGTTCAATGAGTTGACTAGAAAAAAAATCAGTTTAATAATGCAAATGTAAATTGAGGTTGAGTTTAGTGACAAAAAAATGATTTAACTCGTTTTTGCCATCGTCCCCTACTATTCAAGGGCAGCCCTTAACCAAAGTATGTCACACCTCTTTGACACAGAGGTTGCTCATCTAGTTGTACTTTGGGAATTTAATTGCATAAATTTAAGGGAGGTTTATAAGAGGTATCTAAAACTCTCACAATATAATATAACCTAATTTCCGCATTTACAACTTTTATATTCAAGGAACTCTACAAAATGAATCAAAATTTAAAATTTTGACTTGAAAACAAGAGTTCAACTTCTTCTGTAATTAGACTTCACACCTGGCCGAATGTGTAAGAATGAATGTAAGCACTTTGCTTTTTACACTAATTGGAAACTTGTCATGTAACCCAAGAAATAAAATTTAGTGCACAATTCGAATAAGTCAAATTATGCGTCATTCAAAACATACTTCACATGTCATAATAGTGGACTGTAAAAAAGTACCAAAAGTAGAAAAGAAAAGGGTAAGGTTGTATTATTTGAGAAGAAAAAGGAGGTAAATGTAAACATTACCTTTCATTTCTTTCATTTGTAGGCATTGCTGCTCTAAGTGACCTAAATGATTTCACTGCCGATTCAACCATACTCATCTCATTTTCTACCCCTTCATTTGTCCAGCACTACAAAAATTAGATGACCAGCAGTGTAAGTCAATTATTTTGCCCCAAAAAATATTTAGAGACCTACCCAGAAAACATGATGTACATCACACAAGACAAAATTTCATCACTTCTCTTTTCCTCTTGATGTCCAAATAAGAAATGCTAATTTTTTTGAAGAAAAATATTCACAATATGCATGATGCTAGAACTAATTATCATACATTAAAAGAAGATGTCAATGATATAGTGTAGTCACCTTTCCTATTCTTTCAATGGACCCCCAAAACACTAAAAAAAGAAATTGTAAAAGTATATGATGAAAAGTGGTTACAGTAGCCGATAAATAGCAAGTTTCACAATATAAGATGTCTTTGCATTCATGATCCAATAACTTCCATCAGTCTCTGCATAATAGTGAAAACAGTAAACAAACTCTACAAGTAGAGGGCACCCAACCCAGACAACAAATTATACATTGTATATTTTAAAGTTTAATTAATTCAAAATAATTTGTACAAATACATTTTAGATATAATTTTTACTTGTGTTTTTGGCACGACTTGAATCAGTGTTGAAAGCACCCCAATAAATTTGTCTTATAAACTGGGAGGGGTATATATATATAATGATTCATTCCTATATTTATGGTCAGTAAGATTATAATACAACTAGATTCCTGTCACTGTCAGTAAGATGGAGAAGCCTTTATTGTTTATATGATTATTACAATTAAGTTTGCGAATGAAATCTGACCTCTACAGTTGATGGATATTCACATATCATTATAGATTCTTTCCTTGTAGAGTCCTTTTGAGAAGGAAGGCGTTGCCACAACTCTTCAGTTACAAAAGGCATAAATGGATGGAGCAAACGTAACCCATTATCCAAACACACCCACAAGGTATCTTGTGCAGAAGTCCTTGCAGATGCAAATGTTGGATCATCACTACCAAAATAAGGTTTGATAGCTTCAATAAAAATGTCGCACAGTTGGAATTGCCACCATGAATACACAGCACTGGCTGCATCGGAGAACTCATACAAATCAAGAGATATTACAGTTTTGGATATGGCTTTGTTCAGTACTGAGAGTATCCATTGGCAGCTAAACGGCAATCTATCATGGACAATCTTTGACGGAGGGGTGTAATCATCTCCAAGTTTGCTCATGGCAAAACGCACAGCATTCCATAACTTGTTACACCATTGACGATACCCAACAACCCTTTGTATGTCCAGATTTATTTTATCAGACTGGGAGGACAAAATGACACAATGTTACTGAGTTGCAAAAAGAATCAGATAAATTGTGGTGTGGCGGGAGTGGAGATTATTAAATACACAAACATGAACCTGAGCTGTGTAAGAGACCAGGGCGAAACGAAGAGCATCTGCCCCACATTCAGGAATACCATTAGGGAAATCCTTCAACTGTCCCTCTTTGGCAACCTTCAGTTCTGCAGGATCCAAGTTACCCTCTTCCAGTCTCTTGTGAAGACCTTTTAGGGATATTCCACTTATTACTTCAAGCGGATCAATAACATTTCCCAATGACTTGGACATCTTACGACCATGTGCATCACGAATCATGGGATGCAAATAAACCTATAAACAGATTACAAACACGATTGATCTTGATCAAGTTATTTCAAGGAAAAAGTAGACATCTTTATTTGTGAAACATATTTGGTTATTAACAAGTACATGTCCAAAAAAAATTGAGCACATGCATATTGGCAACTTTCTTTTGCGCCTTTTATATCATAATACACATGTTAAACTCTTATGAGGCCTCACAAAACTCAAAACAAAAACATTACCTTCTTTGTGATCCAAGTTCTTTCTTCTAGTTTCAAATCAACTTGGGCTACGTTTGTTTGCAAAAATGATTGGTGGGACAAGACTATTTGTACCAATTTATTACAACTTTAGACTATTTTATACCATGATTAGTCCGTTATTTAATGGACTATGTTTTGTCATTTCTAAGGCCATTGATGAGGTATTATAATCCCAAGTGGATAGGTGGTATATATAATCCCCTTTTTGAGGTATCAAATGTCCTTAGAAATAATAACAAATAGTCCATGGATTTAATAACAAACTAATCGTGAGATAAAACAGTTCGCAGTAGTGTTAAATTAGTACAAATAGTTCTATCACATCCATCATTGTTGCAAACAAACATAGTCTTAAAGTAAAAGACATCAGTAAAACAGGTTAGCCATATAGTACATATTAGGATATAATCAAACTAACCTTTCCAAAAGGTACATCACCTCCTAATTTACTTCCTAACATCACCATACGAGCCACCCAGAAAAATAGTATGTCGTGTCCAGTTTCGAGTACAGCAGTAGGATAAAATGTGCTCAGATCTTTTGTATCGTCTGGCCATCCCAAGACAGATAATGGGAAAAGACCAGAAGAGAACCAGGTATCTAGAACATCAGGGTCTTGAGATAATTGGAACTTCTTCCCAGCAAATAATTGCTTAGCCTCTATCTGAGCCTCTACTTCGTTTCTGGCAACCACCCAATGATCTGAGTATGCTCCAACTTCCTTAAGTTGATCATCCTCTAGCGAAGTATACCATGCAGGAATACGATGACCCCACCAAAGCTGCCTCGAGATGCACCAATCACGAATGTTCTCAAGCCATCTGTGACATTTGTACCTCAGAATTTACTTTGGTACTGCTATTATTATTCTCATGGTAAACAAACCTCAAGTAGGAAAAACAGAATCAAGAAGATAAAACTCAAAGAAAAGGTCTAACTCAAAATGAGCAGAATCAAGATGTGAGTTTTAACAATTTGGAAACTAATTCCTGAACTAGTTTTTTTAGGGCTCATTACCACATGCTTTAAGCAATATTTAGTTAATTTAATAGCATAAAATCAATTTAAACAAATATCTGCAATGCGATCCACTGATATGAGACTGAATGCCCCAAATATGAAGCTGAGGATGATATAGCAAAACTTTATCAGACACAAGTTCATAACCACGTGTTGCATTTTGTTGGTTTCCAACAATGATGTATTAAAAACTTCTGAATGAGTAAAGTAAGATACTAAGATCCCAGGTAATAGTACCTTTTCCATTCAGCAGCATACTGTTTTGGAATGATCTCCATTCTCTTACATTCGTTGGACATTACAGCATCAAGAGCTTCCTTTGCCATATCGTTGCAGTTGACATACCACTGAGGCTTTATCAAGGGTTCCACTACATCATTGGTTCTTGAACAAAGGCCGAGACGCATCTCATTGTTTTTAGCACCTCTATAGAGTCCCTAAATGCAAGGAGAAAAATTTTGAAAGATAAATTTTCCATACAAGAACAGATCGTATATCAAGAAAGCATGTATTCTAAGATGTTCCTCCATACTTGTCATTGTTTCAAGGATATTTCATCCTTCTGTATGGTAACTATGGATGTATGTTAAAATTTTGCCAAAACAACTACAAGTTTCCTGACAGCACTCTCTAATCACAACCATTTCTTGATAAAGCTGCAAAGTTGTTACTATAGGAAAAACTTGTCAATACAGAATACCTTATCCTGCAAAGCTGCAGTTATAGCTTCGCGAGCATCAAAGCGTGGCATCCCTGCGAACTCCGAACCGCCATTGCTATTTATTTTTCCATCATCAGTAAAAATGTTGATGAACTCAAGAGTATGACGCCTCCCGACCTCAAAATCATTTGGATCATGGGCTGGAGTTATCTGTGCAAGAGAATGAAACAAGATTTACAAACTTCAATAGTTCAACAAAAATAAAATAAAAAATAAAAATACAAAAAAATTCAAAAAAGATGCCCGAGTCTTGAAATATAACTTATACCTTAACCGCACCAGTCCCAAACTTCGGATCAACAAGTATGGCATCACAAACTATAGGAAGTTTTCTTTCATGGAATGGGTGAATGGCAAATTTTCCATGAAGATGGCTGTATCGTGGGTCATCAGGATGTATAGCTATTGCAGTATCACCAAGCATTGTTTCAACTCTAGTAGTGGCCACGACAATCTCTCCAAGGCCTCCTTCCAAAGGGTAAGCGAAGGATGTCAAAACACCAAACTCGACAAGTTTCTTATATCCAGGAACCTTTAACAGTGTCCGCTCTTTGATATCAAGGTATTCTACCTATAACCACCAAAAACATCAAGGGTGTAGATATGCTCCTAATAGTGCCATTTAAATGTCAAACTGCCAAGGCATACCTCTATATCAGATATCGCAGTTCGCAAGACACAATCCCAATTCACTAGCCGTAGATCCCTGAAATTATATAAAGATATTTCTTTATATATGTAATTGTCAAACGGAAGGACAATGTCGTCTATCAAACAACATGGATCCAAAAATTAGAACCAACTAATAAAAGGCTAAGGAAATGAAGTGATCCTTATCTAATTATAGACAAATTGACTACTCTTGACTAAATGGCACAAATGGATAAATGTAAGATAAAATATTAAAATTGGCTTAAAATAAAAAAATCCGCCTAGGCCCCCTAGGCGCTAGGCCCCCCCTGGCTGCCCGCCTCCCGCCTAGCGCCTTTTAGAACATTGGTTTTTCTATATAAATTAGTGACAGCTTAAGTTTATAATTTGAGCTTCATAGCAATACATGGAGAAAACAAAAAGACTTGAGACAAAAGGAATTAAAATAGGTAAAACCAAAATAAAACTCAGTATTAGTGGGGTCTAAAGTTGAGTTGATTCTCTAAGCATCCAGCTATTTTCAGCTCTTTATTCTTACATTAGGATGATTTTAGGTACCATAAAAAACCTCTGAATTTCATTAATCAGCCATGTGGGTTTGTGATGTAGGACAAGGATGGAGGAAAGAATAAAGAAGATTAGAAAGAGATAAAAGAGGATAAAAGCCACAAAGCACAAGGCTTAAAATTCAATAATATCAATGATTCAATTGTTGTAATAACGAGGGATTACAACTATTTATATAAGAATAGGAAAAACCCTAAAACTTGGAGGCTAAGTAAAATATTAAGTAACCTAATTAAATAAGGAAATAAAATCTCAGTAATTACCTACTACCTTTAATAATTAATATTCTAAAATAATCTACTAATATAATTAAATATAGCCTAATATTATCTACTAAATAAACTAATTACATTGAAATTATCCATAAATAATAATATATAATAATAATCCAATAATATTAAATTTCTTTTGCTTCCATCTGCATCAGTTCGGGGCACATTAAAAGTTGTCCATGTGGTCTCCTATCAATAGTTCACAGTAAGGTAAAACATTAAGATTGAGAACTTTGGGGAAAGAAGATTGTAGCTTACAGAAGGGGGAAAATGCAATTTCACATCTGATACCAAGAAAAAAAGTAGGGGGGTAAGCAAAATTGATTTATGAGGACAACCTCAAGGGGTTCGCTCAACAGGTAGTGACAAATTTATCAGTTCCTTCAAGGTATAAGTGGGGTTCAAAACTACTGAAGAAATAATAACCTTTGGAGCCATCTAACATAGTTTCTAAAATTATAATGGACTTTCCCGTTGATCGTGGTTTGAGGGGTAAGCATACCATAAAAACTTCAGAGAACAATAGTATGTTGTTATTATCTGAAAGTATCAATATGAGCTAACTTGGGATCCCTAAAAAAACATTTTTATTTTATTTATTTTTTGCAGAAAAAAAAACTATACAACTCACTATTTCTAAACCAAAAAATTTATAAAAAACATCAATGACTATCACAAAAGAATAACAATATGCTATCTCAATGTTAAATATACCTATAAATAAGACCTTCCTTATAGAGCCTCACAAAAGCTTCCGTCACAGCTCTTGATCTTTGCTCATCCATCGTAAAGCACTGTAGGATGGGAAAAGATATCGAAAAAGAGCAGGAGTGATTAAAAAGGAAAAGAAAGATCCGGTAAACCAACTTTCTTGACGCTGTTAGTTCACCGTAATTCCTATTCTGAGAGCTAAGTCATGCGTCAACGCTTACCTCACGGGACCAATCAAGAGATGCACCTAGGCGACGTAATTGTTTCAAAATGGTGCCCCCATGCTCATCCTTCCACCTCCATACCTTTTGCCAAAATTCAAAAAAAACGCATGGGTGCAAATGATATTAAATTCATTTTGATCAATCATAATTAGAAAAGATGTACAAATTAAAACCTTTGGAATGACTAACAAAGCTAAATCAAGTTTGCGAGAGATCAAACTCACTTCTGATACAAAGCTTTCCCGCCCCAAATCATGTCGAGTTAATTGTCTTTCCCTCATGATCTTCTTTTCCACAACCACCTATAGGTGAGCATTTAAATAAAATAATTTAAGAAACTCCACATTCATCAGTTTTTAGAAGCAAAGATTGATAAAGTATGTAACACATGACACACTAGCAATACGCATGTGTGAAGTTTCCTGGCAATGAACGTGAATCCAGGTCAATCACCCACCCAGAAGGGACTCATAACCAATCTTACACCAAAAAGGGGCAAAGGCACTTTAAATTGTTTTTTCTTTTCCTTTGTTTCAATTTTTTTTTACCAGTGGGATTTAACATCTCACAGAATAAGCTGATATACAGCCAACTCCTCACCATTTATCTCATTACGCGTAACACAACATCTGGAGAAAAAAAATAGAGCCTTGATAAATGCATGACACGGGTACACATTTATGCATGGCACATGGCAGCCAAAACCATAAAAGAACCACTCATATTTGGTGCAACCTCACCATCAAAATTGCAACCACCACAAATTACAACAAATTAACAAGTTAAAGAGGTGAACAACCTGTGTTGCTATCCCAGCATGGTCCATCCCAGGCACCCACAAGGTATTGTATCCTGACATTCTCCGCCAGCGAATGATTGTATCCTGTGAGCATAAAAATCAGTTTAAGAATGAGGTAATAAACTACTATTAATTTTAAGAAAAAAGAACAAGCTACAAAATTAAACAATGATCATAGGTAGATATGCATAATCATGAAACCTGGATAGCAGCAGTAAGAGCATGGCCTATATGTAGGGCCCCAGTCACATTAGGAGGTGGCAGAACCTGCAGTTAAACAGGAAATTGAAACTTAGAACAGAACCATAAGCCCAAAAGAAATGTGAATTATTTAAAAGGTAATTATGAACAAAGTCAAACCCATATTCGCACCAAGTAAAAGATGAAAATAATTAGACAAAAAGAAAAGAATCAACAGAATTTTAGTGAAAAGCTCACAATCACAAAGGGAGGCTTGGAACTGCTAGAATCTGCCACAAAAAAATTTGATTTTTCCCACCATGAATACCACCTAGATCAACCGTTAGGAGATTAGGATTGAAGTAGTAACGAAAAATGTCAGAAATGGTAAAAATGTAAGAACTCACGAATTCTCTACAGTAACAGGATTATACTGCTTTGCCATCTGGGAAGAGAGTTGTTTCTTCTCACCGAAAGGAGTTTCTGGGTCAACATAATCTTCAGGATTTTCTTCGCCTGCATCCCTCTTTACATTCTTTTTCTTGCTCGTTTTAGGAGCTTGTTGGGCCTTAAACACAGCCGTCCATGTTGTGAGAACAACAAGGTAGAAATTATATTTGCTCACATAGAAAATTAATAGAACCACAATCACGCCACGAATAACAAATATTAACAATGACAGTAACAATCATATACCTGAAGTTTAGCTGCTTCAGCTTTTTGAGCAGCCTTAAGTTTTTTCAGTTCCTTCTCTCTTGCCTATCATAAAAATGATTAAGAAAACATAGTATGAGTCGGCCAATTAAAACAATAGGCATGACTTGTGAGTCAAATCCCAAACATCAACAGAAACATGACACAAAAGACTAAAGATCATCAACCAATATATGCAACCATCAATAAAATTATACCATAATTATAGTACAAAGTGCAAATTAACAAATGAAAACAGATTAATTCTATAACTTTACTGCAAATGTGTGGCATTATTAGCACAAACATGAATTTTTCAGCCTGTATAATTGCAGCTCCAAATTTATCTTTTGAGTTCAGATTAGTCTAGGATAAGATTATTCATCACATTACAAAGAGAAAATACAACAAAAAAAATTGTGAGAGTAGGAACCTTTTCTTCTTTCTTTTTCTTCTTCTCGGGGTCTTCCATAATCGGTGCTGGTGGTTGTATCTCCTGCTAGGAAATCAAAAACTTTGACGGATCGAGCAAAGCAAATTAAAACCGAGAGTAAAACTGATACACAAAAATGAACTCAGTATACCTGGTTGAGTCGACTCGCTGAGTGAAAATAACCGTGGGAAGAGCGGCGAGCGAGGAAGGAGATAGAGAGAGAAGTGAGGCGAGCAATTGAGATGAGTAACTTAGCTATGTCTGTCCAATGGATTGATAACTCTTTCAAAACCCTAATTATACATTTTTACTGCGCGTAAACACTGTGTTTGTGAATTTGACGCTATGTTTGTAAATAAAATAACGAAAATTTAAATTATGACAAGAAAAAAAGATAATGGAAAATATTGTGATTTTTCACTTTGTGTTGCTTGTTTGCGATAATTATAGAGAAAAATGTAAATATAATTTAGATTATCATTCTATTTTTTTATTACTATTTTGTTGCGTTTATAAATAGTGGGTAACATAAGAACTAGTATAAAAGATTTAATTTTTTTTCTCCATCTAAATTTATTCATCTTTTGTCAGAAATAAGCAAATATATATATATATATATATATATATATATTCATTTATTTTCTCTTTTATCCTCTTTAAAACTCACAAACACAAAGTTGAAAAGGACAGCAAAATGAAATAAAATATTAGTTTTTTGTCTATTATGTTTAATATTTCATATATTAACCTACTTGTAAAAGCACAACAATGTTTAATAAAAAACAAACAATAAAGTGACAATTTAAATTTAAAAGTCATTTTCATTTCTTTTGTTTATAAACTCATAAACAATACAAGCATAAGTTTATAGTTTTCTATTATTTTTCTTCTTTTATCTTAATTTCAAAAATTTATTCACCCACAACTCGCAAACACAACATAATTACAATCAATCCAATAAATTTAAGAACTATAATTGAGATTCACATTTTATGTTAAATATTAAAACACCTCATTTGTACATTTGCTGCTCTAATATGAGAAGAACATTATTAAAATCAAGTAGGATAATTATCAGATAATTTTCAGCTTCATTAGAAATACCCTGTGTACAAGTATAATAACCAAGAAATCTCGAAAGTGTAACAGACTTGAAAAAGTTGAAAATATTCAAAATACTACTCCTATTGGTTTCAAAATTAAAAGTATACTTCTAAACCGACAAATTTTAAGGATATTTGGTGTTCTCAAATGTATAAGTAGTAGTATTAGTTAAGAATTTAATGGTGATGGTATGATGCTACAAGTGATAATAGAAAAATAATAACAAATTAAGAACACTATATCACTTTATAATCCAAAAAAATTAGGAAAAATGTTATATATATTTAAAAAACTAATCAAAAATTGTATACAAAACTACAACTATTTATTAAGTAGCCATAACCAAGCAGCTAAGACACGTTTTAGAATATATTTTCCCAAAATATAAATATATTTTTAATTATAGAATGTACTAAAAAAGAAAATATATCCTTACTTTTGGAACGAAATGAGAAAATGATAAGAAGCATTACAAACAACACTGAAATGACCTGAAAAAGGGAAAAAATTGAAACAGGTCCAGGTCAAAAATCCAGAAATAACAGGACAATGCTCATATGTTGCTCTTATTCTCCTTCAGACTGGAAAAGAATATGGGTGTTTTTGCTGGGCATCATTCAAGCAAAAGTTTTCCCAGATCAGATGAACAAACAAGTTTAATATTAAACAGAAAGAAAAGGGTATTCAGGTTTCAATTCAATTACACAACTTTTTTCAACAATGCTGTGTAGAAAAACATTTGACCAACCACCACCAATCAAGCTGGAACAAAGAAACTCACTAGAACCAGCATTTAACATAAATGCCAGCATGTGAGAAAAAACGATAACTCCTATAATTGAATTAACAGGAACTAGTACATGACGTTCATAGAATCCATCAGCGACCAGCTATTATTTGGTCTTCTTGATTAGAGCTGCTGTTCTGAATTCACTGTCGTCCCTGATGAAGCTCCACCAGAGGAAACTTAAAGGGATGGTTGTGGCATGCCAAAGAGCATGAGCATCCACAAATCCCCAGTAGGGTGGGAAGTCATATATCTCCAAGAGACCGGCTAGACCTCCTCCAATCATAACTACCCATAACTTCCAGCGAGATGGATGGTGAGTAACACCAGCCCAGAAAACCCACAAGAGAATTTGCATTAAGCCCATGGCCACGCAAACTTTCATATTCCAACCTGAAACATTGTTAATTTTCAGTTAAAGGCACTAAATGAAACTTAACGATGCTAAGCAGCATGATCCCCCAGAATTGCCATACATGACCAGGGAACACTTGATTCTCTTTCCATGCATACTATAAATTATAAAGTTCTGCTAAAAGGTTTAGCATTTCCTCTATTTTCTAGACAGGAAAGCACACAAGTCTTGCAGCCAAAAGGACATAATATATGATTCAATAACAATGTAAAGGTGGATATCCTTACAATTACATTAACAGTATGTTTTCAGTTATAACTTTTTGTTATGCATTGTCTGAAAGGTAGAGGATTGTAGAATGGGCTTACCATAGTCAAATTGGTAAAAATTCAGATACAAGATATGAGTTGTCACAAAAGCAAGCAGTGGAGCAGCAACCATTACCCTGGCAGCTTCAACTCTCACATTGAAAGTTCGAAGTATAGCCAGAATAAGGGAAAATCCAAGTAACGCAATAGCAGACGAGTAGTCTAGCTTCTCTGTTATATCGACATCTCTGCAATAAATATGTCAAACCAAGGAGAGATAGCAAGTAGCAATTAAACGCGGAAACCTAAAATAAAGATAGACTTGGTTTATAAAATGCTACTCCTAGAATTCACAAAAGTGATAATATTTTATATCTAAAACTTCTTAATAGATAGATGTAAAGAAACTGAGGGAGGGAGGGAGGGAGGGGGGGGAGGTAGAGAGGGGGACTGGGAGAGGGAGAGACAGTGAGAAAGTGAGAGGAGGAGCACAGCTGCTTACCGACTGTGAAAAACAGCACTCCATAACCAGGCATTCATAGATAAGATCCCATAAATATGCCACAAACCAGTGTACTCATAGTATGTCTTTTTATTTGGCCTTAATGGCAACTTGTAGTTGACAAGGATAAAAAAGGACACCCAGCCTTGAAATTGCATAGCAAGATTAAGACAAGAAAGAGCCACAGACACAGGTTCCTAGAAGCATAAATGAAATTACATTAAGATAGGTAAACTTTAAGCAGCTGAGCATCAGCCTACCATGCAATAGCAATTAATGTGTGGGAAAGGAAATACACCCACCTGGATCCCAAAAACACGCCGAAATGGCCATTTACCATGATACTTATCAGGCTTGTCACCAAGTTTATCTCTTTCTTCCTCCCTAACAAGCATACAGTGGTATCTACAGTCACTACGACAATCCCATTGTTTCCACTGTAGATAGAGTGGTTCTTGTAGATACCATGGACCATCGATGGGCTTTCCATCAGAAGAAAATTTGCAGTGCTGGAAACACTTGTCCACCACACATCCAGTCCTCTCACATTCATCAACACAAGCTCTGTCAAACAAATGCAACGCCATAAAAAGCATGAGTGCTCTAGGAAATATAGATATAAAATCAGATACTAGTAGAAAACATCATCACTCAAAAGAACACGAGCATTAGAAACTAACTCTTGGAACTAGTTGGAAGCAAAAGAATACAAACTGGCTACTTTTCTTTTTCAGTTAAAGGTAATAGCACTTCAAACAAGCACCATCTGGCTTAGTGGTTGGTGGCATAAAAGCGCTTTCGACTTGTAAACTTGCAATTGACTGTTTGGAAACATTATATTAGTGTTTGAGCATTAGAGTATTTTTGGTGCAACCACACTTTTGAGGGAAGCTAAACTTCATTGTTTTTCAGCTTAATGATATCAACCTTAGAGTATACCATGAATAAATACCAAAATATATTTGTAAAGTAATTTTTTTTCCTACCAAACACGAGATTAATTATCTATAGATAACACAGTTTCAACTCCTCTGCAAGTAAAAGTGTTTATTAAAAGCCACCTCTCTGGCCAACAAGCACTAAGAAACTGACCAACCATAAGCTTTAGAAAGGTTACGACTTAATGAATCTTCTTTTTGCAACAAAGTTGTTAATCAATAAAAATTAAGTGTGGAAAGGTACTAAAAGTGTATACAGGATACAGCTTTGTTTTCCTCACTAAATTCATAAACATGAATTCCAAGCATCTCTCCCACTCATTTATTTACTAAACTCGGAGAAGAGGATGTAATGGCAAAAATACAAAGACTTCCATTTGTCTCAATTTTTGCATGTGCATCATGCAACTTCTGGACAAGTTCCACGTTCAAGTGAAGTCAAATAACTGAGTGATTTGTTTGCAGTTTGCACAATGGCCTATGACATCTTTATTTTCTGCGGCTTGTTGGAAGATTCTTGTAACTTCAAAATCCATGTGAATTGAATCATACATGTAAGCATTACCTAACACCTTGTTTGTGAGTTTTTAAAACTAAGGAAAGGATAGGAAAGCTAAGGAAAATTGCAATCTTCCTTAAAAATCCCATGTTTGTGATTTTTTTAAGTCAAGAAAGGTAAGGAAAATTGAGCCCAATTTTCCTTGGATATTTTTCCTCACCAAAATGGCAGGAAAGCTAAGGGAAAAGAAAATGAGTTTATTGAATTTAGTTTTAATTTCATAATTTCCCTTCCTTGTAATACATAAAACAAATTTTAGACATCTATGTCCTAATTTCCTTACTAAACTCACAAACAGAACAAACGAAAGTTACTTTTCTATTATTTCTTTTCCTATCATTTCCTGAGTTAAAAATCCTTAGGAATCCTAGTCTGGAAAACTCACAAAGAGTGTAAGGGCCAAGGCCTTGTCAATATGATGGCCTTCGGTTTGCCCAGTTATGCCAAACAAGGTAATACTAGACAAAATAAATTTTATTCCATACATAATAGGGCAATTAAAGTCGTTGACAAAATTGTAAAACAAAACATATGCACAAAAATCAAAACGAATTTCAACTCTCAATTCATTGTTTAATCCCTAACCTTGAATTACGTATAATTTCTCATATTTTTTGTTGTAACTCGCTTCGTAGTTTTGATGTAAATACTACCTGAATCGAAAGGTCGTCCACTCTTTTCTTAAAACTATATTTCCCTTTACTTATGCTACACAGGGTTACTGTGAATTAGTCTCCCAAGATAAGACAAATTTACTACTTAATAGAATTTCTTGTGTAGAAACAAAAACTAGTTCAAAATTATAAATGAGAAAGAAGATTAATAGCAAGAAAATATACTATTCTAATATTTTTAGAACTTACGAAGGATTTTTGATTGATTTGAAGGGAGTGATTTGGGTGGATTTACAACCTATTTATAAGTTTTCAAGCACCCCTTGAGATACATCCTTTTGAAAATGTATTTAAATATTAAAGATATATCATTTGGAAAGGTATGTTGAACCATTGTAATGGTTCATCCAATGGTCTTACCAATTTGAACCATTGCATCGATTCAATTATTTCATCCTGAACCATTGCATTAGTTCAATTGCTTCTTAACCCGAATCATTACATCCCATGTCCGAACAGATACATCTTGTCTAAATAATTATAATCCTTCAAACCAAGCCAACTGAATCAACACATCTGTTGGTTTTAATTGCAACATATAATATATTTATTATATACTTTTCAGATTTGAAAATATCTAATATTTTTCATATTTATTTATTCTTCAGAATTTCTTCTAAATCACTATGTTAAACATAGCCTTAAACCAATGATTTACATCCTCGCATATATCATGTTGAGGCTGCAAAAAAGAAAAAGTGTACATACTAAAAGTAAACACTGCAGTCATACAAGCTACTCAATTCAACCAATGAACTAAGTTTTCAAGCTTAACGATCAGCCTTGGTACATTTGTCCCACTTCACTCGCAACACTTCTTTTAGTGTGTGGCAAGAATTTTAGATGTACTCAAAGGCGAAAGCATGTTAAATTACTATAATTTTTAAAATAATTATAGTATACTTAAATTGAACATCTAAAAATATATAAAATTTAATATTCAATTCTATTTTTGGCAAGTCTTAAAATCGTGCCACATGAACCAAAAAGATGTTGCAAGTAAAGTGAGACAGAAGGAATATATAGCTAAATTCTATTTTACAAAATTGTTATACGCAGCATAATTATGTTCACATACGTAGAATTATTTGTTGACCATTTCTATACTTCTTAGGAAAAAATTAGTTAAAGAGTATACATTTGGTACACAAAGAATTCATTGTTGCAAATTTAATTGATCTTAATGGTCATTCAATTTCGGTACCAAAAAGATTGCCAACTTATTTATCACATCAGCATTCACTCATCCTGATTCTCCAAAGTTACGGGATATGTCAACCACAAGAGATTGCCAAAGAATAACTAGTCTTCTGCACATAATTAAGTGTTATCACTTTCCTGAACCATCTGTTAATAAAATGTTAAATCTTGATATAAGCATGAAATAGAGAAGGGGCACACCACGCCAGGGTGTAACTAAATTGACCACATGCACAAAACATTCATTAAGAACTATGCCCATTTGTGAAATTGTGAGTAAGACATTATCCCATGATACAGCATGGAGGAACAAAGCACTCACCAAATTATGTTTATACATATCTCTGCTCAAGCAATGTCGCACCTTTATTTGAATATGGCAGGTAAATTATTTACAATGTACACAACATGGAGGGCATTATGAATGACCACGTAAACGACATTTATTAAGATCTTTGCCAATTTGTGAATGTGGGAGCAAGACAGTATCCAATGATTCATCATGGAGGAACAGAGCATGTATACATATTTCTGCAAAAGCATCCACTCAGATGCCATACCCTTGTCTATGGATGATAGGTTAATTCGTTATAATGGCTTAAGCTACGTATACTAAGTTATTGTTGCCTCTATAATGTCTAGCCTTACTAAAGATAAATCACATTTACTTGTCATAAATTGATTTTTCCATTTAATAGTTTGCTTAGAATTAGATAACGATGAGTTTAGGTTAAAAATTTGCTAGTTAGTTTGATCAGATATATATTATCTCGATCAAAAATTGACTATAAATATTGTAATATCTTCTGTACACAATGGTCTAGATTATGTGCTATTAATCACACCCGGAAATGTAGGCCTTCATGGCCAAACTAACAAATCCTTATGTATTCCCCTCTATCATAATCTGTATCCTATATCTTCTTTATATTTTTTAGAAAGATATAATATCCCCTGCCAAACAACTTACTCAAATCTCACCCTGCTTCCCAAGATCTCTTTTCTCAATTGAGACTAGAGTCATTTTAACATAATAGCTGATGCAAAAGAGATCCACTAGATGTTAAATTTTCAATCAGGTCAATCTATGAGACTGTCAATCT
Source organism: Panax stipuleanatus (assembly GCA_020205555.1). Taxonomy (NCBI): domain Eukaryota; kingdom Viridiplantae; phylum Streptophyta; class Magnoliopsida; order Apiales; family Araliaceae; genus Panax; species Panax stipuleanatus. Next base: position 134,605,009 of record CM035118.1, on the reverse strand, counting down.
CTTATATTTCTTCCTTTTTCACATAAGTGTCTGGATAGTTGGAGCAAATTTAAATGCCAATTAGAAACTTAAACACCAAACTCTCTTTCTAAATTCAACCAAATCAGAAAATCCATATAGTTACACTAAGATGAGTTGACCAAACATCTGATTTACTCCTCATGATCCTGTATTAAGTAAAATGAATACGCCCTCTGCTTTGAGGCTGTTTTGAGAGAGAGTTCACATTTAAAAGTCAAACCTTTTAATATCAATAGGAACAGTGAGTATCAGAAAGTTTGGAGTACAAATCATATTCGATACCTTGATTTACAAAGTGGACACTTCTTAAAGGCCCCCGCAATGAATTATGGACTCTTAGTTCTGCAATTGATAGAATATTTTTGCAACAATTTTCTCAGCAACTAAACAGTATCAAAAACATTCATTTCACTCCCACTCAGCCTGAGTAAGATATAACCCCCAAAATACTCCACTGAGTAAAAATAATCTGATACGATAAAACATGCCAATTTGTGAAACTCTAAATGAACACAGCTCGTCTAAATAATGAATAACAAAAATACTAAGCCTGTATTTTGGGACACGGAATCCATTTATAAATTTTGAACTAGATTGCCATCAATTCTAATAAAACCAAACAAATATTAATCAATTTTCATAAATATATAAAAATAAAAATAAAAAACTTACATGTAACTCAGATCAGCATCACCAGAACTTGCGGCGAGAACAGCAACCATGGATAAGATGATCGCAACAGCGAATAATAGAACCAAACGGCATTGTGCCATCTGATTCGTGATTTAGAAGAGAGAGAAAAATAGTCAAAGAGAGAAGGATTTTATAGCTTCAGGAAACAACAAACGCGAATTATAAGCAGATGATTTGATTGATCTTCTTCCATCGAATCTCACCCAAGACAACTGTAGAAAGATAAGAAGTTCAAATTGAGTATAAATCTTATCCGAGGTCGATTGATTCGTATATAAATATATATATTTATATATACATATATGATATATGTGTGTATATATATATGAATTTGATGACAGACGTGAGAACGACGAGAGGGGAAGGCGTGAGAGTGATATTTGAGGTGGAGGGAGTTCGATACAGGGGAGCACGTGAACACCACTTGACTTTTAGAGATGGTAGGCACGTGGTTTTACTGGAAAGCCCCTATAAATTTTCATAATTTCATTTCGAGGTCTATAGACTTATTGATTGGTTTGGGCATTGGGACACCTGGACGCGGATGGAATATAAATACTTTAATTTATAAAAGCAGTTATTATTGAAACTCAATCATTTATTTTGAAATAGATCTCAACTATTATTGGTTCTTACAAAAAATGATCCATGGATCTCGAGAATCAGAAGCCAGGCCATATTTTCTGAAAATTTAAGGATAATTTTAATATTGTTTTGAGTAAAAATTTGATAGAAAATTTAAGAATAATTTTTATTTTACTTTTTCTTATATTGCTTTGAGTAACACAATTTGATAATGAGGATCATAGCACGCAATTAAAGTAAAGTGGTGTTTGATTGTATCTTAACAATTCACTTCTTAATGCCTCTTAAGAGTCCACATATTTGTATTAAGAGATCATCTGAATAATTAAAATATAAATATGAGTCTAAACTATTCAGAGAACCTCTTAATACAAAAATGTGGACTGTTAAAATGTATTAAGAGGTGAGCTCTTAAGATATATTAAGATGCAATCAAACACCACATTAAAAGTAATTTTATTAATTTTATTCAATATAAACATTCTTTTAATGTATCTCAATACCTTAAACCCTAAAATTTGATACGCAAATACTAAATAGTATACAAAAAAAATTAATATTTTTTTAAAAGAATTAATTCTATTACAATTCAATTATAAAAAAAAAACGTTGCATCCTAGGAAGGAAAAGAAGTACTATTGAAAAAATAATAAGAAATATTTTATTTCCTACTTGTACAATCTATACTAGCTCCCTTATGAAAAATAACAGAAGAATGAGATAAAGAAAAACCTATAAGTCAATTCAAAAAATTTTGAATTTTAAAATATGATTCATTTATTTAGGTTTTAAAAATAGCAAAATTTATATTTAGTAATACTATTTAGATTATTAATTTATAATATTCACGCAAATAATCTTTTTACGAGTATTGATATTGCAGTGAGTGGGGACTGGGGGTGTTACAATATATTTAGTTAATAACGAGTTAATTATTGGAACAATTACATATAATAGTACATTTTAATAAAATATTACAAAAAAAGTGCATAAATAAAATATTTACAAAATTAATGCATATGCAATACTTAATTACAAAACGAGTGCAATCTTATCCCTTTAATTATGGCCACGATTATCTCCCTTATCTCTCCCATGATTCTCTCCACTCCATTTCCGCCTCCCTTCTCCTCCTCCTCCTCCCCTGCCCCACCCCCTCCCTCTCCCTCTCCCTCTCCCTCTCCCTCTCCCTCTCTCTCCGCCTCCCATCTCCCTCCCCTGCCCCCGCCCCACCCCCTCCCCCGCCCCCCGCCCCCCGCCTCCCCACCTCCCCCTCCTCCCGCCTCCCCTCCTCCCGCCCCCTTTCTCCTCCCCCTCCTCCCGCCCCCCTTTCTCCTCCACCCGCCCCCTCCCCACCCCACCCCACCCCACCCCACCCCATCCCATCCCATCCCTCTCCTCCCGGCTCTTCTTTCTCCTCCTTCCGCCTCCCACTCCTCCCGCCCCCGCCCCACCACCTTCCCTCCCTCCGCCTCCCCCTCTCCCGCCCCCTTTCTCCTCCCCCTCCTCCCGCCCCCCTTTCTCCTCCCCCCCCCACGCCCCACCCCCTCCCCCTCACCCTCCCTCTCCTCCCGCCTCCTTTCTCCTCCCTCCGCCTTCCATCGCCACCGGTCCATTTTTCACCTCCACCGGTAACCAAACCTTTATATGTTGGTAACCAAACAGTCATACCAAGGTAACCAAACAGTCATACCAAGGTAACCAAACAGTCATACCAAGGTAACCGAACCTTAATATGAAGGTTTCCTTAATATGAAGGTTCGGTTACCTTGTTATAAAGGTTTGGTTACCTTGGTATGAAGGTTTGGTTACTTGGTATGAAGGTAACCAATTCATTTTTATTAGGTTACCAATTTATTGGTAACCAAAATTCATGCAGTTGGTTACCAAACCTTTCGATAAGGTAACCAATTCAGTTTTATTAGGTTACTAATTTATTTTGAATGTGATGCAGTTGGTAACCAAACTTCATGCAGTTAGTTACCAAACCTTTTGATAAGGTAACCAATTCAGTTTTATTTGATTACCAATTTTATTTTGAATGTGATGCAGTTGGTAGCCAAACTTCGTATAAAGGTAACCATTTTAATTTTTGTGGGTAACCAAATCGTCAAAAAAAAATCAGAATAGCAACTCCGACGATATAGCGGTGGTAGCGACGGCGGCGGCGGCGGGAGGCGGTGGAGGAGAATGATGAACATTAACTCCTTCATAATTTTTTATTTTTAATTTTCTCATTTTGATTTGAATTTTGAATTGTGGATTTAAAATTGTTGTTAGATCCAAAAGATTTGAATTTGAATTATTAATTATCCTTGATTTTAGGTTTCCTTATTTAATTTGAAATTGAATGGTTTGAATTTTTTACACTTTTTTTGTAATTATTTTGTGGATGCACTTTTTTTGTAATTACTTTCTAAATATTGTATAGTTATGTAAAGTACTCTTAATTATTTGAGGTGCAATCCTCATAACTTCACAACCACCATACTTGGGTGCCCACGGCCCATGCATATATTCAATTACACAATAACTTCATAATTACGAAGAGTAGTAGTTACTTCTTTTAGTGGTACACAAGTTAATGATACCCAAAGTAACTTTCCAGATTTTGGTTCATGCCTATACTTTAAACATTTAACAATATGCCCCCCATTTATTTAATTCACACAAATAATCTCATTTTAACTTTTTAAAAATCCTAATTTTTTAAAATTGATGCGTAAATTTTAAAACCAACAATTTTTTATAACTGAGTAGTAGTTTCATCGTACATAGCTTATTATAATTATGATTGTATTAACCAAACAAATAAAATCATATCATATTTGAGTTTTTAAGATTTTTGTACATCAACTTTAAAGAGTGAAAAGGCAGTTTCAATTTCTCATAAAAGGTGACAAACATCCCCTAGAATTTGGCCGTTTGCTGTCTGCCAATGGTGGAATATAGTGTGTGTGTGTGTGTGTGAATTAATTTGGAGTTTGTAATTTGACATCACCATACATAAAGGCTGAAGCTTCCTAGTCCTACTAATAATTAATATATTTTGATACTCTGCAGGCTAATAGTGTTAGAATAAGAAAATCCACACTATATATATACTAATCTCAAACTGCACAATTACAATTTGTCAAAGCTAGTATTTGATACTATACTCTTAAGACGCCCTCTTTATCGGTGCTTAGATTTAGCACCACCTGTCTCTCGGAATACAATGATAACATGTGTTATATCAGCACTACAAATAACACACTCAACGAACCAAAGAAAATACTCTTATCTCTCTCTGAAATAAATGACTGAATATCTAATAAATAATGAAGACTTAAAAGACTAGACTGCTATATGCTTCGATGATTTGAATGATTGAAAAGGCTAACCCTCCTAGGCTATTTATAAAAGGGTTAGTGATCCATCAGAAAGGACACAACCCACTGAAAAGTTACATTTAAGCCAAAAACGACGTAATTTTTGGCTTTAACAGAAAGGGCACGTCCGTTCGGGCTAAAAACAACGTAGTTTTAAGTCTAGCGGAACAAAAACAAAGTACTTTAGGCTTTAACAGAAAAAGGTGCGTCCGTCTAGGCAAAAACGACGTAGTTTTGGAGCATCTGTTCAGGCAAATAACGCTTCCCAAAACGACGCAGTATTGATGCATCCGTTCAGCAGATAATGCTTGCTAAAAAGACACAGTTTTGATAATAAATACTCCCTCCGTCCCATAATATATAACGTTTTAGATGATTTCATTTGTCCCAAATTATTTGTCGTTTTATATAATCTAGGAGAATTAATTGTAATATTTTCAAAATTATCCCTCATGAAAAAATATTACAGATGAGAGAGAGTATAAAATAAGTATATGGTAATTAATGAGAATTTAAGGGTATTATAGACAAATGATACTATATTTAATGTTATACGATCATTTCTTTAATGGTTGTGCCCAACTCTAAAACGTCATATATTATTGGACGGAATCAAAACGACACAGTTTTAATAATAGAACTAAAATAAAATAAACAAAACATTAATAAATTTTGTCCAAAAAATTATATACAAAGACCCAAACCCTCGAACCAGGAGCCAGAGCCGCATTAAAATTTTAATTCTTAACCGATGCGGAACTTAGCTTCCCACAATTAGTTATTATCATTTCCAAAGATGATCTTTGATAGTTAATATCTCATTCATTACTCTATGTATTTGAGCTTCCAAATACTTAATTTAATCTTCTCATGGAGTAGAACACATTGATATGTGAATTTATTTTAAATAATTATTAAAACCCACTTTAATTTTGACTCAAATTCTAACAAAGAGTATAATCGAGGCAATACATGGTGGCCCAACAAACTTGGTTCTAATCATCAAAAACAGTGGATTCTGGCATAAGTTGAAAGGAAATCCTACTACTTGCCTGGTCCCGCCATTATCCCAAACTCCACTTTCTATACCACGCAGATTCCATTTTCATGCCAACTTAGCAAAGCCTGGTTTTCTATAAGCGCAGGGATTGATAGTGTCTCCAATAATATTGTTCGCCTACTTTAAATTTGAGGACAGGACATTCTTGCGTGTTTTGGGAAGCATTAAAGGCAAGATCATGATCATCTTTGGTGACTCTCGTCACTTTCATACTTGCCAAAAATCAAATTTCTAGGGTTATCATTCAAACCCACTTCCGGTTTGCTCAAATTTTCGAGTCAACGCCTAGGCCCTAGGGTTCAGAAACCAAGTTCCACAACGGCACAAAAATTATAAACCACAGTAACTGAAGCATAATTTAGGGCATAATTTAGCAAAGAAAACATGCATTATATATCAATAACAAAAAACAAACAACCTACCTCAATTTTCCAACTCTGAAAGTCCAGTTTAGAGCTCGCTTAACTTTATCAATTCGTAGCCCCAATGCGATTAAAGGGAAGAGCCCCCCCATATTAGTTCCATATAAGTGAGAAAAAGAGAGTCAAGCTGCATGCATATTTCAAGAGAGCCTAAGAATGAAGAGGGTGAAAAATCAGCGACACCACCTGTATCAATTGACTACTAGGCAGAAACTAGGTCAAACCATCAGAAGTTTTATATGAGAGGAAGCATGTCATAAACAACTCTTCAAAACTACCAAAATTGGCACACTTTTTAACCGTCAAAATCGAGCCAAACTTTAAACAAATGGCAGAATCACACTTGAGATAAATTCTCTCCCATCTCAATTAGTTGTAAAGCGGCTAAATTAAATGGAAAAAACAACCACCTTCATTAAACCGATCTAGAACTTAAAAACAAGTACCTGGAATCACCCAGGATCAGCACTTGACCTAAATTACATTCCTAGTACAGAACATTAGCTTGCATCAGGATAAAACTTCCTTCAGAAGTTTCAAGGGGATATTAGTAGCTTTATCACTTGTCCTTAGTTGATTCAATTCTCTCAGCCGGTCCACACTTTCAACAGACAAGAGATGACCTAAGCGAAGTGGCAGTAGGGAGATGTGTGCACGACGCCCACCGAATAACTGATTCAGCTGCCATGAGATTGACCTGTTCGAACTCACCAAGACCAATTGTACGGTTCCTCTTGCTGTGGATGCTAGACATTCTAGACCCACTTGTTAGTCCTGCCCTTTTCCCATCTCTTGCCTCATGCCCTAAGCATGGAGAAGTACCGGGTAACATAAGCAGCTTCCCTGACTCTGAATTCAAGTTATATAATTTTGTAACAAAGGGTTCTTAAACAGTTTTTAAAAGTATAAACAGTTAAATCATTCAAATTGACTGAAAAAAATATACCTCTAAGAACTGAATCTACTCTGCAAACATGGGCTGAGAAATCTGTTTCATGATTCCCTTGCTCAGATATTGGACCTGGGCTAAAGAATGTAAAGCTTGACAGTGAGAGGGCAGGGGTGGAGAATTCCAGGGTGTTTCCGCCGCTGCTATGAAAGGAAAACCCGCCAGACTCAAAGAGAGGCGTCGATGGCTCCACAAGGAAAGAAGAAAATGATGATTTGCATGTCAGTATAGGTGATGCGGTGCCAAAACTAATGTCCTCATTCCGTTTCATAAATGGGGATAAAGAGCCTCCATCAGTATCCAGTCCTCCAAGACATTGTTTTTCACTTGCACTTGGTAGTTCAGAAAGTGGTGTAAGGTCCGTTGTCCATGTGTGATCTACAAGACGTGAGAAATAGCCATCGGCTTTTTCATAAGGGAAGACTAGGAAAAGATACCCTCTGTAATCCTAAATATAAGTTAAGAACTCAAATTTTAAATAGCTCAAAAAGAAGGTAAGCTTTCATTGTCAGAGAAAAACTAAGGTGATTCCTACATCACATGGTGAGGTAACTTTTTCAAGGACGACATGGATGACTGAATCTATTACACGCATAAAATTATCCATGCATGTTCACTATGATGCTTAAAATAATTACCAAAATAAGAAAGACAGGAGAGTGTTTCATCTCGGTCAAAAGTAATTATATCAAGTAAAACTATAATTCATGATAGGAACTAAAATGAAACTTCAAAGTATCTAGTTTAGATTCCTTAGAATTTTGTAAATATTACGTATAGGGGTTTTGAAATCAACTACTGTTTTAGATAATGTCCTTTTACTGGTAAAGTCAATGGTAAAATTGTAAAACTAAGGATAATAATCTAAACTTAATCCAGCCTCCAGCGCAGTATGCTTTATAATAAGCTATACCAGGACACGTATAAAAAGTTGCAATAGCAAAATATATGTCGAAACAAAATGTGGGTAACCAACCTACCTAGAACCTGCTGAGCTGTGAGCCTATGCAAAGGGTCTGTATTGAGCATTCCCTGAATCAATTTCTTGGCAGAATCAGATATAGTATCCCAGGGGTCAGACCAAAATCGCAAATTAGCTACCCTAACAGCATCAAATATCCGTGACTTAGTCTTCCCCCAAAATGGTGGCCTTCCACTTAAAAGAATGTAAAGAATAACCCCCGCACTCCAGACATCAGCTGCCTGGTTATAGCCTCCAGTCAGTACCTCAGGAGCTATATAAAATGGACTACCAACCGTCCCGTGCAATTTTTGACCTGCTAGGATAAAATCGGTATGCTTAAATATCATACCATATATATTCTTAATTCTACAAGGAAATAGATGGAAGGAACATCAGACCAGTACGGATATCTACCTGGCTTGATGTAGGTTGCAAGACCAAAATCAGCCAATTTAATTGGTGAAGAGGAGGCTTTTGTAACTAAAAGGATATTCTCTGGTTTCAAATCCCTATGAACAACACCCTTGTCATGACAATACATCACCACTTGCATCAGGTGCCTGAATATAACCCTAGCCTCACCCTCAGAAAATTTCCCATGCTTCTCCAATTGATGGAAAAGCTCTCCACCAGCACATAGCTCCATAACCAAATGAACAAAACCTTCCTCCTCATAAACAGCCTTCAGATCTACAACATATGGGTGTCCAGACAACCTAGACATTATTTCAATCTCAAGCTTGATGCTCCGTACATCATCCTCCGTGACCAATCTATCTTTGGCGATTGATTTGCAAGCCAGTGCCTCCCCAGTATACTTATCAGAGCATGCCCTGATAATGCCAAACTGACCCCAGCCCAATTGATCTCCAAGAACATACTGATCTTTCAAATTTGAGGTCTGATTTGTGTCCAAAATGGTTTCTGTCAAACTTTCTACTTTGTAGCAATTGCACGGTTTGAAAGATGATTCACAGTTGCTGGTGCTCCAAGCAACAGCCATACGAAATTTGGAAGAAAAGACTAATCAAGATTTCAGCCTATATATCTTCAATTTCAAACTATTGGCTACCTCTTAGTGATGGGATGGCCTTTTCTGTCAACTGGGTAAAGCTAAAGTTTCAAGTCAAAAGTTTTTTTATTTTTCCTTGAAACCAACATACCAGGTCCATAATCAGGTCAAAATACTGAAGAAGCTTCTAATGTAGTTGAACTGTTGAAGTTTGACAACGATGATATCTATGAAGAGTGTGATACTGTGATGTACCTGACCAACTGTCTCAAAGATAAACCTCAAGATAACCAAAGATCAGACTCTGAGCTTCAATTTGTTCAATCCCAACTGACTCACCTGAATCTAACATACAACCAAAACATGTTAATTTTAAAAAAAACATACAAAAATGCCATACAAACAGACACAAAGATCTCCAGAACATCTTTTCCATAGATTTACTAGAAAAACAATAAGTATAAACAAAACCCAGTAGGGAAATTCTAAGAAATTATGTTCATATGAATAAAAATTAAATTATGCAAAACCAAGTTCTAAAAATAATCTAAAATAGTAAAATTCAACTCCAAACCACTATTCGACCATCAACATAAAATTTCAACCTTGTCAAGAATTATCCAGAAAAAATACATAATTCGGAACCCTAATTACTCCAACTAACAAGCTAATCAAAACCATATCTACAGAAACCCCTGAATTCATACAGAACAACAAATTTAACACCCACCCATCAAAATTCGAGCTCAACAAAAGCAGCCCAGATCCAAAATTAGCTGATTAAAACATATAGGAAGAAAACAGAGAAAAAAATCCAGCTCCAAAAATCACATATATTAGAGATAGATATGGGAACTAACCAAGTGAGAGAAGGGAGAGAATCGTCTGGAGAGGAAGTGGGAAAACCTCAGCAAAAAGGAAATGATGAGTAGGAGCTGTGATTTAGCCCACCATGGGAGAGCTTCAGTGGGCTCTCCTGGTCTCCTCCTCAGTTTGCCAAAACCAAACCCCACTTGTGTTCTAGTGTTCTTTGCTGTATTCTAGTCTTTTTTTTCTTTGTTGTTTCGACTTTTTAGCTTAATGTTTTTGAGATTTTTTTTAAAACCCTGAGAACAAGACGACCAAATAGGGAAAAATACAAGACCTGAAAGAACTGGCGACTACTACTGTAGTACCTACCTGTCTGTTTCCCTTGCCTATGTTCTTTTTGGTAAAATGGAAATGCAATATTTGTTTTGCCTATGCTAATTATACAATATTACGGTCTTCTAAATCATAAATCATTTACCATTCTCATAGTATACTAAATATAGTGATGTGATAACATAAAATTATTAAAAATTTATTTGGTTCATTTTAAAATTAAAGATACATGATGATTTTTTGAAATTAAATTGCATAACAATAAAAATTAATATAATTTTATTCAAATTTTGAAAACAATAAATATGATAAATAGTACTATCTCCCTTATAAATTATAAGAACATTATTCATTACTGAAAATCAATTTGATACATTTTCAAACTCAAAATTAAATAAATTTTACAATGAGTATTAATTTTTAAATAATTTATAATATTCAACACTATCTTGACTAAAATTATAAGAATTCGTGTAAATTTTGAGTTTGAAAATGTAAGACCCCAACTTTTATGAATAAAGATTTAATTTTCTTTATATATTATTTCGAAATAGTAAGGTGTTGACTTGATAAATATGAAAGTTATGGGTGAAATGTGCAAATATTTTTAAAATGAGCAAGTGGTTATAAAATATTCTTGTTGTCGGGGAATATTCGTTTGGTCGTGGAATATTCTTGTTGTCGGGGAATATTCGTACGACGGCGCAGCTATTTGTGGGCCCCCACAACGGAATAACTGTCGGATATAGAAAGCGACAGAAATAACTTTTTACAAAATAACGGCGGAGTTGTTACCGTTAGTACTGTTGAAATACCCGGTGGTTAAAATACAGTACGCGGTGGTGCGCAGTAGCACACGGTATTGCACAGTATTTTGAATTATTGAGTCTTACGTGAGAAGGAACCTACTCAATTATTGTTACAGTATTTACTGTTCAATATTTTATATTATTGACTCAATAATTGCTACGTTGATATTTTATATTATTGACTCAATAATTGCTGCATTGATATTTTATTGACTCAATAATTGCTACGTTGCTATTTTTTATGATTGATTCAATAATGGCTACAGTTGATATTTTGTAGTATTGATTCAATAATTGTCGTTGCACAGTATTTCACGTTATCAACTCAATAATTCATATTATTTGAATAATATTATTAGATAGCATTATTGACAATGCCTAAGGAAGTTCTGTCTAGGAGGGGTTATTTAATTGCGCGCCAGTAAGGAGAAATCCTTATCGGAAGGCCCCCTCTGTCCTGGGAACGACCTGGTTGTTAATATTGTAGTTCTATAATATTATTTGTGAATAATTAATTATTGATTTATATGATAAGGGAATATTTATTTTGTGGATATTAAAGAAGGAATTAGTGCTGATGTGTTTTTATCAATATTTTGGTGTGAAAAATCATCTGTTGGTGGATTTCGGATAATTTATGTTGGGAATTTGGAAAAATTTTCTTCTGCAAAGTTGTAGAGAATTAAATTTCCTATGGAAAGGACACATCATTTGTATTTTTCTGACAAAGGAGCTATTTATTATGAATTATTGAAGTTTCGAAAAATAAATATTTTTTAAATAAAAGGTGGGCCCCACTTTTGTTGGGTTGTGGAAAATCTGATTTTCTTGGAGCAGCCGGCGGCGGAGGAATTTTTTAAAAAAATATTATTATTTTATTATTTTAGTCTCCTTTGGCATCCTAAGCTTTTCCTATAAATAGGGTGCTTAGGTTAGAATTGAAAATCACACCAGAATTCGAAGTTTTCTCTCTCTATAATATCGAGCGTATTTTTGTGAGTATTTCTATACTTTGAGTATTAGTATTCAGCGCAAGTTTCCGTCAATATTATATCCGATATTCCAGTCAGAGGTACTATCTTTTTGAGGTAAGGGATGTTATTTTCTTTCGTAAATGATGTTATTCTTTTCAATATCATTATACAGAAATATTGTCATGGATTTTATGTTGAAATTCTTACTTTTTCCGTCGGGGTTACTATTCACGTATACGGCACTATTCACGTATACGGCACTATTCACGGGAAAATTTATTTTTCTTCTATTTGTCCAAATTGTCTGTTAAGGTTACTATCTTTGATTGTATCCAAGTTTTGGGCTTTATTCTGGAATTTTGCTTCACAAAGTATTATTATGGATTATTCTTGAATTTGGATAAACTAAATGACGAATCCCTAATCTTTGTCTTTTATCTCACTGGATTCGTTTTGTTTAAAATGTTTTTCATCATCCTCAGTCCTAAAAGTTGATGTAACTGAATATCTTTGGCCTGTAGAGCAAAGATGAATGATTACCTGATGAATATCTTTGGCCTGTAGTGCAAAGATGACAGGTGTTGAGATGAACATGACTACTGATGATGCAAATGAATATCTTTGGCCTGTAGTGCAAAGATGAATATTGATTCGAGATGTATATTGATTGATGTTACAGGGATAAAATATTGGTGATGGACTTTTAAATCATAGAAGATAGTAGACTTCATTCTCTACTTAACTCTTCTAATGATTTGTTATTTCCGCTGCGAATATTGATCTAAAACTTGTTGTCCATAATATTTTATCTGAACTGTGAAGACTAACGATAATTTATTTTTCATTATCTTAGTCATAATATTCTTTACTGGGCTAGTTGAGCTCACCCTTTTCATCTGTTGTCCTCTTCAGGAAATGAGAATGTTGCGGGGACTAGTCGGGGGACAGAGTGATGGTCCGAGTTAGAGCAGTAGTAGTCCTCACTAGTTCTGATAAATAGTGTGATAATAATTGTAATGAGGACTTAGTTTGAATCTTAATATTTTCTACATATTTGTACTGAGACTCACAGTTGTGTGGTCGTATTTTGCACGACCGTATGATATAAAGTTTGTATTTGAATTATGTACCATGTATTTGGCGACTCAGAATGGGTTGGGTTGAATGGACCTATTCTGGGGGCGTCACAGTTGGTATCAGAGCTTAGGGATATGATCTCTGGCGGAGATCGGGGAATAGAACTAGGAGGGGAGAGACGAGTAAATCCTTCGCTAGTGTGTCCTACCTAAGCTTATGTGGTATTTAATTGGTCAGTTGGAGCATAGGGTTAATATGTGATATGTTGACTTGTTTAATTAACCCTTGTTTTATGGCAGTATTTGAGAATGACAGCTGAGAACGTTAACAACGAAGTGAATGAGACCGTAGAGACACCTTTAATCGTTAACCAGGAGAACGTGCAACAAGAGGGCAATGTTCATCCTGAAAATAACGCTGGTCAGACGATAAACGATGAGATGTTTAGAAGTTTTTTGCAGTTCATGCAAAATCAGACGAGGGAGACTCGTGTGCAACATACAGGTGGAGATAATAACAACACGCGAGCTGTCACTGCTAAGCAGTTCAAAGAATTGGGACCACCAGAGTTTCTGGGAAAGCCGGATCCGATCAAAGCGGAGACGTGGATTAAACAAATTACCAAGATATTTGATGTCTTGGGATGTACAGAGGAACAGAAGGTTCCATTCGCCACGTTTATGTTCCGTGGAGAGGCAGATTACTGGTGGGAATCCGTGAAGCGTACCCAGCCTGCCGCACTCCAGATGTCTTGGGAAGCGTTCCAGAAACTGTTTAATGACAAGTACTTTCCTGAAAGTATTCGTCATATGAAGGAAGTAGAGTTTATCAGACTCGAGCAAAACAACATGACGGTATCCCAGTACGAGGCTAAGTTCGCGGAGCTGTCCAGGTTTGCACCTCATTTGGTGGAGAATGAGGAACGTATGACGCGGATGTTTCTAAGAGGTTTGAAACCCGAAATACGTCAATACCTCATTTCTCATAAGTTTTCTTTATATTCGGATGTAGTAAACAGGGCCCAGTTATTGGAACGAGATAATGATTATGTTCAACCAAGGGACCACAACCAAGGTCGTACTGGTGGCAGTAGTCATCGGAGCAATGACAACCAGCGAGGAGGAAAGTATGACAGAAGCGGTAACCACTCCGGTGGTTATCGTGGCCATGATAGTAGAAGAAGCGAATCGGGAGGAGATTTTAAAAAGAGAAGGTATAACAATGAGAACGCGAAGATGTCAACATCAGCACCAGCATCAACTGTTTCGAGGGGAGGAGAACGACCACCGGTCGTATGCTTTAAATGCGGGAAAGAGGGACATATCAGCCCAAACTGCCCACAACAGTTCAAAGGATGCTATAACTGTGGAAAGGAAGGACATATAGCTCGAGATTGTCCTGTTGCGAAATCAAGTTCAGCGGGGGTAGTGATTCCAAAGGCGGTTGCAGACAAGTCAAAGTCGGTGATTCCTGGAAGAGCGTTTGTCGTTACAGCCCAAAACGCGAGGAATCCACACGAGGTGATTACGGGTAAGCTGATCATAAACTCTTGCGAAGTTTATACCTTGTTAGATACCGGTGCTACCCATTCCTTTATTTCACCTGCTTGTGCTCAACGTTTGAACTTGACTTCTGATAAATTAGACTTTGACTTATCTGTTGAAACTCCGTTAGGAGAAACCTTTGTTACATCTACAGTTTATAAATCTTGCTTGATTCAGATTGGTACCCTTACCTTACCTGTTGATCTTATATCTTTGAAAATACTTGCATTTGACGTGATTTTAGGAATTGACTGGTTAACCACTTACCATGCCAAAATTGATTGTTTTCGTAAGGTTGTTAGTTTTCATATTCCTAATCAACCTGTTGTGCGAATCCAAATCACCAAACCACTAAAATCAGTCAATATCATTTCAAGTCATAAAGCTATTCGTTTATTGAAAAACGGATGTCAAGCTTTCTTAGCTCATGTCACTGATCTAAATCAGAATACATCAGATTTGAATGATATTTCCGTTGTTAATGAGTTTCCTGATGTATTTCCCGAAGAACTTCCCGGTCTACCCCCAGAACGTGAAGTTGAATTCTTTATTGACCTTGAGCCCGGTACAAAGCCCATTTCTAAAGCCCCATATCGAATGGCTCCTATTGAACTTCAGGAGTTAAAGGTCCAATTACAAGAGTTGTTAGATATCGGTTTTATTCGTCCTAGTACGTCTCCTTGGGGTGCTCCTGTTTTATTCGTAAAGAAGAAAGACGGGAGTATGCGACTTTGCATTGATTATCGGGAGTTGAACCATGTCACCATCAAGAATAGGTATCCGTTACCTCGTATTGATGACCTGTTCGACCAGTTGCAAGGAGCGCAATTTTTTTCAAAGATCGATCTTCGTTCTGGATATCATCAGTTGAAGATTAAAACTGAGGATATTCCAAAGACTGCTTTCAGAACACGGTACGGGCATTATGAGTTCTTAGTCATGTCTTTTGGATTGACTAATGCTCCTGCTGCTTTCATGGATATGATGAACCGTGTATTTAAGGAGTATTTAGATCAATTCGTTGTTGTCTTTATTGATGACATTCTCATCTATTCTAAAAGCCGTGAAGATCATGAACACCACTTGAAGCTGGTACTTCAAAAGCTTCGTGAGAACAAGCTATACGCCAAGTTAAAGAAATGCGAGTTCTGGCTTGAGGAAGTAGCATTCCTTGGGCACGTGGTATCGAAACATGGAGTATCTGTTGACCCGGCGAAGATTGAAGCAATACAAAGCTGGGAGCAACCTAAGTCGGTGACCGAAGTACGAAGCTTTCTGGGCTTAGCTGGTTATTATCGGAGGTTCGTAGAGGGATTTTCTCGAATCGCTACTCCATTAACACAGTTGACTCGGAAAGATACGAAATTCGTTTGGAGAGAAGAATGCGAGAAGAGCTTCCAAGAGCTCAAGAGGAGACTTATTTCGGCACCTGTTCTGACAATACCATCTGGTTCGGATGGATTTGTTATCTACAGCGATGCTTCAGGCAAAGGGTTAGGATGTGTTCTCATGCAACATGGGAAAGTCATAGCCTATGCCTCGCGACAACTCAAAGAATATGAGAGGAATTATCCTACTCATGATCTAGAGTTGGCAGCAGTCGTTTTCGCGTTGAAGATCTGGAGACATTACTTGTACGGAGAGAAAGTGGAGATTTATACAGATCATAAGAGCCTTAAATATTTCTTCACTCAGAAGGAACTCAACATGCGGCAACGACGTTGGCTTGAGCTGTTGAAAGATTACGATCATACCATCCAATACCATCCTGGAAAAGCGAACGTGGTAGCTGACGCGTTGAGTAGAAGATCATATGTGGGAACGAGTGCGATGATGTCAAGTATACGCGTAGAACCAGCTTTGCTTGATAAAGTTAAAGCTGCTCAAGCTACAGATGCGGAGCTGATGAAGATGAAGAAGAAGGTGCAAGAAGGTGCAATTCCAGAAGCAAGAATCGATGAAGAGGGAATACTTCGAGTCAACTCCAGACTTTGTGTTCCTAACGATTTCGACTTGAAGTATAGAATCATGATGGAGGCACACAACACACCATTTGCGATCCATCCTGGGAGTACTAAAATGTATCGTGATCTTCGACATACATTTTGGTGGAGCAATATGAAGAGAGAGATCGCGGAGTTCATCTCTAGATGTTTAACTTGTCAACGTGTAAAGGCGGAGCATCAAGTACCGAAGGGTCCATTGCAACCACTGGAGATTCCGAAATGGAAGTGGGAACACATTACGATGGATTTCGTTACGGGTCTTCCCAAGGTTTCTCAAGGCTTAGATGCGATTTGGGTTATTGTTGATAGATTAACCAAGTCTGCTCATTTCTTGCCGATACGAGAGACTTATTCCCTTGAACGTCTTGCTCATATGTACGTGAATGAGATTGTGAGATTGCATGGCATGCCAGTATCCATAGTTTCGGATCGTGACCCCAGATTTACTTCACGATTTTGGATCAGTTTGCAGAAAGCTATGGGTACGGATTTACGATTCAGTTCGGCTTATCATCCTCAAACAGACGGACAATCGGAAAGGACTATCCAAACTCTTGAAGATCTATTGAGACTCTGTGTTCTAGACTTCAAAGGGAGTTGGGATAAGTATTTACCATTGGTGGAATTCTCCTACAACAACAGTTATCAGGCAAGTATAGGCGTAGCTCCATTCGAAGCGTTGTATGGGAGAAAGTGTCGTTCTCCAGTATGTTGGGATGAGGTGGGTGAAGCAACATTGTTGGGACCAGAGTTAGTACGTATGACTACAGAAAAGATCCAAATAATCCGACAACGTATACAGACGGCACAGGATCGACAAAAGAGTTATGCAGATCTTCATCGAAAAGACGTGGAATTTAATGTTGGGGACCATGTGTTATTACGTGTTGCTCCGTGGAAAGGAGTTACGAGGTTTGGGAAGAGAGGAAAGCTCAACCCACGATTCATTGGTCCATTTGAGATTCTTGACCGAATAGGAAATGTGGCTTATAGACTCGCTTTACCTCCAAGCATGTCTCGTGTTCATAACGTGTTTCACATATCCGTGTTACGTAAATATGTGAAGGATCCAAACCGCATTATTGAGTTAGAACCAGACGAGATAGCTGAAGATTTAACGTACGAGGAGGTACCTGTCAAGATCTTGGATAGGAAGGAGCATGTCCTACGCTCGAAAATTATACCTCAAGTTAAAGTTTTGTGGAGAAACCATGCAATTGAGGAAATGACCTGGGAGTTAGAATCGGAAATGAAAGCGAGGTATCCTCACCTTTTCGACATACCAGGTACGTACGTCAATTTCGAGGACGAAATTTCATAAGGAGGGGAGGTTGTAAGACCCCAACTTTTATGAATAAAGATTTAATTTTCTTTATATATTATTTCGAAATAGTAAGGTGTTGACTTGATAAATATGAAAGTTATGGGTGAAATGTGCAAATATTTTTAAAATGAGCAAGTGGTTATAAAATATTCTTGTTGTCGGGGAATATTCGTTTGGTCGTGGAATATTCTTGTTGTCGGGGAATATTCGTACGACGGCGCAGCTATTTGTGGGCCCCCACAACGGAATAACTGTCGGATATAGAAAGCGACAGAAATAACTTTTTACAAAATAACGGCGGAGTTGTTACCGTTAGTACTGTTGAAATACCCGGTGGTTAAAATACAGTACGCGGTGGTGCGCAGTAGCACACGGTATTGCACAGTATTTTGAATTATTGAGTCTTACGTGAGAAGGAACCTACTCAATTATTGTTACAGTATTTACTGTTCAATATTTTATATTATTGACTCAATAATTGCTACGTTGATATTTTATATTATTGACTCAATAATTGCTGCATTGATATTTTATTGACTCAATAATTGCTACGTTGCTATTTTTTTATGATTGATTCAATAATGGCTACAGTTGATATTTTGTAGTATTGATTCAATAATTGTCGTTGCACAGTATTTCACGTTATCAACTCAATAATTCATATTATTTGAATAATATTATTAGATAGCATTATTGACAATGCCTAAGGAAGTTCTGTCTAGGAGGGGTTATTTAATTGCGCGCCAGTAAGGAGAAATCCTTATCGGAAGGCCCCCTCTGTCCTGGGAACGACCTGGTTGTTAATATTGTAGTTCTATAATATTATTTGTGAATAATTAATTATTGATTTATATGATAAGGGAATATTTATTTTGTGGATATTAAAGAAGGAATTAGTGCTGATGTGTTTTTATCAATATTTTGGTGTGAAAAATCATCTGTTGGTGGATTTCGGATAATTTATGTTGGGAATTTGGAAAAATTTTCTTCTGCAAAGTTGTAGAGAATTAAATTTCCTATGGAAAGGACACATCATTTGTATTTTTCTGACAAAGGAGCTATTTATTATGAATTATTGAAGTTTCGAAAAATAAATATTTTTTAAATAAAAGGTGGGCCCCACTTTTGTTGGGTTGTGGAAAATCTGATTTTCTTGGAGCAGCCGGCGGCGGAGGAATTTTTTAAAAAAATATTATTATTTTATTATTTTAGTCTCCTTTGGCATCCTAAGCTTTTCCTATAAATAGGGTGCTTAGGTTAGAATTGAAAATCACACCAGAATTCGAAGTTTTCTCTCTCTATAATATCGAGCGTATTTTTGTGAGTATTTCTATACTTTGAGTATTAGTATTCAGCGCAAGTTTCCGTCAATATTATATCCGATATTCCAGTCAGAGGTACTATCTTTTTGAGGTAAGGGATGTTATTTTCTTTCGTAAATGATGTTATTCTTTTCAATATCATTATACAGAAATATTGTCATGGATTTTATGTTGAAATTCTTACTTTTTCCGTCGGGGTTACTATTCACGTATACGGCACTATTCACGTATACGGCACTATTCACGGGAAAATTTATTTTTCTTCTATTTGTCCAAATTGTCTGTTAAGGTTACTATCTTTGATTGTATCCAAGTTTTGGGCTTTATTCTGGAATTTTGCTTCACAAAGTATTATTATGGATTATTCTTGAATTTGGATAAACTAAATGACGAATCCCTAATCTTTGTCTTTTATCTCACTGGATTCGTTTTGTTTAAAATGTTTTTCATCATCCTCAGTCCTAAAAGTTGATGTAACTGAATATCTTTGGCCTGTAGAGCAAAGATGAATGATTACCTGATGAATATCTTTGGCCTGTAGTGCAAAGATGACAGGTGTTGAGATGAACATGACTACTGATGATGCAAATGAATATCTTTGGCCTGTAGTGCAAAGATGAATATTGATTCGAGATGTATATTGATTGATGTTACAGGGATAAAATATTGGTGATGGACTTTTAAATCATAGAAGATAGTAGACTTCATTCTCTACTTAACTCTTCTAATGATTTGTTATTTCCGCTGCGAATATTGATCTAAAACTTGTTGTCCATAATATTTTATCTGAACTGTGAAGACTAACGATAATTTATTTTTCATTATCTTAGTCATAATATTCTTTACTGGGCTAGTTGAGCTCACCCTTTTCATCTGTTGTCCTCTTCAGGAAATGAGAATGTTGCGGGGACTAGTCGGGGGACAGAGTGATGGTCCGAGTTAGAGCAGTAGTAGTCCTCACTAGTTCTGATAAATAGTGTGATAATAATTGTAATGAGGACTTAGTTTGAATCTTAATATTTTCTACATATTTGTACTGAGACTCACAGTTGTGTGGTCGTATTTTGCACGACCGTATGATATAAAGTTTGTATTTGAATTATGTACCATGTATTTGGCGACTCAGAATGGGTTGGGTTGAATGGACCTATTCTGGGGGCGTCACAGAAAATGTCTTAAGTTAATTTCTAAAAGTCAATAATGATTTTATATTTTATAGTGGGGATAATTGAATTTTTGGTTACTGTATTAGGGTCCGATTTTTATTATAGTTACCAAAAAATTTTTTGTTACAATCGCATAACTATACTCTCAAAAATTACGAAATGGTCATTCTTTTGATTTTCGTCCAAAAAACGGACGAAAATCATGAGTGTGCAGACCAAGTGATTTTTTTGCTGATTTGTACAATGCCTTTGCCATGTGTATATCATGTGCCAAGCACATGCTTAATATTACAAATCACAACAACGAATTCTTCATTTCAGATTGGGAAGAAAAATTAGGGCTCGATTCTCCTTAGTGCGATTCTACTGCTCTTTTGGTGCAATGCGATTGATTCTTCTTGGCTGATTTTCTGCTCCTCCTCACTACTGTCAAGAGTTAATTTTGGTATATAACCATTATGGTTAGTTGATTCTACTGCTTCATTTCTTTGTTGTGTATGCGATTGATTCTTCATCATGAATTCTTCATCCGGAGTTTTTTTTCATGGAGATGACACAGATGAGATATCTTCATCTCATCAAATACAATGTCTGTGACGCCCCCAGAATAGGTCCATTCAACCCAACCCATTCTGAGTCGCCAAATACATGGTACAGAATTCAAATACAAACTTTATATCATACGGTCGTGCAAAATACGACCACACAACTGTGAGTGCCAATACAAATATGTAAAAAATATTAAGATTCAAACTAAGTCCTCATTACAATTATTATCACACTATTTATCAGAAATAGTGAGGACTACTACTGCTCTAACTCGGACCATCACTCTGTCCCCCGACTAGTCCCCGCAACATTCTCATTTCCTGAAGAGGACAACAGATGAAAAGGGTGAGCTCAACTAGCTCAGTAAAGAATATTATTGTAAGACCCCAACTTTTATGAATAAAGATTTAATTTTCTTTATATATTATTTTGAAATAGTAAGGTGTTGACTTGATAAATATGAAAGTTATGGGTGAAATGTGCAAATATTTTTAAAATGAGCAAGTGGTTATAAAATATTCTTGTTGTCGGGGAATATTCGTTTGGTCGTGGAATATTCTTGTTGTCGGGGAATATTCGTACGACGGCGCAGCTATTTGTGGGCCCCCACAACGGAATAACTGTCGGATATAGAAAGCGACAGAAATAACTTTTTACAAAATAACGGCGGGGTTGTTACCGTTAGTACTGTTGAAATACCCGGTGGTTAAAATACAGTACGCGGTGGTGCGCAGTAGCACACGGTATTGCACAGTATTTTGAATTATTGAGTCTTACGTGAGAAGGAACCTACTCAATTATTGTTACAGTATTTACTGTTCAATATTTTATATTATTGACTCAATAATTGCTACGTTGATATTTTATATTATTGACTCAATAATTGCTGCATTGATATTTTATTGACTCAATAATTGCTACGTTGCTATTTTTTTATGATTGATTCAATAATGGCTACAGTTGATATTTTGTAGTATTGATTCAATAATTGTCGTTGCACAGTATTTCACGTTATCAACTCAATAATTCATATTATTTGAATAATATTATTAGATAGCATTATTGACAATGCCTAAGGAAGTTCTGTCTAGGAGGGGTTATTTAATTGCGCGCCAGTAAGGAGAAATCCTTATCGGAAGGCCCCCTCTGTCCTGGGAACGACCTGGTTGTTAATATTGTAGTTCTATAATATTATTTGTGAATAATTAATTATTGATTTATATGATAAGGGAATATTTATTTTGTGGATATTAAAGAAGGAATTAGTGCTGATGTGTTTTTATCAATATTTTGGTGTGAAAAATCATCTGTTGGTGGATTTCGGATAATTTATGTTGGGAATTTGGAAAAAATTTCTTCTGCAAAGTTGTAGAGAATTAAATTTCCTATGGAAAGGACACATCATTTGTATTTTTCTGACAAAGGAGCTATTTATTATGAATTATTGAAGTTTCGAAAAATAAATATTTTTTAAATAAAAGGTGGGCCCCACTTTTGTTGGGTTGTGGAAAATCTGATTTTCTTGGAGCAGCCGGCGGCGGAGGAATTTTTTAAAAAAATATTATTATTTTATTATTTTAGTCTCCTTTGGCATCCTAAGCTTTTCCTATAAATAGGGTGCTTAGGTTAGAATTGAAAATCACACCAGAATTCGAAGTTTTCTCTCTCTATAATATCGAGCGTATTTTTGTGAGTATTTCTATACTTTGAGTATTAGTATTCAGCGCAAGTTTCCGTCAATATTATATCCGATATTCCAGTCAGAGGTACTATCTTTTTGAGGTAAGGGATGTTATTTTCTTTCGTAAATGATGTTATTCTTTTCAATATCATTATACAGAAATATTGTCATGGATTTTATGTTGAAATTCTTACTTTTTCCGTCGGGGTTACTATTCACGTATACGGCACTATTCACGTATACAGCACTATTCACGGGAAAATTTATTTTTCTTCTATTTGTCCAAATTGTCTGTTAAGGTTACTATCTTTGATTGTATCCAAGTTTTGGGCTTTATTCTGGAATTTTGCTTCACAAAGTATTATTATGGATTATTCTTGAATTTGGATAAACTAAATGACGAATCCCTAATCTTTGTCTTTTATCTCACTGGATTCGTTTTGTTTAAAATGTTTTTCATCATCCTCAGTCCTAAAAGTTGATGTAACTGAATATCTTTGGCCTGTAGAGCAAAGATGAATGATTACCTGATGAATATCTTTGGCCTGTAGTGCAAAGATGACAGGTGTTGAGATGAACATGACTACTGATGATGCAAATGAATATCTTTGGCCTGTAGTGCAAAGATGAATATTGATTCGAGATGTATATTGATTGATGTTACAGGGATAAAATATTGGTGATGGACTTTTAAATCATAGAAGATAGTAGACTTCATTCTCTACTTAACTCTTCTAATGATTTGTTATTTCCGCTGCGAATATTGATCTAAAACTTGTTGTCCATAATATTTTATCTGAACTGTGAAGACTAACGATAATTTATTTTTCATTATCTTAGTCATAATATTCTTTACTGGGCTAGTTGAGCTCACCCTTTTCATCTGTTGTCCTCTTCAGGAAATGAGAATGTTGCGGGGACTAGTCGGGGGACAGAGTGATGGTCCGAGTTAGAGCAGTAGTAGTCCTCACTAGTTCTGATAAATAGTGTGATAATAATTGTAATGAGGACTTAGTTTGAATCTTAATATTTTCTACATATTTGTACTGAGACTCACAGTTGTGTGGTCGTATTTTGCACGACCGTATGATATAAAGTTTGTATTTGAATTTTGTACCATGTATTTGGCGACTCAGAATGGGTTGGGTTGAATGGACCTATTCTGGGGGCGTCACAGTTGGTATCAGAGCTTAGGGATATGATCTCTGGCGGAGATCGGGGAATAGAACTAGGAGGGGAGAGACGAGTAAATCCTTCGCTAGTGTGTCCTACCTAAGCTTATGTGGTATTTAATTGGTCAGTTGGAGCATAGGGTTAATATGTGATATGTTGACTTGTTTAATTAACCCTTGTTTTATGGCAGTATTTGAGAATGGCAGCTGAGAACGTTAACAACGAAGTGAATGAGACCGTAGAGACACCTTTAATCGTTAACCAGGAGAACGTGCAACAAGAGGGCAATGTTCATCCTGAAAATAACGCTGGTCAGACGATAAACGATGAGATGTTTAGAAGTTTTTTGCAGTTCATGCAAAATCAGACGAGGGAGACTCGTGTGCAACATACAGGTGGAGATAATAACAACACGCGAGCTGTCACTGCTAAGCAGTTCAAAGAATTGGGACCACCAGAGTTTCTGGGAAAGCCGGATCCGATCAAAGCGGAGACGTGGATTAAACAAATTACCAAGATATTTGATGTCTTGGGATGTACAGAGGAACAGAAGGTTCCATTCGCCACGTTTATGTTCCGTGGAGAGGCAGATTACTGGTGGGAATCCGTGAAGCGTACCCAGCCTGCCGCACTCCAGATGTCTTGGGAAGCGTTCCAGAAACTGTTTAATGACAAGTACTTTCCTGAAAGTATTCGTCATATGAAGGAAGTAGAGTTTATCAGACTCGAGCAAAACAACATGACGGTATCCCAGTACGAGGCTAAGTTCGCGGAGCTGTCCAGGTTTGCACCTCATTTGGTGGAGAATGAGGAACGTATGACGCGGATGTTTCTAAGAGGTTTGAAACCCGAAATACGTCAATACCTCATTTCTCATAAGTTTTCTTTATATTCGGATGTAGTAAACAGGGCCCAGTTATTGGAACGAGATAATGATTATGTTCAACCAAGGGACCACAACCAAGGTCGTACTGGTGGCAGTAGTCATCGGAGCAATGACAACCAGCGAGGAGGAAAGTATGACAGAAGCGGTAACCACTCCGGTGGTTATCGTGGCCATGATAGTAGAAGAAGCGAATCGGGAGGAGATTTTAAAAAGAGAAGGTATAACAATGAGAACGCGAAGATGTCAACATCAGCACCAGCATCAACTGTTTCGAGGGGAGGAGAACGACCACCGGTCGTATGCTTTAAATGCGGGAAAGAGGGACATATCAGCCCAAACTGCCCACAACAGTTCAAAGGATGCTATAACTGTGGAAAGGAAGGACATATAGCTCGAGATTGTCCTGTTGCGAAATCAAGTTCAGCGAGGGTGGTGATTCCAAAGGCGGTTGCAGACAAGTCAAAGTCGGTGATTCCTGGAAGAGCGTTTGTCGTTACAGCCCAAAACGCGAGGAATCCACACGAGGTGATTACGGGTAAGCTGATCATAAACTCTTGCGAAGTTTATACCTTGTTAGATACCGGTGCTACCCATTCCTTTATTTCACCTGCTTGTGCTCAACGTTTGAACTTGACTTCTGATAAATTAGACTTTGACTTATCTGTTGAAACTCCGTTAGGAGAAACCTTTGTTACATCTACAGTTTATAAATCTTGCTTGATTCAGATTGGTACCCTTACCTTACCTGTTGATCTTATATCTTTGAAAATACTTGCATTTGACGTGATTTTAGGAATTGACTGGTTAACCACTTACCATGCCAAAATTGATTGTTTTCGTAAGGTTGTTAGTTTTCATATTCCTAATCAACCTGTTGTGCGAATCCAAATCACCAAACCACTAAAATCAGTCAATATCATTTCAAGTCATAAAGCTATTCGTTTATTGAAAAACGGATGTCAAGCTTTCTTAGCTCATGTCACTGATCTAAATCAGAATACATCAGATTTGAATGATATTTCCGTTGTTAATGAGTTTCCTGATGTATTTCCCGAAGAACTTCCCGGTCTACCCCCAGAACGTGAAGTTGAATTCTTTATTGACCTTGAGCCCGGTACAAAGCCCATTTCTAAAGCCCCATATCGAATGGCTCCTATTGAACTTCAGGAGTTAAAGGTCCAATTACAAGAGTTGTTAGACATCGGTTTTATTCGTCCTAGTACGTCTCCTTGGGGTGCTCCTGTTTTATTCGTAAAGAAGAAAGACGGGAGTATGCGACTTTGCATTGACTATCGGGAGTTGAACCATGTCACCATCAAGAATAGGTATCCGTTACCTCGTATTGATGACCTGTTCGACCAGTTGCAAGGAGCGCAATTTTTTTCAAAGATCGATCTTCGTTCTGGATATCATCAGTTGAAGATTAAAACTGAGGATATTCCAAAGACTGCTTTCAGAACACGGTACGGGCATTATGAGTTCTTAGTCATGTCTTTTGGATTGACTAATGCTCCTGCTGCTTTCATGGATATGATGAACCGTGTATTTAAGGAGTATTTAGATCAATTCGTTGTTGTCTTTATTGATGACATTCTCATCTATTCTAAAAGCCGTGAAGATCATGAACACCACTTGAAGCTGGTACTTCAAAAGCTTCGTGAGAACAAGCTATACGCCAAGTTAAAGAAATGCGAGTTCTGGCTTGAGGAAGTAGCATTCCTTGGGCACGTGGTATCGAAACATGGAGTATCTGTTGACCCGGCGAAGATTGAAGCAATACAAAGCTGGGAGCAACCTAAGTCGGTGACCGAAGTACGAAGCTTTCTGGGCTTAGCTGGTTATTATCGGAGGTTCGTAGAGGGATTTTCTCGAATCGCTACTCCATTAACACAGTTGACTCGGAAAGATACGAAATTCGTTTGGAGAGAAGAATGCGAGAAGAGCTTCCAAGAGCTCAAGAGGAGACTTATTTCGGCACCTGTTCTGACAATACCATCTGGTTCGGATGGATTTGTTATCTACAGCGATGCTTCAGGCAAAGGGTTAGGATGTGTTCTCATGCAACATGGGAAAGTCATAGCCTATGCCTCGCGACAACTCAAAGAATATGAGAGGAATTATCCTACTCATGATCTAGAGTTGGCAGCAGTCGTTTTCGCGTTGAAGATCTGGAGACATTACTTGTACGGAGAGAAAGTGGAGATTTATACAGATCATAAGAGCCTTAAATATTTCTTCACTCAGAAGGAACTCAACATGCGGCAACGACGTTGGCTTGAGCTGTTGAAAGATTACGATCATACCATCCAATACCATCCTGGAAAAGCGAACGTGGTAGCTGACGCGTTGAGTAGAAGATCATATGTGGGAACGAGTGCGATGATGTCAAGTATACGCGTAGAACCAGCTTTGCTTGATAAAGTTAAAGCTGCTCAAGCTACAGATGCGGAGCTGATGAAGATGAAGAAGAAGGTGCAAGAAGGTGCAATTCCAGAAGCAAGAATCGATGAAGAGGGAATACTTCGAGTCAACTCCAGACTTTGTGTTCCTAACGATTTCGACTTGAAGTATAGAATCATGATGGAGGCACACAACACACCATTTGCGATCCATCCTGGGAGTACTAAAATGTATCGTGATCTTCGACATACATTTTGGTGGAGCAATATGAAGAGAGAGATCGCGGAGTTCATCTCTAGATGTTTAACTTGTCAACGTGTAAAGGCGGAGCATCAAGTACCGAAGGGTCCATTGCAACCACTGGAGATTCCGAAATGGAAGTGGGAACACATTACGATGGATTTCGTTACGGGTCTTCCCAAGGTTTCTCAAGGCTTAGATGCGATTTGGGTTATTGTTGATAGATTAACCAAGTCTGCTCATTTCTTGCCGATACGAGAGACTTATTCCCTTGAACGTCTTGCTCATATGTACGTGAATGAGATTGTGAGATTGCATGGCATGCCAGTATCCATAGTTTCGGATCGTGACCCCAGATTTACTTCACGATTTTGGATCAGTTTGCAGAAAGCTATGGGTACGGATTTACGATTCAGTTCGGCTTATCATCCTCAAACAGACGGACAATCGGAAAGGACTATCCAAACTCTTGAAGATCTATTGAGACTCTGTGTTCTAGACTTCAAAGGGAGTTGGGATAAGTATTTACCATTGGTGGAATTCTCCTACAACAACAGTTATCAGGCAAGTATAGGCGTAGCTCCATTCGAAGCGTTGTATGGGAGAAAGTGTCGTTCTCCAGTATGTTGGGATGAGGTGGGTGAAGCAACATTGTTGGGACCAGAGTTAGTACGTATGACTACAGAAAAGATCCAAATAATCCGACAACGTATACAGACGGCACAGGATCGACAAAAGAGTTATGCAGATCTTCATCGAAAAGACGTGGAATTTAATGTTGGGGACCATGTGTTATTACGTGTTGCTCCGTGGAAAGGAGTTACGAGGTTTGGGAAGAGAGGAAAGCTCAACCCACGATTCATTGGTCCATTTGAGATTCTTGACCGAATAGGAAATGTGGCTTATAGACTCGCTTTACCTCCAAGCATGTCTCGTGTTCATAACGTGTTTCACATATCCGTGTTACGTAAATATGTGAAGGATCCAAACCGCATTATTGAGTTAGAACTAGACGAGATAGCTGAAGATTTAACGTACGAGGAGGTACCTGTCAAGATCTTGGATAGGAAGGAGCATGTCCTACGCTCGAAAATTATACCTCAAGTTAAAGTTTTGTGGAGAAACCATGCAATTGAGGAAATGACCTGGGAGTTAGAATCGGAAATGAAAGCGAGGTATCCTCACCTTTTCGACATACCAGGTACGTACGTCAATTTCGAGGACGAAATTTCATAAGGAGGGGAGGTTGTAAGACCCCAACTTTTATGAATAAAGATTTAATTTTCTTTATATATTATTTCGAAATAGTAAGGTGTTGACTTGATAAATATGAAAGTTATGGGTGAAATGTGCAAATATTTTTAAAATGAGCAAGTGGTTATAAAATATTCTTGTTGTCGGGGAATATTCGTTTGGTCGTGGAATATTCTTGTTGTCGGGGAATATTCGTACGACGGCGCAGCTATTTGTGGGCCCCCACAACGGAATAACTGTCGGATATAGAAAGCGACAGAAATAACTTTTTACAAAATAACGGCGGAGTTGTTACCGTTAGTACTGTTGAAATACCCGGTGGTTAAAATACAGTACGCGGTGGTGCGCAGTAGCACACGGTATTGCACAGTATTTTGAATTATTGAGTCTTACGTGAGAAGGAACCTACTCAATTATTGTTACAGTATTTACTGTTCAATATTTTATATTATTGACTCAATAATTGCTACGTTGATATTTTATATTATTGACTCAATAATTGCTGCATTGATATTTTATTGACTCAATAATTGCTACGTTGCTATTTTTTTATGATTGATTCAATAATGGCTACAGTTGATATTTTGTAGTATTGATTCAATAATTGTCGTTGCACAGTATTTCACGTTATCAACTCAATAATTCATATTATTTGAATAATATTATTAGATAGCATTATTGACAATGCCTAAGGAAGTTCTGTCTAGGAGGGGTTATTTAATTGCGCGCCAGTAAGGAGAAATCCTTATCGGAAGGCCCCCTCTGTCCTGGGAACGACCTGGTTGTTAATATTGTAGTTCTATAATATTATTTGTGAATAATTAATTATTGATTTATATGATAAGGGAATATTTATTTTGTGGATATTAAAGAATGAATTAGTGCTGATGTGTTTTTATCAATATTTTGGTGTGAAAAATCATCTGTTGGTGGATTTCGGATAATTTATGTTGGGAATTTGGAAAAATTTTCTTCTGCAAAGTTGTAGAGAATTAAATTTCCTATGGAAAGGACACATCATTTGTATTTTTCTGACAAAGGAGCTATTTATTATGAATTATTGAAGTTTCGAAAAATAAATATTTTTTAAATAAAAGGTGGGCCCCACTTTTGTTGGGTTGTGGAAAATCTGATTTTCTTGGAGCAGCCGGCGGCGGAGGAATTTTTTAAAAAAATATTATTATTTTATTATTTTAGTCTCCTTTGGCATCCTAAGCTTTTCCTATAAATAGGGTGCTTAGGTTAGAATTGAAAATCACACCAGAATTCGAAGTTTTCTCTCTCTATAATATCGAGCGTATTTTTGTGAGTATTTCTATACTTTGAGTATTAGTATTCAGCGCAAGTTTCCGTCAATATTATATCCGATATTCCAGTCAGAGGTACTATCTTTTTGAGGTAAGGGATGTTATTTTCTTTCGTAAATGATGTTATTCTTTTCAATATCATTATACAGAAATATTGTCATGGATTTTATGTTGAAATTCTTACTTTTTCCGTCGGGGTTACTATTCACGTATACGGCACTATTCACGTATACGGCACTATTCACGGGAAAATTTATTTTTCTTCTATTTGTCCAAATTGTCTGTTAAGGTTACTATCTTTGATTGTATCCAAGTTTTGGGCTTTATTCTGGAATTTTGCTTCACAAAGTATTATTATGGATTATTCTTGAATTTGGATAAACTAAATGACGAATCCCTAATCTTTGTCTTTTATCTCACTGGATTCGTTTTGTTTAAAATGTTTTTCATCATCCTCAGTCCTAAAAGTTGATGTAACTGAATATCTTTGGCCTGTAGAGCAAAGATGAATGATTACCTGATGAATATCTTTGGCCTGTAGTGCAAAGATGACAGGTGTTGAGATGAACATGACTACTGATGATGCAAATGAATATCTTTGGCCTGTAGTGCAAAGATGAATATTGATTCGAGATGTATATTGATTGATGTTACAGGGATAAAATATTGGTGATGGACTTTTAAATCATAGAAGATAGTAGACTTCATTCTCTACTTAACTCTTCTAATGATTTGTTATTTCCGCTGCGAATATTGATCTAAAACTTGTTGTCCATAATATTTTATCTGAACTGTGAAGACTAACGATAATTTATTTTTCATTATCTTAGTCATAATATTCTTTACTGGGCTAGTTGAGCTCACCCTTTTCATCTGTTGTCCTCTTCAGGAAATGAGAATGTTGCGGGGACTAGTCGGGGGACAGAGTGATGGTCCGAGTTAGAGCAGTAGTAGTCCTCACTAGTTCTGATAAATAGTGTGATAATAATTGTAATGAGGACTTAGTTTGAATCTTAATATTTTCTACATATTTGTACTGAGACTCACAGTTGTGTGGTCGTATTTTGCACGACCGTATGATATAAAGTTTGTATTTGAATTCTGTACCATGTATTTGGCGACTCAGAATGGGTTGGGTTGAATGGACCTATTCTGGGGGCGTCACAATTATGACTAAGATAATGGAAAATAAATTATCGTTAGCCTTCAACAGTTCAGATAAAATATTATTGACAACATGTTTTAGATCAATATTCGCAGCGGAAATAACCGTTCATCATCAATATTTTATCCCTGTAACATCAATCAATATCCATCTCATCAAATATTCATCTTTGAACTACAGGCCAAAGATATTCATTTGTATCATCAGTGGTCATGTTCATCTCAACACCTGTCATCTTTGCACTATAGGCCAAAGATATTCATCAGGTAATCATTCATCTTTGCTCTACAGCCCAAAGATATTCAGTTACATCACCTTTTAGGACTGAGGATGATGAAAAATATTTTAAAGAACGAATCCAGTGAGATAAAAGACAAAGATTAGGGATTCGTCATTTAGTTTATCCAAATTCAAGAATAATCCATAATAATACTTTGTGGAACAAAATTCAAGAATAAAGCCCAAAACTTGGATACAATCAAAGATAGTAACCTTAACAGACAATTTGGACAAATAGAAGAAAAATAAATTTTCCCGCGAATAGTGCCGTATACGTGAATAGTAACCCCGACGGAAAAAGTAAGAATTTCAACATAAAATCCATGACAATATTTTTGTATAATGATATTGAGAAGAATAACATCATTTACGAAAGAAATAACATCCCTTACCTCAAAAGAACAGTATCTCTGACTGAAATATCGGATATAATACCGACGGAAGCTTGTACTGAATAGTAATACTCAAAGTATTGAAATACTCACAAAAATACGCTCGATATTATAGAGAGAGAAAACTTCTGATTCTGGTGTGATTTTCAATTCTAACATAAGCACCCTATTTATAGGAAAAGCTTAGGATGCCAAAGGAGACTAAAATAATAAAATATTATTATTTTTTTAAAAAAATTTCCACCGCCGGCTGCTATGAAATCAGGATTTTTCAACAAAGAAACAAAAGTGGGGACCACCATTTTATTAAAAAAATATTTATTTTCCGAAACTTCAATAATTCATAATAAATAGACCCTTTGTCAGAAAAATGCAAATTCTATGTCCTTTTCATAGGAAATTTAATTCTCTACAACTTTTTAGAAGGAAATTTTTCCAAATTCCAAACATAAATTATCCGAAATCCATAAACAGATGATTTTTCACACCAAAATACTGATAAAAACACATCAGCACTAATTCATTCTTTAATATCCACAAAATAAATATTTCCTTATCATATAAATCAATAATTAATTATTCACAAATAATATTATAGAACTACAATATTAACAACCAGGTCGTTCCCAGGACAGAGGGGGCCTTCCGATAAGGACTTCTCCTTACTGGCGCGCAATTAAATAACCCCTCCTAGACAGAACTTCCTTAGACATTGTCAATAATGCTATCTAATAATATTATTCAAATAATATGAATTATTGAGTTGATAACGTGAAATACTGTGCAACGACAATTATTGAATCAATACTACAAAATATCAACTGTAGCCATTATTGAATCAATCATAAAAAATAGCAACGTAGCAATTATTGAGTCAATAAAATATCAATGCAGCAATTATTGAGTCAATAATATAAAGTATCAACGTAGCAATTATTGAGTCAATAATATAAAATATTGAACAGTAAATACTGTAACAATAATTGAGTAGGTTCCTTCTCACGTAAGACTCAATAATTCGAAATACTGTGCAATATCGTGTGCTACTGCGCAACACCGCGTACTGTATTTTAACCACCGGGTATTTCAACAGTACTAACGGTAACAACTACGCCGTTATCTTGTAAAAAAATTATTTATGTCGCTTTCTATATACGACAGTTATTCCGTTGTGGGGGCCCACAAATAGCTGCGCCGTCGTACGAATATTCCCCGACAACAAGAATATTCCACGACCAAACGAATATTCCCCGACAACAAGAATATTTTATAACCACTTGCTCATTTTAAAAATGTTTGCACATTTCACCCATAACTTTCATATTTATCAAATCAACACCTTACTATTTCGAAATAATATATAAAAAAATTAAACCTTTATTCATAAAAATTGGGGTCTTACAACCTCCCCTCCTTATGAAATTTCGTCCTCGAAATTGACGTACGTACCTGGTATGTCGAAAAGGTGAGGATACCTCGCTTTCATTTTTGATTCCAACTCCCAGGTCATTTCCTCAATAGCCTGGTTTCTCCACAAAACTTTAACTTGAGGTATAATTTTCGAGCGTAGGACATGCTCCTTCCTATCCAAGATCTTGACAGGTACCTCCTCGTACGTTAAATCTTCAGCTATCTCGTCTGGTTCTAACTCAATAATGCGGTTTGGATCCTTCACATATTTACGTAACACGGATATGTGAAACACGTTATGAACACGAGACATGCTTGGAGGTAAATCAAGTCTATAGGCCACATTTCCTACTCGGTCAAGAATCTCAAATGGACCAATGAATCGTGGGTTGAGCTTTCCTCTCTTCCCAAACCTTGTAACTCCTTTCCATGGAGCAACACGTAATAACACATGGTCTCCAACGTTAAATTCCATGTCCTTTCGATGAAGATCTGCATAACTCTTTTGTCGATCCTGTGCCGTCTGTATACGTTGTCGGATTATTTGGATCTTTTCTGTAGTCATACGTACTAACTCTGGTTCCAACAATGTTGCTTCACCCACCTCATCCCAACATACTGGAGAACGACACTTTCTCTCATACAACGCTTCGAATGGAGCTACGCCTATACTTGCCTGATAACTGTTGTTGTAGGAGAATTCCACCAATGGTAAGTACTTATCCCAACTCCCTTTGAAGTTTAGAACATAAAGTCTCAATAGATCTTCAAGAGTTTGAATAGTCCTCTCTGATTGTCCGTCTGTTTGAGGATGATAAGCCGAACTGAAACGTAAGTCCGTGCCCATAGCTTTCTTCAAACTGATCCAAAATCGTGAAGTAAATCTGGGATCACGATCCGAAACTATGGATACTGGCATGCCATGCAATCTCACAATCTCATTCACGTACATATGAGCAAGACGTTCAAGGGAATAAGTCTCTCGTATCGGCAAGAAATGAGCAGACTTGGTTAATCTATCAACAATAACCCAAATCGCATCTAAGCCTTGAGAAACCTTGGGAAGACCCGTAACGAAATCCATCGTAATGTGTTCCCACTTCCATTTCGGAATCTCCAGTGGTTGCAATGGACCCTTCGGTACTTGATGCTCCGCCTTTACACGTTGACAAGTTAAACATCTCGAGATGAACTCCGCGATCTCTCTCTTCATATTGCTCCACCAAAATGTATGTCGAAGATCACGATACATTTTATTACTCCCAGGATGGATCGCAAACGGTGTGTTGTGTGCCTCCATCATGATTCTATACTTCAAGTTAAAATCGTTAGGAACACAAAGTCTGGAGTTGACTCGAAGTATTCCCTCTTCATCAATTCTTGCTTCTGGAATTGCACCTTCTTGCACCTTCTTCTTCATCTTCATCAGCTCCGCATCTGTAGCTTGAGCAGCTTTAACTTTATCAATCAAAGCTGGTTCTACGCGTATACTTGACATTATCGCACTCGTTCCCACATATGATCTTCTACTCAACGCGTCAGCTACCACGTTCGCTTTTCCAGGATGGTATTGGATGGTATGATCGTAATCTTTCAACAACTCAAGCCAACGTCGTTGCCGCATGTTGAGTTCCTTCTGAGTGAAGAAATATTTAAGGCTCTTATGATCCGTATAAATCTACACTTTCTCTCCGTACAAGTAATGTCTCCAGATCTTCAACGCGAATACGACTGCTGCCAACTCTAGATCATGAGTAGGATAATTCATCTCATATTCTTTGAGTTGTCGCGAGGCATAGGCTATGACTTTCCCATGTTGCATGAGAACACATCCTAACCCTTTGCCCGAAGCATCGCTGTAAATAATAAATCCATCCGAACCAGATGGTATTGTCAGAACAGGTGCCGAAATAAGTCTCCTCTTGAGCTCTTGGAAGCTCTTCTCGCATTCCTCGCTCCAAACGAATTTTGTATCTTTCCGAGTCAACTGAGTTAATGGAGTAGCGATTAGAGAAAATCCCTCTACGAACCTCCGATAATAACCAGCTAAGCCCAGAAAGCTTCGTACTTCGGTCACCGACTTAGGTTGCTCCCAGCTTTGTATTGCTTCAATCTTCGCCGGGTCCACAGATACTCCACGTTTCGATACCACGTGCCCAAGGAATGCTACTTCCTCAAGCCAAAACTCGCATTTCTTCAGCTTAGCATATAGCTTGTTCTCACGAAGCTTTTGAAGTACCAACTTCAAATGGTGTTCATGATCTTCACGGCTTTTAGAATAGATGAGAATGTCATCAATAAAGACAACAACGAATTGATCTAAATACTCCTTAAATACACGGTTCATCATATCCATGAAAGCAGCAGGAGCATTAGTCAATCCAAAAGACATGACTAAGAACTCATAATGTCCGTACCGTGTTCTGAAAGCAGTCTTTGGAATATCCTCAGTTTTAATCTTCAACTGATGATATCCAGAACGAAGATCGATCTTTGAAAAGAATTGCGCTCCTTGCAACTGGTCGAACAGGTCATCAATACGAGGTAACGGATACCTATTCTTGATGGTGACATGGTTCAACTCCCGATAGTCAATACAAAGTCGCATACTCCCGTCTTTCTTCTTTACGAATAAAACAGGAGCACCCCAAGGAGACGTACTAGGACGAATAAAACCGATGTCCAACAATTCTTGTAATTGAATCTTTAACTCCTGAAGTTCAATAGGAGCCATTCGATATGGGGTTTTAGAAATGGGCTTTGTACCGGGCTCAAGGTCAATAAAGAATTCAACTTCACGTTCTGGGGGTAGACCGGGAAGTTCTTCGGGAAATACATCAGGAAACTCATTAACAACGGAAATATCATTCAAACCTGACGTATTCTGATTTAGATCAGTGACATGAGCTAAGAAAGCTTGACATCCGTTTTTCAATAAACGAATAGCTTTATGACTTGAAATGATATTGACTGATTTTAGTGGTTTGGTGATTTGGATTCGCACAACAGGTTGATTAGGAATATGAAAACTAACAACCTTACGAAAACAATCAATTTTGGCATGGTAAGTGGTTAACCAGTCAATTCCTAAAATCACGTCAAATACAAGTATTTTCAAAGATATAAGATCAACAGGTAAGGTAAGGGTACCAATCTGAATCAAGCAAGATTTGTAAACTGTAGATGTAACAAAAGTTTCTCCTAACGGAGTTTCAACAGATAAGTCAAAGTCTAATTTATCAGAAGTCAAGTTCAAACGTTGAGCACAAGCAGGTGAAATAAATGAATGGGTAGCACCGGTATCTAACAAGGTGTAAACTTCGCAAGAGTTTATGATCAGCTTACCCGTAATCACCTCGTGTGGATTCCTCGCGTTTTGGGCTGTCACGACAAACGCTCTTCCAGGAATCACCGACTTTGACTTGTCTGCAACCGCCTTTGGAATCACCACCCCCGCTGAACTTGGTTTCGCAACAGGACAATCTCGAGCTATATGTCCTTCTTTTCCACAGTTATAGCATCCTTTGAATTGTTGTGGGCAGTTTGGGCTGATATGTC
This sequence comes from Panax stipuleanatus, assembly GCA_020205555.1. Taxonomy (NCBI): domain Eukaryota; kingdom Viridiplantae; phylum Streptophyta; class Magnoliopsida; order Apiales; family Araliaceae; genus Panax; species Panax stipuleanatus. The sequence goes on along the minus strand of CM035118.1, from coordinate 134,568,273 downwards.
CCTCTTTCCCGCATTTAAAGCATACGACCGGTGGTCGTTCTCCTCCCCTCGAAACAGTTGATGCTGGTGCTGATGTTGACATCTTCGTGTTCTCATTGTTGTACCTTCTCTTCTTGAAATCTCCCCCCGATTCGCTTCTTCTACTATCATGGCCACGATAACCACCGGAGTGGTTACCGTTTCTGTCATACTTTCCTCCTCGCTGGTTGTCATTGCTCCGATGACTGCTGCCACCAGTACGACCTTGGTTGTGGTCCCTCGGTTGAACATAATCATTATCTCGTTCTAATAACTGGGCCCTGTTTACTGCATCCGAATATAAAGAAAACTTATGAGAAATGAGGTATTGACGTATTTCGGGTTTCAAACCTCTTAGAAACATCCGCGTCATACGTTCCTCATTCTCCACCAAATGAGGTGCAAACCTGGACAGCTCCGCGAACTTAGCCTCGTACTGGGATACCGTCATGTTGTTTTGCTCGAGTCTGATAAACTCTACTTCCTTCATATGACGAATACTTTCAGGAAAGTACTTGTCATTAAACAGTTTCTGGAATGCTTCCCAAGACATCTGGAGTGCGGCAGGCTGGGTACGCTTCACGGATTTCCACCAGTAATCTGCCTCTCCACGGAACATAAACGTGTTGAATGGAACCTTCTGTTCCTCTGTACATCCCAAGACATCAAATATCTTGGTAATTTGTTTAATCCACGTCTCCGCCTTGATCGGATCTGGCTTTCCCAGAAACTCTGGTGGTCCCAATTCTTTGAACTGCTTGGCAGTGACAGCTCGCGTGTTGTTATTATCTCCACCTGTATGTTGCACACGAGTCTCCCTCGTCTGATTTTGCATGAACTGCAAAAAACTTCTAAACATCTCATCGTTTATCGTCTGACCAGCGTTATTTTCAGGATGAACATTGCCTTCTTGTTGCACGTTCTCCTGGTTAACGATTAAAGGTGTCTCCACGGTCTCATTCACTTCGTTGTTAACATTCTCAGCTGCCATTCTCAAATACTGCCATAAAACAAGGGTTAATTAAACAAGTCAACATATCACATATTAATCCTATGCTCCGACTGACCAATTAAATACCACATAAGCTTAGGTAGGACACACTAGCGAAAGATTTATTCGTCTCTCCCCTCCTAGTTCTATTCCCCGATCTCCGTCAGAGATCATATCCCTAAGCTCTGATATCAACTGTGACGCCCCCTGAATAGGTCCATTCAACCCAACCCATTCTGAGTCGCCAAATACATGGTACAGAATTCAAATACAAACTTTATATCATACGGTCGTGCAAAATACGACCACACAACTGTGAGTGCCAATACAAATATGTAAAAAATATTAAGATTCAAACTAAGTCCTCATTACAATTATTATCACACTATTTATCAGAAATAATGAGGACTACTACTGCTCTAACTCGGACCATCACTCTGTCCCCCGACTAGTCCCCGCAACATTCTCATTTCCTGAAGAGGACAACAGATGAAAAGGGTGAGCTCAACTAGCTCAGTAAAGAATATTATGACTAAGATAATGGAAAATAAATTATCGTTAGCCTTCAACAGTTCAGATAAAATATTATTGACAACATGTTTTAGATCAATATTCGCAGCGGAAATAACCGTTCATCATCAATATTTTATCCCTGTAACATCAATTAATATCCATCTCATCAAATATTCATCTTTGCACTACAGGCCAAAGATATTCATTTGTATCATCAGTGGTCATGTTCATCTCAACACCTGTCATCTTTGCACTACAGGCCAAAGATATTCATCAGGTAATCATTCATCTTTGCTCTACAGGCCAAAGATATTCAGTTACATCACCTTTTAGGACTGAGGATGATGAAAAATATTTTAAAGAACGAATCCAGTGAGATAAAAGACAAAGATTAGGGATTCGTCATTTAGTTTATCCAAATTCAAGAATAATCCATAATAATACTTGGTGGAGCAAAATTCAAGAATAAAGCCCAAAACTTGGATACAATCAAAGATAGTAACCTTAACAGACAATTTAGACAAATAGAAGAAAAATAAATTTTCCCGTGAATAGTGCCGTATACGTGAATAGTGTCGTATACGTGAATAGTAACCCCGACGGAAAAAGTAAGAATTTCAACATAAAATCCATGACAATATTTTTGTATAATGATATTGAGAAGAATAACATCATTTACGAAAAAAATAACATCCCTTACCTCAAAAAGATAGTACCTCTGACTGAAATATCGGATATAATACCGAAGGAAACTTGCACTGAATAGCAACACTCAAAGTATTGAAATACTCACAAAAATACGCTCGATATTATAGAGAGAGAAAACTTCTGATTCTGGTGTGATTTTCAATTCTAACCTAAGCACCCTATTTATAGGAAAAGTTTAGGATGCCAAAGGAGACTAAAATAATAAAATATTATTATTTTTTAAAAAAAAATTCCGCCGCCGGCTGCTATGAAATCAGGATTTTTCAACCAAGAAACAAAAGTGGGCCCCACCATTTTATTAAAAAAATATTTATTTTCCCAAACTTCAATAATTCATAATAAATAGCCCCTTTGTCAGAAAAATACAAATTCTATGTTCTTTTCATAGGAAATTTAATTCTCTACAACTTTGTAGAAGGAAATTTTTCCAAATTTCAAACATAAATTATCCGAAATCCATAAACAGATGATTTTTCACACCAAAATACTGATAAAAACACATCAGCACTAATTCCTTCTTTAATATTCACAAAATAAATATTTCCTTATCATATAAATCAATAATTAATTATTCACAAATAATATTATAGAACTACAATATTAACAACCAGGTCGTTCCCAGGACAGAGGGGACCTTCCGATAAGGACTTCTCCTTACTGGCGCGCAATTAAATAACCCCTCCTAGACAGAACTTCCTTAGACATTGTCAATAATGCTATCTAATAATATTATTCAAATAATATGAATTATTGAGTTGATAACGTGAAATACTGTGCAACGACAATTATTGAATCAATACTACAAAATATCAACTGTAGCCATTATTGAATCAATCATAAAAAATAGCAACGTAGCAATTATTGAGTCAATAAAATATCAATGCAGCAATTATTGAGTCAATAATATAAAGTATCAACGTAGCAATTATTGAGTCAATAATATAAAATATTGAACAGTAAATACTGTAACAATAATTGAGTAGGTTCCTTCTCACGTAAGACTCAATAATTCGAAATACTGTGCAATATCGTGTGCTACTGCGCAACACCGCGTACTGTATTTTAACCACCGGGTATTTCAACAGTACTAACGGTAACAACTACGCCGTTATCTTGTAAAAAAGTTATTTATGTCGCTTTCTATATCCGACAGTTATTCCGTTGTGGGGGCCCACAAATAGCTGCGCCGTCGTACGAATATTCCCCGACAACAAGAATATTCCACGACCAAACGAATATTCCCCGACAACAGGAATATTTTATAACCACTTGCTCATTTTAAAAATGTTTGCACATTTCACCCATAACTTTCATATTTATCAAATCAACACCTTACTATTTCGAAATAATATATAAAAAAAATTAAACCTTTATTCATAAAAATTGGGGTCTTACAATGTCAAAGGCCTCATCTTCCAGTGCAATGTTACTGTGGAATAACCGCACGGATGTGTGAAGCTTGGAAGGTTGGAACATTACACCCGGGTAGGAGGTTTGTAGGATGGAGTAGATACAATGTATAAATTGTTAATACATGTTTATATAATTAGTTTAATGTTAATGTGAGTTTATTTTTTTTTTAAATTACTTATATATATGTAATACCCGAAAAATAAATAAATAAATAAATGACTTTTTAAAGTTTTTGTTTAAATATTTTAATTGGATTTTTCTTGTATGTGGGCTTTTCTTATGTTTGGGTCAAACATTGTATTTAATTTATGTGGACTATAAAAAAGTAAAGAATTTCATTAATTTGGGCTTTAAGTTTATTGGGTCTAATTTATATTTGTTTAATATTAAAATTCTTTTAGAATTAAGAGAATTAAAGAAATCTCTTAATAAATAACTAAACCTAATTTTATTTCATTATATACGAACTGAGGAGAAAGGAATTGGGCGGTGGCACAAGAAAAAAAAAGAAGAAGAAAGAAAGAGAAAAGGAATTAAGTAGTACTGCAATTTGGAAAAAAGACGAATTTGACATGGTGATTTGTTCTTCTCTTTTTGTTCGGTAAGTCATAACAACTAATTATCTCATGCATGGCTACATGTTATATATATATACTTACATATTATAGATGTGATTGATAAAGGCCATGTGCTGAGAATTTTTTTTTAAAAAAAGAAGAAAATTTCGTCATCTTGAAAAAAAAAAGCTATTGTGCTAAAATAGTAATGATTATAGTATATATATTAAGCATATTGTTTGGTTATATATATATATATAATTCGGGTCTGTTTTGCAAAATGAATATAATTGGAGAAGTTTGTTTCATATTAACTCGATTTTTTTTCAAAAGACTAACAGAAAAGTTTCTTATTATTTTACTTGAAGGATAAATTTTTTTCATTTAAATACTTATAGGGGAATACATGGCTCCTGATAAAATTTAAGATTGGTAATTATAAAATAATAATAATAATAATAATAAAATGAGTTATTAACGGGTTAAAGATGGAGGAAATATGTTGCAAACATATTTATATTTATTTATTCTTTTAATTAGTTCAGACGGAAGGAATTTAGCGAGTCAAGTTCGGAATATAAATTTGGGTATTACATTGCTTAATCCAGGTACGGATTCCGTACTCTTTCAGCGATACTCTTGTTAAATTTGATTTGTTCGTTCTGTTCCTTGTTTCGAATTTCGTTATTATTTCACATAATTATTTCTTGTGAAATTCATATAATAGGTTCATTTTTGGAGTTGATTCATATGACTCGAATTTGTACTCTTTGAATTAGGTTATCATGTTATTATTTATTTTGATAATTGTAGAGCGGTACATGTTGTTACCTTCTTTTCTTGAGACATTGAGATTATGATTTGATTTGGTTCAACATATACATACTAGAACCCCTTGTGTTAATATTGTGTCGTATGTGTTGTGACATGGTATTATTATTAGAATATACCGTAGGGTATACCTGAGCTATAACCACATGTGGGGGTACCACAGGCATGCCGTCTTGGCACGAAAGGCATGACACCTTCCGTGGCGGTGTGATCAGTCCATGGCGTCTCCGTTTTTTGCTCCGGTGGGAGTTGGCCATTTGGTGTTTTGTTGTGGAGGCGTATGGGTCGATCCGAGTTTTCTGTTCTGTTCTGCGGAGTGGCGATGTTTGTGCCAAACATGCCTTCCGATTTGCATGCATCTGGATCGGCCGGTCCGATGTATGTTATGCCTGTGTGGCATTATTTTGATTGCCTGTGTAACATTATTTGACTTGTCTGTGTGGCAAGATATATTTTTGTGAGCTCGGTATAAAATAACACCCAGCTATTCGATTCAGCCTATTATTTCATTGTATTAGTTTTGTTCATTACAGTTCAGTTCATTTATTTGAGTTAGTTATTTCGTTTCATTATGCTTGTATTCTATATCCGTACTGGGCATTTGGCTCATGCTGTGTTTTTCTTCCGGCAGGTAATCAGGGGGATCAATGACAAGTGTGATGAGAGCTCCCTTCTTTCTAATGGTTTAGATATTTTGTTTAGGCGATGACACATTAGTTTGTTCGGAGTGGTAATAATTATTTCAGATTATAATTTGGGTCAGTTTGACATTTATTCTGGTTTATCCTTTTAATATTTATTGGTCTTAAAAACTATTCCTTTGTGGTTTAGAGCTTTATTATGATTCATCAGTTTTGTTGTGTTTGAGTAACTTCTCTTTCTATTTCGGAAAGGGGGTGTTACAATATATATATATATATATATATATATTGTACACAAGATAATAATGCTTATTGTGAATTTTTTAAATGCTATGATGCCTCTTTTACTATAAGATCAAAGGAGGTTATTAGTCGATTAAGAAATGAACTTCACAAAATTGATAATGTTAAAACTAAACTAAATAATTTTTCTATTGATTTTGAACTTATAATTTTATAAATTAATTTCATAATGTTAAGTATATCTCTAATTTTTGGAATGAAGATAATATATAGTTGTTTAAGTTTATAAATATTTTAAACTAATATAAATTTTTCCATTACCTTAATATGAGTACCTCCCCATGAGTTGGTTTAGATATATGAAAGATACGGATGAGTGAATCAGTTGGTTTTGGTCAATTCATAAATTTTAATTATGACGGTCGTTTGATCGATTTGAATTCACCGAAAAATCTGTAAGAAGTTCACTTGAGTTCCAATGCAATGCTTAAGTCGTTCACAGGAGTTGGGAGGTTCCGAGAGGATTCTTTAATGCTTAAGTCAGAACGTTGATATAAAGATAAAATTGTTATGGGTTAAAATTGTGCACCTTAAATGTGTGGGAACATCTCTTATTTATAGTATGAGAGTTCTCCCCAGTTAAGAATTAGAATCTTAATTGATGATTGTCAAATTGGTTTAACTTCATGAAAATTATATCTTTTATTGAATTTAATATACTTCTAAAATACTCTACGAGCAAAATTATTATATTATTCATAGGGATATACAAATAACACGTGATAACTCGCGATTAATAAATTATTTTACCCATATTATATACTATTTGCATTTTATCAACATTTAAGGAGGTTTTTGCGTAAAATTTTTAATTGTGCCAAAAAGGCATTGCAAGCTTCATATAATTATTTTGAGTTATATGACAACATTTTAGCTCATTTGCTTATCAAGTTGATTTTTTTGTTTAATGGATTTCATTATTAAATAGAGGAAGATTTACCTAAATTCTATCGTATATAATTTGTTTTTAATAAGATCAAAGGTGATAGTCTAATGGTAAAAAAAAAAATTACTGTGCAAAGTCACAAGTTTAAGTTCGAATTTACTCGTCATTAAAAACTATTAATCTTTTAGTATTTATTTATTTATTAATTCATTTATCAAACCCCTTCTCCAGGTGGAAGTAGGAAAAACGATATGGTAAGATCGGGTATCCAGTAAAATAGATATGGAGTCCTATTGAGAATCAAATAAAATAGATATAAAGTCCGGGTTTTGTTTTTTGAGTTTGTGTAAATAATTAAGAGTCCTTTACAGAACTATACAACTTTTACAAAATAATTACAAAAAAAGTGCATTCATAAAATAATTACAAAAAAAGTGCAAAAATTCAAACCATTCAATTTCAAATTAAATATGAAAATCTAAAATCAAGGATAACTAATAATTCAAATTCAAATCTTTTAGATCTAACAATAATTTCAAATCCATAATTCAAAATTTTAATCAAAATGAGAAAATTAAAATTAAAAAATTATGAAAGAGTTACTGTTCATCATTCTCCTCCCCCGCCTCCCTCCGCCGCCGCTAAATCGCCGCCGCCGCAGCTATATCGCCGGAGTTGCTATTCTGAATTTTTTTTTGACGATTTGGTTACCCATAAAAATTAAAATGGTTACCTTTATACGAAGTTTGGCTACCAACTGCATCACATTCAAAATAAATTTGGTAATCAAATAAAACTGAATTGGTTACCTTATCGGAAGGTTTGGTAACCAACTACATGAAGTTTGGTTACCAACTGCATCACATTCCAAATAAATTGGTAACCTAATAAAACTGAATTGGTTACCTTCATACCAAGGTAACCAATCCTTCATATCAAGGTAACCAAACCTTTATAACAAGGTAACCAAATCTTCATAACAAGGAAACCTTTATATTAAGGTTCGGTTACCTTGGTATGATGGTTTGGTTATCTTGGTATGACTGTTTGGTAACCTACTGCATGAATTTTGGTTACCAACTGCATCACATTCAAAATAAATTGGTAACCTAATAAAACTGAATTGGTTACCTTCATACCAAGGTAACCAACCCTTCATACCAAGGTAACCATACATTCATAACAAGGTAACCAAACCTTCATAACAAGGAAACTTTCATATTAAGGTTCAGTTACCTTGGTATGAATGTTTGGTTACCTTGGTATGCCTGTTTGGTTACCAACGTATGAAGGTTTAGTTACCAGTGGAGTTGGAGAATGGACCGGTGGTGGAAGGGAAGCAACGGGTGGTGGAGGGGCCTCCACCGCGGCCAGTGGCGGGGCCTACACCGACGGCCACCTTGGATCGATTTGGGGGAATAGGAGGAAGGGGGAGGAAGTGAAGGGGGTGGGGCGGGGCGGGGCGGGGCGGGGCGGGGCGGGGCAGGGGCGGGAGGAGGAGAAAGGGGGGCGGGAGGAGGGGCATGGTAGTGGGAGGCGGAGGGAGGGGGTGGGGAGTGGGCGGGAGAGGAGAAGGGAGGCGGAGGGAAGGGAGGGGAGGGGAGGGGAGGAGGCGGGGTGGGGCGGGAGGAGGATAAAGGGGTGGGGGTAGGAGGGAGGGGTGGGGCGTTGGAGGGGGAGGAGAAGGGAGGCGGAGGAAGGGGAGTGGCGGGGGTAGGGGGTAGGGGGTAGGGGGTAGGGGGTGGGGCGGGGGCGGGAGGAGGAGCGGCGGAACAGTGAGGTGGGGGAGGGCGGTGGTGGAAGAGTAGGAAGAAGGTGGGTTGGAAGAGGAGGAAGAAGACTGAGTGGGAGAGAATCATGGGAGAGAATTGTGGGAGATAATCATGGGAGAGAATCATGGGAGAGAATCGTGGGAGAGAATCATGGGCATAATTAAAGGGATAAGAATGCACTCTTTTTGTAATTAAATATTGCATATGCACTAATTTTGTAAATATTTTATTTATGCATTTTTTTTGTAATATTTTATTAAAACGTACTATAATATGTAATTGTTCCAATAATTAAATTATGCAAAACCAAGTTCCCATTATTTATACAACCCTCTCACTTTTGATAAATAAATTTCATTTTTGGTCTACTGAATTATAGGGACAACAATTGATTTATTTTATACTCAAACAATAAAAGATGGAAACTAATATTTTTATAGTATTTTTTGATATTTTTATATGTAGGGCCCATATATTAGCTGATATGTCGAATTTTTATTAACTAATATGTGGACTCTACGTGTGAAAATATCAAAAAGAGATGTGACAATATTAATTCCCTAATACTATGTTTGTTTGCAAGAATTACATTTGGGATATGACTATTAATCTTAAATGTCTTCTTATTTTTCAAATTTGGACTTTGAATTATTAGTTTAGAGATTATAAAATAACTTATTATGAAAGATTATTTAATACTATATTCAACCAAATATTATAATCCACACCATTTGAGATTAATTCTTTTTTTACAAAAGTAACCATACCTTTTTTTTCTAAAATAACCATAATATTATGCGTGAATAGTGACTCATTTCCGAGTGATATCCAGATGTCTCTATAAAACAAGTTAAATTATGCCGAGTATAAAGTTGTACCAGGTGACTCTTTTTTGGAATTGCGGTTGGCATTATTGTATTAATGAAGGTTTATTCTGATTTTCTTTTTATCATATTATTAAGTTTTTTATACTCCATTCTAAAATATAACATTATTATTAATTTTTTTAAGTCAAAAATTTTAGAACATAAAACTAACTTAAATCGTGAATGCCATATTTATTTGTTAATTTATGTGCTAATTTATGATAATTTGATTTTTAAATATTTCACATAGAAAGATTATGGTGAAGCACTGAGAACTCACTAATTTATTTCAGAAATATTTAAAAGTTTATAATTAATAGTTCATCATTTTTTTTTGATGTATAAAAAAGTTTAAATTATAGTTTCACATATGTTATTATTGATAAGGATATAATAGTCTAAACGATATTTTTTTATCCAATTATTTAATTAATCTTAAAAAAAATAAACATAACATAAGATTATTTTAAATTATCACATAAATAATCTCATAAAAAATAAATACGTGACTATGACTATTTAATCTTAGTATTAATAATTTTGAGATTATAATTTCAAGATTTTAATTCTTATAAGCAAACATGACTTAAAAGATTCACTTCTATTTAACAACAACTTGTTTAAGTTTGCCCAATATACTAATTCTTCAAGGAGTATGTTTATTTTATAAACATATATTTTGAAAAAAACAAATTTACAAATAGAGATTCAGTTCATAAAAAGATTAAAAACATATTAGTACAAAAATATAAGTAATTATTAAGTTTTAAATTCCGATTAGTATTAGAGTCCGTTTAAGAGTCGAGCTTATAAAAGCCAAAATAGGATATACTACAACATTTATCTAACTCAACGGCTCACCGCCTTAATTGTACGCTATAAATACTCCGCAATTCAGATTCTCTTGTTTCGTTGATTTTAGGGTTTTGATCTGGTTTTCATTGTTATCGATTTCGTTCGTTGATTTTAGGGTTTTGATTTGCTTTTTATTCAGAAATTTGTTTGAAGGTTAATGAATAAGAATGGGTAGGGTAATTGGAAAAAGAAGCCGTCGTCATACGATCAGCTTGAATTTGAGATTGGATTTGAAATCGTTGCAGAGGAATTTCGTGGCTTGTCGATCTCGAATTTGTTCAGCAATTGTCTCGTTCTTTGTCAACATTGAAGCGTTTTCTGAACATCGTCTCCTTTAATTCCTACTCTCGGTGAGCCTGAATTTCGTTTTCAGTTGTCAGAATATCTCGTTTTGATTGAAGATTTATTTACCATGGTTTCTGAGTGGGATGAAGATGGTATGGTTGAGGAATCCCCTAATAATAGATATATTCGATATGATGAAATTTTGGGTAGTGGAGCTTTTAAAGTTGTTTATAAGGGGTTTGATAGAGAGAATGGTATGGAAGTTGCTTGGAATAAAATGTCTGTGAAAGAGGATGCTTTGCAATCAGTTGTCCATCGTGAAAGATTTCTTTCAGAGGCTGCCCTGCTGAAGTTGCTAAAACATGAAAATATTACCAAGTGTTACTATTCCTGGGTGGATGAGGAGAATAAAACTATTAACATGATTACTGAGTTGTGTAGTTCAGGGAGCTTAAAGCAGTATCGGATGCAGCACAAGTGTGTTGATATGAAGGCGATTAAGAACTGGGGTCGGCAGATTCTATGGGGATTGCATTATCTTCACTCTCATAGTCCTCCTATTATTCATCGGGACTTGAAGTGTGATAACGTTTTTGTTAATGGGAATCATGGTGAAGTTAAGATTGGCGATCTTGGGTTTGCGACGATTTTGCAGCAGGGTACTGCTAAGAGTGTTATTGGTACACCTGAGTTCATGGCTCCTGAGCTTTTTGAAGATGAATATAATGAGCTTGTTGATATATATGCTTTTGGGATGTGTATGTTGGAATTGGTTACTTGTGAGTGTCCTTACAGCGAGTGCAAAAATGCAGGACAGATATATAAGAAGGTTATATCAGGTGTGAAGCCGGCTGCCCTTGGTAAACTGAAGGATCCCCAAGTCAAAAAGTTTATTGAGAAATGTTTGGTTCCTGCATCTGAGAGGTTGACTGCCATTGAGCTTCTGAAAGACCCATTTCTTTTATGTGGGAATTCAAAGGAGTTCGTAAGTGAGCCTCCCAAGTCTGTTTATGTAAATGTATTGGAGCCTGAGTCTCAAGTTTCCATGGAGGTATGCTCTAACTATGGTAAGCTTTCAGAGGAGAGCAATTGTGCAAGAAGCATGCCAGAAGCTCCAGCTGTTTTGGAGTATTATATCTCCAATGGGAATAAAGAATGGAGATTGAGAGGGGAAAAAACTAGTGACAACTCAATTTTGTTCATTTTGCGTATCACTGATACTAAATTGCACAAGAGGCACATATTTGAGTTTATATTTAGTCTTGGTGCTGACAATACAATTTTAGTAGCTCATGAGTTGGTTTTGTGCAACAAAGAGTTTTCAAATGAAGATTTGGCGCCCACCGTTGAGTTGATGAACACCTTGCTTTTACAAGTTGGTGCTGGGTGGAAACCTTCGAACTATGTAGTGAAGAGTTCACATGATGATTCATCGAGTTCACCCGAAGGAGAGAATCATTGTGCTGAAGAACTCATATGCAATGTTCAAGGTGAAACAAAAATTGACAAGGCACCAATATCTGAAAATTTCACTGATGAAGGCATCATGAATCCAAAAGGTTACGGTTCTGAAAGTTGTGGGTGCAGTTTTGGTGAATCTGTTGTGTCCAATGCAATCACTATGAATTCTGCGATCTCCTTTGTTCATTCATATAGTGGTACATCCAATGATTCGAGCTTGAACATCTCTTCTCTAGCGTTGCCTGACAAAGATCAGTTGAAGGTGGAACTTGAATCGATTGATTCCGAATATCAGCAGTGTTGTCATGAACTCTTGAGGATGAGGGAGGAGGCCATGGAGAATGCCAAGAAGAGGTGGCTAACAAATAACAGGATGTATGTTGGATAGGAAGTTTTCTCTTTGATGTAGTAGTTACTGGTTTTCTTAGTTACTCCCAATTTGTTTCACAGTATAATCAAATCAAATCAATTCAATTATATTTGTTACTGAGTTCTGACCTCACGTGTTTTTTTCTCTTGATTTGGTTTTGAATTTTTTTGTCTTCTTCATTCTTGATAAAATTATGTTTTCAGAGCATGTAAAGGTAATGATGGATTTATTGTATTTTCCACTTAGAAAAAGCACGATCATTTCTTGTCGAACTACTGACCAAAAGCCAACCTACAATATGCTCCACGTTCCATAGCCATTTCTCACCGTTGATAAAGCTTTGAAGTGGTCATTGCATGATTTGAAAACAAGTAAACCTATTTGAGACAAACGAATAAATAATGAAAGCTTCCATTGCTTGCATCATTTTAATATTATTAAATGCCAAGACCTGCACAAATATGCACCCCTCAAGAAGTCGGCAAATTGCTCTTACTTTTCCTAACGTGTTTTTCCCAACCCTAATCCCCAAATTGCTCTTTTTTCCTAACCCTAATCCCTCAAAGTGGTATTTGATGCCTCGATTAAGAGGTAGACTGTTACTCTTACCACTTAGTCGGGTTATTTATCTCCTGTTTATAAATATTTCTCTTCAGACAAAATTTCCCATTACTAATACTTTCCCTTGTAAAGAATTTCGATTGATATAATAGAGAGATAAATTTTAATTATATTCTTACTGTAATTATACACGCAATAAATGTGTCCATAGACTAGTAATATAATAATAATTGGATTGTATATGAATGGTTATGATATTATCTCACGTTACAATACATTTTAAATTTGGACCTTTAAATGGACTCTCCATTTCAATATGCTATTCAAGAATGATGTGTTATTTACAAGAAAATATGCAAAAGGTCATGTCAACTAATTGTACAGCCAACTCAATAGTATTAATTTTTGGCAACCAGCATTGTTCCATGACAGAAAATAAAATACTAGACCAGTAAAAACATATACTAAATAGTATAAAATCTGAATTTCTAAGAATGTCTTTATAATACTCTCTCTATCCTAAAAAAGAATTTATTATTCTCTTCATAATTTACAGCCAATAAAATATTAAATATTTAAATTTTCAAATTAATGTAATTATCAAAAATATTACATGTAGGTGTATTTTTAAATAAATTATTATGTTTTATGCAAAACTTAATATTCTGAAAAAGAGTAATCCCACTTCAAAATTAGTATGATTCTCCATTGTTAGTATTTTAAAAGTTTCTTGTAACATGGTAAGTTTTTATTTATTTATTTATTTTTTCATTATAATTGTTTATCATCACAAATAATAAATAACGATATTCTGTATTTTTTTTTAATTTTAGAAAGGATAAATAGTAATTTCGTAAAGCTCACGCAGAACGCAGAACGCAGAACGCAGAACGCAGAAATTATTTGATCCTAATATTCATGACGCAGTTTCTTTCACCACTCCTCTAGCCGCGTAAGCAGTCGTGAATGAATTACACTCTGCAAATAAAGAAATTAGGGTTCTTGAATCGATCTTCCAAACCCTAATCCCCAAATTGCTCCTTTTTTCCTCTCATCGACACACTATATAATCTCATCAGCTTCCAAATTTTGAAATCAAGCACTTGATCCAATCAATTACTATCAAACTCGGCCACTCGACCTTTTTATTCTGATGATCACATCTTATTCACATAATTCTTCACATTCAAATAGACCAAGAATTCGTTGAGTCTTTAATTTTTTTTTATACGTATTGACTTGAGTTTTATATATATAATGGATGTTGATGGAAGTAAGCGTGTGTTTCAAAGATTAGGGCCATCGAATTCGAATGCCAACAACAATAAACAACAGAAGGTTTGTTTCCACTGGAGGGCAGGCAAGTGTAGCAGATATCCATGTCCCTACTTACACAGAGAATTGCCCCTGCCGCCGCAGCAGCAACAGTCGCATATGGGCAATGGTACTGCCGCATCTTCAAAGCGCCCACATGGATTTGCAGATGATCATTCGAATATGCCAAGGAGGAATTCCAATTTTAACAACACATGGGGGCGAGTTCCGGGCGGAGGAAGGGGTGGTGGAGTTGTGAGGAAGACTGAGAAAGTTTGCAACTTTTGGGTTCAGGGGAATTGTAGCTATGGGGAAAAGTGCAGATATATACATGGTTGGTGTACTGACGCCTTTTCTCTGTTAACACAGCTTGAAGGTCACCAAAAGGTAATTTGTTTTGTAGTTTCAGTTTTGTCCCACCTCAATCAACACAAGGGCAAACAAACAACAGCTACATGTAGACAATGCAAACACAACTGCACAGTGATTAATCTAGTGATCTACAGAGAGCAATGCAACTGAATAAATCTGCTCCATGTAGCTTCCTTTTCCTATAAAGCCACTTATCCATTGTGCAGTAGGTTATATAAACTGATCCTATATATAGGAAAAATTTCTCTAACGAACCAAAAAAGGAACCAAGAATGAACCCCTTAGATATATCCGGCTATAGCTAGGGTTTTCTATGTTATAGCGATGAAAAAACTGTAGCTATAGCCGGTTCGTTTTTGATCCGCTTTTTTTGGTTCGCTGGAGAAGCGGATCCTATATATATATATAGCTTTTTAGTATTTGTTTAATAGGGATGGAGAGGTAGAAGCTTTAGTTGGGCTGTACCAGATGGTGATTTTGGTAGATACACATGTTGCTTAATATTTGAAAATCTTTAGTTGAGTTCTTTAGGACTTTGTTGTGGATGAATTGTTTGTTTTCCGTTTTGATCCAATTCTTGTTGATAAGCGAAATCTGAACTATAAATTATAAATTCTAGTGGTTTATTGTTCATATTCGTATCTATTTATCTGCCTTCCTTGTTAAGATTTGTAATTTAATCTGCACCTTTTGCACGTTGTATAGGCTGAAATACTTGATTTTATGCAGATACAAGTTTTTCTAGTCTTAATTAGCCAAAGAAAAAAAAGTTTTGCTAGTATCCGAGTTTTATATATTTTGCATATAGCAGTGGTTTGTATCTCACTTTTTATTTTTTGTTCTCAAAGAGTTATTATCTTGATATTAGTCTGGATACTTGTACTAATTAAGGGTTATTGGAACAGGTTGTTAGTGGAATAGCTCTGCCTTCTGGGTCTGATAAACTTTATACAGGGAGTAAAGATGAGACTGTGAGGGTCTGGGACTGCCAATCTGGCCAGGTTAAATATTTGTATTACTTAATTTTCAATTTTCTGAACATCATTTATTGAAATAACTTTTGACTATTGTCTCTTAATTCTCTTCTTGATGTTAAGAAAGCTTAGGGGGCAGCGGAGCAAGGTTCTGCTTCTGTTTTCTTGTCCTTTCTCTCTTTGCTGTCTATAACAACCTTGATGTTAAGATAGGAGATGAAGCGGAACAAGGCTCTGCCCCCCCCCCCCCCCCTTCTCTTCTTTCTAGCTTTGCAGTCTATAACCACCCCAATGCTTCTCCAATATCTTTGAAAAAAGGAAAAAGGCTGAACTTCTATAGGTCTGCACTTTTGAAAATATTTGGTAAAGCAACAATGCTTTTAGTTTGAGAAATGTGACTTATGCTAAGAACACCAAGTAATGGAGCAAGAATAAAATTAGCTCTAGATTTGAGAAGGGTAAAAGGAAAAAACAGGAAATAAGATTCACACATTACACAAAGAGGACTTGTAGACATTTTTCTGTTATTATATTTGAAATATTAAAACAAGATGCTTTTCTATTTTATAAATAAATTTCCTTCATTTTTCGCTAACCAAATCAAAGTTGCGGTCTTCTGTTTTTTCCTTAGTGTGCAGGGGTGATTAATTTAGCTGGTGAAGTTGGTTGTATGCTCAGTGAAGGGCCATGGGTGTTTGTGGGTCTACCAAATGTTGTCAAGGTTTAATGCATAATATTTATGTACTTTATGTTTCTTAATGTAGTTGTCTGTATCAGTATATGTGTTCAGGCCTTTGTAATTAAACTTGCTTAATATTTATTTTGCCATACTGGATGCTGATATTGCAGGCATGGAATGCTCAAACTGCCACCGACCTGAGTCTTAGCGGACCTGTTGGCCAAGTCTATTCCCTCGTTGTGGGTAATGATTTACTCTTTGCTGGTACACAGGTAAATTTTTGTAGCTATGTATGCATTTTGTAATGGCTTTTATTACCATTACTTCCTGGTTTCACAGTTTACTTCTAGTAGTGGATTTCACCAAATTTTGTTACAACTCAATCTCTCCATCCCTGTAACTTCTGTATTTCACCATTTCTGGGAATATTTTGATGATCAATGTTTCCATAGTGGTGCTCTTGGATATCACTGGACCTAAACTTTTTGTCTGTTCAATTCAGACCCACTTCTAAAAAATCCATACATATTTGTATTCGGTTTTTCTCCTATATTTCTCTTTTGATTTTGGCTCATATTTCTTTATCTGAAAAGAACGGACTCTCTGTTGCAGGATGGTACTATATTGGCATGGAAATTTAATGCGGTTTCCAACTCCTTTGAACCAGCTGCTTCACTCAAGGGTCACAGTCTCGCTGTTGTCACACTTGTTGTTGGTGTGAACAGGATGTACTCTGGTTCTATGGACAATTCCATACGAGTAAGTTGGTTGGTTGTAGTTGATTTGTAACCTTATGCTCTCATCTCTGATTCTTGATGCAGAGTCTTAGGAGAATATTTGGCATTATGATATTGACTCTCTGCTTTCATATCAAGTATTAGTTTTTCTACATGTTTAAATTTACCATTGTGTGC
This sequence comes from Panax stipuleanatus, assembly GCA_020205555.1. Taxonomy (NCBI): domain Eukaryota; kingdom Viridiplantae; phylum Streptophyta; class Magnoliopsida; order Apiales; family Araliaceae; genus Panax; species Panax stipuleanatus. The sequence goes on along the minus strand of CM035118.1, from coordinate 134,550,989 downwards.
TATGATTTCAGGTATGGAGCCTTGAAACTTTGCAGTGTATACAGACTCTGACGGGGCATACGTCAGTTGTGATGTCTGTTCTTTGCTGGGATCAGTTTCTTTTATCATGTTCTCTTGACAAAACAATAAAGGTTCTACCCTATGGTTAACTGCGACATACTTGTGCCTATCAGTAGTTGCTAATTTAGTTGTTCCTGTTATGCAGGTGTGGGTTGCTACTGAGAGTGGAAACTTGGAAGTAACATACACGCACACCGAAGAACATGTATGTTCTACTAGATTATATTCTTGTTCTTTTTATATATAAACGCATGCTTCTGTTTGTATTTCATTATATAGTTCATCAAATAGTCATCGAGATAAGAAGCTATCTGGGTTGGAATTGTACCCTTTATTAATTTCTGTTTTCAAATTGTCGAGTTGATGTAATTGTCTGTTGATTATATATAAAATATATGTTTGTGTTTGTTTTTCATTATATAGTTCATCAATATTCATCGGGATAAGAAGCTATGTGGGTTGGAATTGACCCCTTTTATTAGTTTCTTTCTTAAATTGGCCAGTCCATGTAATTGTCTGTTGATTATTTTGGGCAGAAGGTTCTCGTGTTTTAGAGACAAAATAACTGTAAACATCATTATTTTGACATGCTTGCATCGGATTTATAAATTTGAATGGATTGATTAGAACCTGCTTGGAAAACTATCTTGGATTGTAGTTTAAGTGGGCTGATTGTTTTATCAAAGTGTGGAAGATCTTACAACCCCATAACCTTTTATCATTGGAAGTATTCCTATTATGAACATTAGATATAGATGTGCACAGCGATGAGTGAAATTTATAAGGGTAGAACCATATGTCATTTTAAGCAATTTGTTTTTATGGAGTTGCACGGGTGCTTTGGAATTGTTCCTTTTTTTTTTTTTCACTTTTATGGGGTATTTAGGCTGAATGAAATTCGGGAGTTTGCAGATACTAGTATTTGCAGTTACAGTCACCAAGGAGAGGGTTATGTTTCTTGCTTCTTTATGGTCTTCCTCTTCGGGAGTTTTTTGTGAAATTTCGGTTTTGGATCTCTCCGAAGGGATCAAACTATTGTTCAGAGTTGCGGTAACGGCCTATGTTTTGGAAGGTTATTTTTTGACTTGGTATCGATATGCACCATTCGTTAGTTAGGATGTTTAAAAAAATTAAAAAATTATAAGAATTTTTTAAATAATAAGAACTAGAAGATGAATCAAATAAGTCCACGAAAACACTATCTAGTGCACATAACATTGTCAAAATAATAAAAAAGACATCACATATGTTTAATTAATTTTACGTTTGAATAAAGTTGATATTAATGTTGTCTTAGCTCAAATGGTTGAGCACACATGTTTTGTATAATTTAAGTACAATCTAACTTAACTAAATATATTTTAAGTGTAAATTTTTTTCAAGTTGTACTTAACTGAGTACTATATAGGTACAATTTAGTTATAATTTAAGTACAACTTAGTTTAACTAATTATATATTACGTACATTTTTTTAACTCTTTTAAAGTTCTACTTAACCAGGTGCTATATATATTTTAAGTTAACAAAGTATACTTGAAGAATTTTTTTTGTCATTTTTTTAAAGGTGTACTTACATGATACAATTTAAGTATAATTTATATAGAAAGGTTTGTTCTCTTTTGTCGTCTTCCTTTACACTGTGATTTCCCCTGTTATGCCGAGTTGCTGATTTTTTTTTAAAATTACCTTTTACATAAATGATTCCTAATTTTGCAATTAGTTTCAAGGTTGTGGTTCGGTACCGACCAATACGTAACCAATACGCCGATATTTCGGTGTAACGGCCGATACTTTGAACCATGGATCAAAGAGTTTTTTTTGAGTAGAAGGACATTAAATTTTCCACTTGTGATGTTGCGTAGGACTCTGTCCTCCTATTAACGTATCTCTACTCTTCTACTAATAAAAGTTTCTTTTCCTGTCTTAAAAAAACATTATCTGTTTTTAAGTGTCATGACTCATGAGGCTTTTGTCACTTGGTTCAAGTGGATTATGTCTCAAGGAATGCCTGAGTTGTTTCAGTTGAAGTTTTTCTGTATCAATTATCTTCATTTTGCGGGACTTTTTTGTTTAAAGATCTGGGTCCTGTCTAGAGTTGTATGTTGTCTTAATCCCTTTGTATGCTGGCCTTTGAATATCTTTCTATTGTAAGGGACATTCAGCTTTATTACCACAACTCCACAAGGCACAACTACTAGCGCAATGGTTTGGTAGGTCTTCCCTGATAACATGTGGATGTGACAGGGAAGCAGGCAAGTCTGTGACTTAGCTGTCCCAGTCAAGCCCTTAACCCAACTACTGGGATGGAGTCCCTACTTCTACAAGTCCTGGGAGAAGGAAAACTTTGTTGATATTTTTTTAGGCGATATTCTTTTCTAAGATGACACACAGCTCAGCAATTTTCAAAAGATAAGAATTCAATGCAAGGTTGACAATATTTTTTGCGGATGATGTTACATGATTATACCTGGCAGGAGCAGTTTTAATGTTCAGAGGTGAATGCAGTCAATTTTGAGGGTGTTTTTCTACTTTTTAACTCTTTTTTCCTGGAAGGAAGTAATTTAGTTATGGTTTTGTGTCCTTTCGTGAATGATGCTTTGTTTTTAGTAATTTTTGGTTTTAAGTCGTAAATTTAGTTTTGGTTTTTAGTCGTAAATTTTAGTGCTCTATTGTAAGGGTGTAAATGAATCGAGTTGAGCCGAGTATTGAGTTGTTCAGATTGGTTCACAAAATTTATTGAGTATAAAATAAAATTTGATTGAGGCTCGCTTAGCTATCGAGTTGAATAAGATCTCGAATTGAGCCCGAGCAGTTTGAACTTTTCGAACGAATATGATCCGAGTATCAATAGAAAATTGCAATTTGAGGAAGTTCGAGTAATTTATCGAACTTTAAAATTTGAATCATTTATATTTTGAGTAAAGCTCAAATCGAACTTTTAGTCGGGTAAGTACGAATCGAGCCCGAACTGTTTGCTCATTTTACAGTCTTACTCCATTGTAAGTGATGCAGGTCTTCCGTTCCGTTGTGTTTACATCTTTAACTATCACAGTTGGAGGGAAAGTAATTATTTTTCATGTAATGTATTTAATTATTGACCATTATTAGATTTTTGATGTCTGTTAAGAGAAACCGTTGAATCTCCAACAGTTTGGGCTATCTGCAACATGACTTGACAATTATTATATGAATGCATACAATTGTAGTTGGAGCATCATTACGTGTCCTATACTTGAAATTTAGACCACGAAGCTTCATGCTCCATGCACTGGGTAGTAGATATCCGTTGGTTCCCAAGGGGATCTCTTAAATCAGAGGCAAATTGCAACATGTATGCTTCTTGTGGTAGGGATGGTATTGTTTGATGGATACAGTGGTGCCTTGAGTTGGCCTCTTTTTTATTATTTCAGTTGGTTTTTGCACAGGCTGGCCTCTGTTTCTGTGAAATATTCTGGCCCTATCCTATATTAAGTTATGTAGTTGCAATTCTTTTATTAACCTTTGTTTCTTCTAATCCTCTTTCTTTTCTTTGAAAAGAGTAGGAAAATGGTTTAATTGTATCATCTGTTTGCTGCAGGGTCTGCTTGCCCTATGTGGAATGCATGATGCAGAAGCCAAGCCGGTCTTGTTGTGCTCTTGCATTGACAACTCGATCCGTGTCTATGACTTGCCATCGTAAGTTTAAATTTACCAACTCATTCTTGGATTATTTGTTTAACTTCTATTTGTCAAAAAAATAATATTTATTCTATTTTGGTTTAGTTTTTCTGAAAGGGGAAAGATATATTCGAAGGAGGAGGTTCGATCCATACAGATAGGTCCAGGTGGTCTGTTTTTTACCGGCGATGGAACTGGTGAAGTGAGAGTATGGAAGTGGTTGGCTGAATCAACAGCAACTGCTTGACTAGCGGTATTCTGTCATCATAATGTATCTTTTCAGTGATGGTTTGAATTATTATTCTTTCTTCTTTCGCTGCTAGTTTTACGATGAACCATTAGATGACCAGATGCAAGTTTTGACTTCCTAGTGTAATCGTGTCAGAGGCATGGACCATGGTCATCAATTTTTCATGTACCATAATTTATAGAGTTGTTCTGGTCACAATTAGGGTTTGTGCCCTATGTGTTGCTGTCAACTATAAGCTTTTAACAAGTGAGGGTGTGGCTTATCCTTTGTGCCAGAGAAACCAATCCTCTTGTACGTACTTGTGCTTATATATGAAGCTTGTATTAGTTTTTAATAGTTCATAGCTCTTTATAAGATTTAACTCTGATTACCATATTCTCTCCTGATGATTACAAATTTTAAACAGTCTATCCCATAGGTTGATACTTGATCTCAGAGCCTAATTTTTTTTATTTTTTTTTGGGGTTGGGGGGGGCCTTGAACCGGTGTGATGTAAGATTGTTCCTCTGATTAAAAAAATTATACTTATTATGTTGTGTGCATTCAAGAAAAGTAATCAAGTACAGGTAGTAGTGTGGTGATAATGGTTTGGATTGATTTAGACAGGAAGTAATATAAGGATAAAAATTGAAAAGAAGAGCGTGGGGGTGGGGGCTGTCAAGTATACTTGGATTTTGGGCAGGTTAGGTAGAATGCATTCTTGTAACAAACTGGGTCTTGCACAGAAATGTTAATAAACAACCATGATAAAAGCTTTTTAGAAATCAACTGAACATAAAACAACTAGATTTCATTTTTATTTTTTCATGTTTTATTACAACTTCTTCAGAGGTTAAGCACAATAAGGAGTACTTACTTTAGACTTGTTCAGAAGTAAAATCTACAGATTGAACATGACCTTAATAGCATTACCACCATGAGCACTAGTTTCAAAGGCTTCTTCCACCTCCTCCTGGGAGAACCCAAATCTATGGGTTATTAGAGGCTTCACGTCAATCTTACCACTTGTGAGAAACCCGAGGCACAGAGGCCATGTGTTCTTGTAGCGGAAGATGCCTACCACATCGACTTCCCTGAATTTATTCAGGCAATGTATAATCACTATCAAGAATACTTCAAAAACTAAAGAAGAAACAAGGAAAGAGTAATTGAGAGACCTAATATAAACAATAGGACATATTAAGGGATACCTAGCGGCAGCTGGAGTGAGAGGGACGGTCATCTCGCTATGACCCATTCCCACAAGGCAAACCTTTCCACCTGCTCGAGTGGCGCCTAGAGCCGTTGACATGGTTTTGTTGAAGCCAGCACAATCAAAACTAACATCCACTTTAGCTCCCATAGCTTTGAGAATCTGTTCAACTTCTACAGCTACATACTGTAGAAAGCAGAGATCGTTCTAGTCAATTATGCAATCCGAATATGACAAGTAGCAAATTAATGTTGAAAAACATCAGAGATGCAACAACATTTCCTTCTTAAAAATAGGCACAGAGATATCTACTAGTTGCAGCACAGCAGAACTAACCAACTACTGATGATGTTTCTAACACCTCAAATGTTAACCTTCTGAAGGCAATGCACTAGGAGGTCCAGAAATAAACACTTGCAACAAACTAAGCAGTACACGTGATCACTTGCCATAGAGAAGAAGTAAACTAGTTTCATACATCAAGCTCAGAAATTTTCTTAATATATTAGTAAATAATACTCATTCGGGCGTGAAAAGAGGTATATCTGGAAGCATGAACCTAACTGTGACAATTTGTAATTTTTAAAAGCATTTATCACGCAAGTTTTTCTCTGGTCACACACGCGAGAAGAATTATGTCAGATTCTATATTTGAAATAAAAGCTACTAGTGCATAAAAGAATGAGAAGTTTAAGATTATACACACCTGAATGTTAGTTGAAACTCTAACAATATCATCGGCACCAAGCTCCTTTGCAACAGATAGACGGTAGTCATCCACATCCACAACTACAATTCTGGGGGCACCAAAAGCACGTGCTGCAAGCATTGTAACAAGGCCAATGGGTCCTGCTCCCATTATCAATACATTTGTCTCGGGGCCAATGTTAGCACGACGACAAGCATGCACTCCAACACTTAATGGTTCACACATTGCCCCTTCTTCCAAACTCACATTATCAGGAAGTTTGAAACATAAATCTGCAGGATGTACCACCTGTTACAAGAGGGACAAAGAAAGGATTTAGTGCTGCCTTAGCCTGCCAAAAATATTGATTCACGCAATAAATTAGCGCTGCGCTATGTATAGAAAGGCCTGAGAATTACAGGGTGCACATTGAATGTGCAGGTGCAAACTGTTCTTACGTCCAGTTTTTAACAAACTCAAGTTTCCAAACGATGTGGCATTAAGCTAGACATTTATCATATATGTATCATCTAACTGCCCTGTCAAAGTTATTTACAAGGTATTTGCTTTTACTTCCAACAGACCTCGTTTAACAAGTCTATTAAAGTATATAAAATTATTCATGTAGTGTTTGTGTCATTGATAAGTATCACAACTCACATAGATGACATAAAATTATCTAATCCGACAATGAATATCAGATTATCGTTTAATGCAAGTTCCTTGTACCTTTTACAAGAGGAGAATGATGTAATGCTTAAAGGTAAAAAGTCGATGGATGGAAATACACAAGCTGCAATTAGGAGCACAAGTTTCACACTTTGTAATTGATATTAGAGAAAGATTAGCTTAAGTTTTCAAATAGTGCATTCCCAATTCTTACTCTTTAGCATGAATTAATTTAATGCAAACAACTTAATCTAGAATGTAAACCAATGTCATGCAGGAGTACTAGGTGGTAAGAGAGTACACCTGATTGGCAAGAGAACCATGAACTGGTGGCGTAGCGAAAAACTTCATCTCAGGGCATAGATTGTATCTTCCTTGTTTGCAAAGATCACATCTCCAGCAACTAATTCCTGGCTCTAGAGCTACACGATCACCTGGCACCAGACTCTTCACTTCACTACCAACTTCCTCTATTACCCCAGCACACTCATGGCCAATTACCATTGGTTCTTTAACTACAAAACTTGCACATCTCATGGTCTGATGTTTTGAAAAAGATAAACTGGTCAATAACCAAGCACATGAATTTTACCCTTTTCAATTTAATTTATCAAAACGAATACATGACATAAATGGATCAAAAAAGAGGGATTCACCTTGAGGTAGTGAACATCACTCCCACAGATACCAACAGCTTTCATCCTAACTCTAACATCATGAGGGCCTAAAAAAATCACAAGGAATATAACAAAAGAAGGATAAACATATTGCAACATATAATTTTAGAGCAGCAAAAATTTTAAGCAAGTCAGCAACAAGACTATTTATACTAATAAATAAGATTAATCTAATAACTAGAAAAAATCAGCTTAATTTGGCGGAGCGTTTTCTTAATCAGTCTCATTATATTATTTTTTTAAAATTTTACTTGAAAAATACCGAAAAAATGATTTTCTCAGCAAAATCTAGGAGGTAGGAGAGACCTGTCTAACCCCCTAGATGGTGATTAAGCATTAAGACTGGACAAAATAATGGGAAAGAGTGAAGGAAGAATTACCAACAGTAGGGAGGTTGAAAGGCTGAATCTTGAGTGTATTAATGCCAACAAGCCAAGCTGCCATGTTCTCTTCTCCTTCCCCACCAGTTCCATGGGACATTCCTCCCTTGCCCATCCTCTCCACCTTTTTCAAGATAGCAACGAATAAGATTGTGATATGAGTAAGGATCCTATTTTTAGTTTAAATTTATAATGAAGAAGAATCGGCCGGGGATGAATGATTGAATGAGTCCCGAGTAGGAAAGAGAAATGAGACTACAAAGAATTATTAGTCGACGAACGCTTTTTGCTTACTGATTCTTATCCAAATTGTTTTGTTGCTACTTACTAGCTACCGCCTACCAGACTACCACTATAATTATCATGACATCTTTTTTTTTTTGTTGGGGGTTGAGGGGTTGGGTTTTTTTTTTGTGGGGGTTGGGGGGGGGGGGGGGGGGGGGGGGGATGAAATAAATTTGCTTAATTGGGAAGTAAGTTATTTATATTTCCAATTTTTTATTCTTATATATATATATATATATATATATATACACACACAGAAAGATGATCTATAACAAGTAGTTGTTAAAAAAATTGGCATATACCATTATTACCATCCAGTATGGCCCGACCCCGGCACTCTGGCGCTGCTCTTTTAATTCTGGGCGCCCCGGCGCTGCAAATGTACTAGAAATGGGCGCCCCGACGTTGGGCTCTTTTCGGAAAATTTATACTCTGACGTCCTTTGGGAAAATGGTCATAACTTATTTGTCCGAACTCTGATTTTGATGATTCAAGATGTTTCAGAAAAAGGAGACGTAGATCTACAACTTTTATTATTTGAGTTTTTCGAAATAAGGACTGAAAAAATGCCGAAATTGGCCCTGAAGTGGTTGTTATGTAAATGGCAAGCCGAAAATGCAAATTTAGCAACTCCAAACGTCGATCCAAGTAACTTTTGTCCCAATTCTTACAAAACAAAATAAAACACGCATGAATAGACACGAACACTTAAAAACTACTAAAAGATTAATCTCAATTCATAGGTATAAAACCCACTCATCAACCTGTTATTAATTTTATATTTTTATGCTAATGGTGAAAATAAAAAACAATTCAAAAACTAGGGTTCATAGCTAAAAAAGGACTGATAAACAAAAAGATTTACCCATTAATAGAATATTATCCAGGTTAAAAAAAAAAGCAAACAAGAAAAAAAGAAAAAAAATTAATAATAGAATTCAGATATGATTTTTTAATTTTACCTTAAATCACTTCTTTCACTTTTGCTTAATCCTTTGTAGATGAATAATGGCAATAGGAGTAAAGATTGATATACAGAGAGAATAAGAAAGTTGGAGGACGAGCACATAATATGAATAGACTTCTGAGAATAAATTATAATTCAACTTTTACTAAATAAGAGCAAATTGGGCATACTAACTAAATTATATAGTTAATCTAGTGCACAAAAGATTGGTTTAGTTAAAAATGAGACCCGCTTATAAAAATATCACATTAACTTATAGAAATATCAATTCCCTATTTTTATGATAAGAAATTAAATTTTAGATCTATAAGTTAGTAAAAGTACTTTTTGTATATTTTAAGAATGAGAAAATTGAGTTCAAATGATATGAACATCTTCATTACTAAGTTTTTGTAAGTTATGATTCTAAGATTTAATATTTATATACATCTAGCTATATGAGAAAAAAATTAAATGAAATTTTACTTTCTGCAATGAATATTAATTGTGTAACTTTATTATTTTTTTCTTAAGATTTTTTTAATAAAACGGGACAAAGAATATAAAAGCATAGATAAAATTAATATGAACATTTTCATTTAAAGAAAGATCAAATCTTAAAATACACTCGTCTATTTCAGAATCGGCCGTCACTATCCATAGTCGGCAAAACGTTGGTATCCATAATTGCTGCTCATTTATTTTTTGAGAATTGAGAATTGATATTTCCACAAAGCCTTACTCACATAACAGTCAACATCAAACTATTACCAATAATATAAGTAGTTAGTTACAAAATCATATATAAAATGATGTGTAATTGTTATGATTAGTTATAATTATTGGATTTAGCCATGTATAACAAATCATTTACGAATTAAAGTTCGAAATGTAAATTAATTTTTGTAAGTGTAGTAATACTCAAATAGTATATCTGTTCTAATAAAAAAGTCTCGGTCATTTTTTTTTTCTGCTTAATCAGTTTAATTTTTTTAAATTAAAAAATTGATGTAAATAGATTTATTTTTTATTAATGTAATAATTATTATTGTAAATCTCTTAATAAGTATTAACATTATGTATAAAATTTGGCAACATTTTTAAGAATTAGCACCCAGTGATACACGCGTTGCATGTATCCAATCCTCAGGACCACGAGCTTGGTGTAATTTGGATAGTTTATTTGTCTTTAAAAGGTAAAAGGTCCATTCAAAGAAAAAAAAAAAGAGTTTTTTACAGAACTATACTCAAGATATACTCATTGATTGACTCCACTAATTAAATTATTTGATGGTTTTTATTATATAGGTGGGACTTGTTTATTTGATTGATGTACGAATCCGAAGAATATTCTCCTTAATTTCCCACCAAGAATATTCATAATTCATACCTAACACTACCATTAGTCCCATGCACGTGTTGAATTCTTTTTGTCTTTTTGAAATTAATTTACAAAATCCTAAATATCAAAACTAATATCAATTTGTGTAACTTTTAAAACGATAAATATGATAATTAATAGTGCTATATTATAGTTATTTTGCAGTAGTTATAATTATTTATATTAAAATAAAATTAATTCATATGATTTTGAGTTTTAAAATATGTTTCAAAAATTATTTTTAAATAATGAAGATGCATATCTAATTTTTGACATACCGAGATGTCAAACATATTAACTGTCTCATTTAGTTTTAGTTTGACTAGCTTATGATGTATTGAAATGTTCATATTTGGTAGAGTAAAACTGAGAAAGATAAACATATATATATATATATATATATGGCAGAGTAATTTTTTTTTGGATCATGAGAAAATAAAATGCATACTTTCAGTTTGAAGCTATTTAATAAAAGTATAAAACAATTAATGATAAGTGAATTTTATACCTACGAATCGGATACGTTTAAGTTTGAATTATTGTTTATTCTTAAGTGTTATTGTTTACTTTTATGCATTTCATGTGTTTTTTTAGGTTTTAATAACTGGGAATTGGAACTGAAAAAAATGAATGAAAAGTAGCATGGAAGCAGAAAATGGGATGCTAGCAGATGGTTGGGCGCGATAGCGTCGGTTGGCTAATTCAAATTTGGCGCGACAGCACCAGACCTTAGAAAATTAAAGACCCTTCTTTGGACTTGGAGCGCAGCAACGTCGTTGGGAGTTCAAAACCTGGCGTGGTAGTGCCAGGTCGGTTGAGCAGTTTTTGGGCTTTTGCAGTTTTTTACTCAATTCTAATGGAACTTGGACTGTAACTTCTTAATGGTTTAGGATTTTAATTAGAGACTATAAATAAATCATATCAAACCATTAGAAGGCTACCTTGCAACCTTTTGGCTAACCCTAAATTGAAGAGGGATAATGAAGGTTTGAAATAAGGAGGTGATCACGAAAAAAGTGCAACTTAGAAGGCTGCAGAGAAGATTAAAGTGCATCAAAACAGTTTTATTTCTCTTCTCTTAATCTTTTATCTTTGTAATTTCGGGATGATGATTAAATTGTGGATGATGATTATTACTTTTTTTATGAATTAATTTTCTTTTTAAGATTGCAATGGAACTTGATGCGTAGTAATTTCAGTTAATATTCTTCTGTGTTAGTTATTGTTGGTTATGTATGGATTGTCTATTCTATCTTGCACTTTAACTATTTAATTGTCTGGTCAATAATTGACATGGTAATCTATATACAATTGAGAGATGAATTATAGATTTAGACATAGATATAATAGCATATGATTGTGATTTCTGCTTAAGTTGGGATTTGATTTGTGTATAGGATATAGATGTACCTATATACCATATGTAATTCTAAGAGAACCTGCACTTGAAATCATTTTTAATTGTAATTCACATAGAAATACAGTGAATTAGTTAACTAGGGTGTTCTTCCTAATTCTATCTTTTGTGGACTTAGGCAGATTCATTTATAAGTCATCGAGAGGTGTTTATAAATATTGATAAGTTCTTGGTTAACAATCCAACGTAATTGACGTAGCTTAACAAGAAGTGATTTAATTAAAGTGAAACATGAAGGGAAATTGCAATCTTAAGCCTTTAACATTTGAATTCAAGTTTTGGTGATTGGTGATTAGTTAATTTAGTTTACTTTATTTCAAAAATTCACAAATTCAGACATTTGTTTAATAAAATTGATTTGATATAAAATTGGTAGTTGATATATCAATAAATCACAATTCTCTAGGGGAACGATACCTTTTTTGCACTATATATATATATATTGCATATGTGATTTGTAATTCCGTAAATAAGCACACCTAGAGGGGGTGGGGGGTGGGGGGTAGGTGGAATAGGTGTTTAAGGTACAAGTGATAAATTATGATTTTTTTTTTAATTTTTGCAGAATTCGTTAAAATCAGATAGGTATACCTGTCTGCTTTAGTATATCTTCAAACTTAATAAAGCAAAATATCCAAAAATTAATCGAACAAAAAATAGAAGTGCAGAACAGTAAAAGACACTAAGATTTTTACGTGGTTCAGCCCCTATCTTCTAGTCTAGTAGCCTAATCTACGTCCAATACCAACTAGTATTGGAGACTCTTTTTATTAAACTTAATATTCAATTAAATACAATAAAAAGACTCCCTGTTCAAATAAGCTTTCCGCTGTAATGGACACCTCTATCCCCTTTGCACCATTGCAACCTTTCTCACTACTGAGACCTTTGCACCTCTACAACCTTGAAAGCTTCCTTTGAACAAATCCTATCTACTACGAGATAGACCAAGCCACACACGGCTTAAACTTTGAATATAATAGAAGAAATTACAATAGACTTCTTATTTTCTAGCCACAAAGAATTAAAGACAATACAATGAATAGTTGGAAATAAACAATGAAAGCTCTCAATAGGATTCTTCTCTGTATAGCAACATGAATTAGCTTCTTGTATCCCCTGCTGCTTAGCCGTGAGATAAAACTATATATAAAGAGAGACCCAATGGCTATAAAATAATTATTAGCAAGAAATCAGATGATTTAAATTCCATAGCAAGAAATCAGATGATTTAAATCCCATAATTAAAGCTACTAATATTGACCAACGGATATGAACATAAGATAGATTAGGAAACTCATATCACAGTTGGTATACCCCATGATTTTAGCAATTAAAGAGACCAACAGATTTGGTAAACCTAAGGATATAATAAGAGTCCAATAGATATAAAATAAGTTACCACGAGATTAGTCCGATCCAGTTGGATCACATAATTCTAACAAACTGATTTATCCAAGATCTATATATATAACGGAAATAATATATTCAATAACACAAATGATTAGTCCAGTTGAAAATACATGATTCTAACAAACTGATTTATCCAAGATATATATATTCCTTAACAGCTATAAAGAATTCAAAACAAATTAAATATCACAACATAAGGAGAGAAATTATCCAAGTGAGATACTCGATAGATAGCTCAGTCAAAGTTGGTTTTCCTTAAAAGATATCTCTTTAAAACTCATATCTAACTTTGATTCAAAACATGATATATATTAAGGAAATATTCAGCAATATTAATTCCTTTTTCTCAATTAATGGACCAATAATCAATTTTGGGTCAACAAAGAAATTAACTTATAATAAATTAAATCAACCCAATATATACAATCTTGGCAATTAAATTATGTTCACATATAATATTATTCACATGCCCATAATATAATTCTCATGCAAAATATATTACTTCCATACAACATATTAATTCCATACAAAACATATTATCATCATTAAAACATAAACATATAAACCAACATTAGACCTGTCAAAAGAGGCCCGGGCCCGCGGCCCGGCCCGGCCCGCCCGTAAAAAAGTGGGTTATGGGCTTTAATATTAAAGCCCACGTAAAGGTGGGCCATTTTGGCCTGACCCGAGATGGCCCGGCCCGGCCCTTGGATTAAATTGATTATTGCAAAAACGTTGCTGCTAGTGAGGCTTGAACCGAGAACTTCTAAGTTGATAAATAACTCTTATACCAACTAAGCTACAACAACCTTTTGTTTTAATTAATGCAATCTTAAATATATTGTTTCTTTCTTTTCATTCAGGTTTTACTATTACTAAAAACTAAAAAGTAAAACCTAAATCATAAATCTCTTATCTCAGTATCTCACTCACATTCCCATCTCTTCAAGGAACTAGTCGAGCAGCAAGAGTGAGTCCCTAAATCAGCAGTTCGACACAAACACAACTCACAAGAATCAAGATCTTCGTCGGTCTAATACTCTAATCCATTCCAAACTAGCAAACTTCATCAAACAAAGAATCCGATCCAAACTTCAGGTTTGTATTATCAATTTATCATCTTCTTATTGAGTTGATTTTTGGTTTATAAGGCTTTCTTAATTCTTAATATCTGTTCAGATTTTGTTCTTCAATCTAGATTTATTTGTTTTTGGGTTTAGGTTGATTTGCAATTTTGCATTTTGGAAAAAATAAAGAGTTTAAGTTGTAAAGTTTGTACAGATTGATCCTTAAAATCGAAAAAAGAGGGCATGGAAATGGAAATAGAACAAGAACAAAGGAAAGAAATATTCTGCTCCTTTATTTAATATATATATATATATATATATATATATGTGTGTGTGTGTGTGTGTGTGTGCTTTCTAATTTCTTCACCACTTCTATTCTTTTACTTTCCTGTGCATCATTACGGCTGGTGGCAAATAGGGGTTGTAGTGTGTTGTTTGCTCGTAAAAACTGCACACATATGGTTTATATTCAGAAACCTCAAGTTCAACTCCTTCCCCCCCCCTCTCCCCCATTATTTTTCGAAAGAATGTTGTTGTACAAATTAAAAGTCTTTAAAAAAGCATATTTGAGGACAATAGACATAGAAAGTAAGAATGAAACAATGCATAATTGTCTGCCTCGTGAACCATGCTCATTTATAAATTTGTTTAGCAAGAATTCTTAAATTTTACAGTTCTCTTTTATTAATAACCAACACTTGGACTGGTACAATCACTGGTTGGCCAAATGGTGGCGGATTATGAAAACCAATTTAATAGGGCCTTGAGCTTGTCTAGTTTGTGCACAAATCTCAAATTCATATATATAAACCATATGTGTGCAGTTTTTTTTCCAATTGTTTCTGTTTGGCCAAGTACATTGTACTAATCCTCTAAACTTTTTTTGCAGAGTTATTATGGATCGTGTAACAATTGATTTGATTGATGGGGATGTTCAAAGCTCGGATAATGTGACACAACCAATTGACGGTTCAAAGTCAAAAAGTGTGAAAAGGGAAGAAAGTTCAATATGGGGGCACTATGAAAAAAAGATGGATCCAATAACCAAGTAGTTGAGAGCATTTTGTAAAACATGCCCAAAAAGTTATGCTATTGGAGATGGTGGTAGTTCTCATGGGACTAGAAATTTGCACACACATGAACAGGTATGTCCCGGTTTAATTAACCAAAATGTGACTCAAATGCATCTAGATCATGAAGGAAAAATGCATCATAGAAAATTTAGTCAGCTCATTTATAGGAATAAAATGGCTGATGCAATCATGATGCATAACTATCCATTATTGATTGTTGAACATGAAGGATTACGAAAAGTGCTTAGTTATTTGAATCCGGATGTGAAATCGTATACTAGAAACACTGCCAAAGCGGATTGCATTAAAATTTATAAGCTTGAGAAAGAGAAATTGAAACGTGCATTTGAGAACATCCGCGGTAGAATTTGTCTCACTTCTGATTTGTGGTCGTCCGGTACTAGTGAGGGTTATATTTGTTTAACCGCTCACTTTATTGATTATGATTATGTTTTGCACAGTAGGATTATCAATTTCTGTCATTTCCCCCCACCACATACTGGTACTCTTTTGTCAGAAAAAATCTTTGAGTTTTTGAAGGATTGGGGAATTGAAAAGAAGATCTTTTCTCTCACTTTAGATAATGCTACAAACAACTACAACATGCAAAATTTCTTGAAGGCTCATTTGAGAGGAAACTTGCTTTGCAATGGTACTTTTTTCCATGTTCGGTGTTCTGCTCACATATTAAATCTCATTGTTCAAGATGGTTTGAAAATTGCAGCTGAACCTTTACGCAAGATTAGAGAGAGTGTCAAATATATTAAAGGGTCTGAAAGTAGATTATTAAAGTTTGTTGGGTGTTGTGAACAATTGCATGTGTCAGTAGAATCGGGTTTGCGTTTGGATTGTGTAACTAGATGGAACTCTACATGGGAGATGCTTGATAGTGTTCTAAAATTTAAAGATGTATTATTTCAATATGCCATGGTTGAATCAGCTTACACAACTTGTCCATCAAATGATGAGTGGGAAATAACACAAGCTATTACCACCTTTTTGAAACCTTTTTCAAAAATTACAGAACGTTTTTCAGGTACGAGTTATCCAACAGCAAATCTGTATTTCTTACATGTGTTGAGGATCAAAGAATTTTTAATGTTGAACAAGTCTTGTGAGATTGAGGTAATTAGAAACATGGCAAATGTGATGTTGCCGAAGTTTGAAAAATATTGGAACGACTATGTTGTTATCTTGTCCATAGCTACTATTCCCAAGGTATAAGGTGCAATTTGTAAAATTTAAATTGAAAAAAGTTGAGACGGATGAGCATGTGTTAAATAGAAAAGTTGAGAAGATTGTGGATGCTATGAAATCTTTGTACATGGAATATTTAACGGAGTTTTCAAAAGATGATACACAACCTCAAGGTGGTGTCGGGACTTCAACTATTGCCACCATTAACACAAGTGAACATAGTGATGATGAGTTTGATGTAAGTAAATCTTTTATGTATTATAATTTTTTAATTTTTTGCATTTTTATCTATAAAAATCATGATTTATGTTGATGTAATTTTGTTTAAAATTTTAAATAGGCGTATGTGAGGGAAGTGCAATGTACCACATCAACAAGAACGGAATTGGAACAATACTTGGAGGAGAAAATGGTCACTAACAAATCTTCCTTTAATATTCTAGAAGAGTGGAAAAAACTTTCTAAGAGGTACCCAATTCTTATTTTTTATTCTAGTTTTATACCTTTATAATTATTTTATACATGAATAATGACTACTATTTAGTACTTTCAAATATTATGTTACTATAGATATCCAATACTAGCGAAGATGGCATATGATATCTTATCAATTCCAATTACAATGGTTGCTTCGGAGTCGGCCTTTAGCATTGGAGCAAAAGTTCTCACAAAATATCATAGTTCGCTTCTACCGGATAATGCACAAGCGTTAATTTGTGGACGTAATTGGATTTGTGGATATGAAATACAAGGTTTGTTCTAGTTATAAACTTTTTTACTTTACTTGTAGTCTTTTAGTTTAATTTTGGTTATTGATATTTTAAATTGGTATTTTTAATATAGATGATGGGCCGACGAATGACCAACTTTTGGTGCCGCTTGTTGCAAATCAAGAGTCAAAGGGTTCTAATGTGATTGAAATTGCAAGTGTTACGAGTGAATAGACATTACTCATTAGTAACTAGTAAGTACTTCATTTTATATGGACTATATATGGAATATTTTACAAGTGAAAGATATTTTAATTGTGGTGATATAATTATATATTTAACTGTGCAAGTTCTAATTGAATGTTTACTATTGCACAGTATGCAGGGAAGAGAAATGGTGCACTGTTTGGCCAAGTATTCTAATTGAATGTTTACTATTTAGCCTTCATGGGGGTGTTATTGTATTTATTAATTTATGTATGGATATGGAGCATGTTAGCTTCTTGCAATCTTGCCCAACTGCTGAAGGGTGCACTGTTTGTATTTATGTATTTACTAAGTTGTTGTATTCATTTTGTAATTAATTATACGGTTTATTAGGATTTGGATTGCCATTATGGAAGTTTTGAAGTCTTGTTTTGTCACAACTCGTATGGTTTTAAAGTCTTGTTTTAAGGTTTTATCATATCACATATGGTGTACAGACAGGTCACAGCCTCACAGGTGTAGCAAAATTCTACAAAAAAAAAGAGGAAGAAGCCCGCGGGCAGGCCTGGCCCGGCCCAACCCGGGCCACGGGCTTCACAATTCCAGCCCATAAAAAGCTGGGCCATTTTAGCCCGGCCCAAATTTGACCCGACCCGCTTCAAGCCCGGCCCGTTTGGGCCAGCCTGGCCCGTTTGACAGGTCTAACCAACATGATCATGTATACTTGCGTTTACTTTTTACTAGTACGAAAATAGGCAAACAATTAACATACTGTGAGCCCAAGTACAATTTAGTGTTCACATATGACCTAAATGATTAAATGAAAAGACATAAGTACTCAAGACTGCAATTAATGAAAGGAGCATTAAATGAGCAAAAAGGGAAAACCTCTAGGGTTCGGCCACCCTAGAGATCAACCACTCCAAGATGGCTCTTCCTTATGGAAAAGTTAAATCAATCTCTACCTCGACTGAATTTGATTAGAATTATCAGAACAAGACAATGAAAACGGACAACATATGAACAAAAGATGCCAAAGGGCGAGCGTTACCTCATTTTTTCGATTTGCATGCCAGAAGAGTTTTGATCGATGCAATAACAAAGCAATGATACCAAACTACAGAAAGAAACTAAAATCTTGTGAAACTCCAAGAAATGATTAGCCTTAGAATCTCCATGACAAGAAGAGCATTTTACAGGACCAAGAATCATGAGAAAAGGATGAAAACGGACCAAAAATGCTGAAAGGAACGAAAAAACCCGAAGGAGTCCCCCTAGGGTTCGGCCTCCTACGACGCGCCCTCCCGTGTTCTGCACTGAGTTCTTCTAAGGTATTTCGGCGACAAGATTCTCAAATAAAGAAGTAAGAGTAGGAAAGCATGATTTGAGTAACAAGAGCTTTGAAACATGAGACTGAGGAAGAGCTTCCATGATTCCCAAGGTAGAAGGCTTATGAAGGCAACTCATATTGATAATTGATTGAGGGATTGAATTGATGGCTAGAAGGACATAACGATTTGAGCATTATTCTGATGACTAAAGGTATTTCTAAAATTTTCCTGAGGTCATGTGTTTCTGCATGTGACCACTTTATAGGAAACTCTATAAATATTTCTTCCATTCTATGAAGAAGGGACTTTTTGGAAGATTGAAAACTTGGAGATTCTCTCTCAACCTGAAGCACACCCTAGAAAACTTACTGGATTCTTGGTACCCTAAGAAGGTTCTCAGATCTTAAGAGTTCTGCTATGTATCATTGGAGTAATTGCTTACTTGTTCTTCTCCCCTCTTCAATTCATCAATCAATTCTGTATTGTTCGTGAATTTCTCTCATTCTCAGCCAACACGAAACCCTAACCCTAGCAAGAGGAGCCTCCATGAGTTCCAAGGTAGAATGTTTATGGAGGCAACTTATATTGGGAATTGATCGAGTGATTGGATTGGTGGCTAGAAGAACATGACGATCTGGGCATGCATTATTCTGATAATTAAAGGTATTTTTAAAATTTTTCTGAGGTCATTTGTCTAGCATGTGACCACTTTCTAGGAAACTCTATAAATACTCTTTCCATTCTACGAAGAATGGACTTTTTGGAAGATAAAAAACTTGGGGATTCTCCCTCAACCCGAAGCACACCCTTGAAGGCTCCCTAGATCCTTGGTACCCTAAGAAGGTTCTCGAATCCTAAAAGTTTTGTCACGTGTTATTGGAGTAATTGCTTACCTGTTCTTCTCCCCTCTTCAATTCATCAATCAATTCCGTACTTTTCGTGAATTTTTCTCATTCTTAGCCAACACGAAACCTTAACTCTAGTAAAAAACGATTTTCTTGCGCGCACATACCAAAGAAAATGATGAAATGATTAATAGTTGGAACCTACTAGAAAAAAAAATTCCATACGGATTTGGGATCAATGCGTTATCAATTACGGTAAGACAACACCACATATTTATTTATTGTTTAATTATTGAAAAAAGAAAATAAAAAAGTTTAAGATTGAAGCTTCATCTCCAATTACTACTTTTGGGCGAGTGGTGGACTGGTGGGATTGATCAGACGGGTCATGGATTTTATCTAAGGTTGTAAAATGCAAACAATTCGGACTCGATTCGTACTCGCTTGAGTAAAAGTTCGATTCGAGTTCGACTCGAAATATAAATGAGTAAATTATAAGCAAATTTTAAAGTTCAATAAATTACTCGAACATCCTTAAATTGCAATTTTCTATTGATACTCGAAACATATTCGTTCGAAAAGTTTAAACTGCTTGGACTCGATTCGGGATCGTGCTCAACTCGATAACTAAATGAACCTCAATCAAACCTTATTTTATACTCAATAAATTTGATAAACCAAATTTAAACAACTCAATATTCAACTCAACTCGATTCATTTACATCCTTAATTTTATCTGTTAATATTATCACAAAATATGATGGCCTATATATAATTATCTTTTAATATATGCTCCATACATAAAGTTTGAATATGACTTTGGCTAACGGGCGTGTATCACATCTTACCTTAATACATGCACACCACTAACCTTCTTGAGTACGAAATTAATTCATTCTTTTTCATTTTGTGGCTTCAACTTTCTTTGTTTGTGAGCTTATTGGAAGAATCAATGTTTTGTCCAACGAGGAAAAAAGAAGAATTAATTCAAATTAATGTTTTCCACTTTTATACACCATTAAAATAAATGTATGAGGTGTTTATTTTGCGCTAGAGACTCCTCATATTCTTGCGTGAGGTATCTCTTATAATATATAACAATATTTTGAGAAATTATAAAATATTATTTTATACATAACATGAGAAAGAGTGTATTTAATTATATAAAACGACGACGCCATTTTTGTATAATAATTTGTGCAAATATTTGGTATCACTCACTTCCTTTTTTCCCTTATTTTATATATTTATAATATAGAAAGAATGATATATTACAAATATAACCAATATCAATCAACATTAAGAATCAGCCGTAAATTCGGAGGTCTTAAGTTTTAGTACTAGCTGGTCGAAAAGCTATAAACTCCTCTTATGAAAAAAACATTATTAGTATAATCACTAACCAAAGTTTAGTAAGAATCTAACATATATGGAAGTCAAAAAATTTTAAATCTCGGTCTTAACAATGATACGAGTTCTTAGATCGAATTATCCATATCCGATCTATTAGTATGGTACGTGCGTCCATTAAATATATATGATATGATGAAGAATATAGTGCCAAATTTAGAGGTAGAGGTGGGGAGGTGGTCGTAAAACCCAACTTCTCTCCTACAAATACAGACAAACAACTTCCACGCTTACCTATAAGCCTGCCTGCCCCCACCCCTGACCACTCTTTCTATATATTCTCCTTCCTATACATGATACCCTGCCATATATATATATATATAACAGTCCATATATGGATAGATCATTTCTCAATTAATATCATAATTAAGCACCCATCTCTCTCTATTTATTTCAATATATCTAGTATATCTATATTATGGCATCCTCCTCCAAGTCCTCGAGAAAAAGAAGAATAATAGAAGTAGCAGATGCAGCGTCATGGTACTGTGCAATAGTACTAGTTCTTCTCATCTTACTGGCCGGCTCTGCTACCCAATCACACATGAATAATAATCATCATCATCATCATCATCATCATGAGGATCAAGTAGTGAACATGGGGCGGCGGCCTTGCGAAGAAATATACGTGGTGGGAGAAGGGGAAACACTGCACACAATCAGCGACAAGTGCGGTGATCCTTATATTGTTGAGCAAAATCCTCATATTCACGATCCCGACGATGTTTTTCCCGGACTTGTCATCAAGATCACTCCTTTTTCCAACCCAAGGTAGACCGTAGCTAGGGTTTTGGAAAGAAGATCAAAACAAAAAGATCAAAACACTCGTCCTATATATATATATATATATATATATACACGTACGAGTTTTTGCTTTCCTTTTTTTTTTGGGGTGTTAATTAGGTCATAATTAAGCTATAGTACTCTTCAATTACTCTTTGTGCGTGCATGTATGCAGAAAAGAATTGTAGAGTTGATTAACAACATGATCCAGATTATATATATATTTAGGAAAAAAGATGCCAAAATATATGAAGCTTGTTTGTAATTAGTGTATTGTATAATAATAATGACATATATAGTATTGAACTTATGATGGAATATTAATGTGTAAATTGTAATACTCCTCCATCTGTTTTTGGAACAATAAAATTCTATCTTTTTGTAGGTATATCGTTAAAGAAGTACTCTATTTAATTTCGGAATTTAATTTAATTAATTTTTATTGGAGCATCTTTCTTCGTTTCTTAAGGCTGTTGCAATGTCAAAACAATAACTATGTTTTGCAGTAGTACTTATGTAATCAAGCTACATTTCAAATTTTTAATAATTCTTATTACTTTGATAACATAATTATTATTTTGATATTATCAACTTTAACCCAAGTTCAAATTAAAAGTTATTTGAATTACCACTATCAAACCCCAACTAAGTGTATATATTAGTTGAATATATGTAAGGGTTTCTTTTTATGCTCTTTATTAGTCCTTCAATGTCCCCCTAGCCTTTTGATGGTTAAGGAAACAAAACTAAGGCAACAATTAAAAGCAGATAAATTAATAGAGTAGTATATAATAATTAAGAGTTGGTGAAGAGCAGCTTGGTCACAAGTTTTTGTCTCAAAGACTCAAAAGTGTGTATATCTACAACCGTCCGTCGACTTAGGTGATGAAAAGAATGTGTGACCAAATATGTTTTATTCCAACCGTCTTGAGAAAGTATAGTAGAAAAATCACGTTAGGTTGAAACTTTACTTACCAAATATATATATATATATATAAATAGTTCAATATATATCTTCAGAAACAGACTTTTAATTTCAATCAATCAAGTCAACTATTATGTAGTAATTATTGATGAGTTTAAGTGGAGATTTTTGGTCCCTAGCTAGGCTATATAGTTCAGTGTGTGAGTATAATTAAATTAAGTTAGTGGTATGACTTCCTTCACTGTTTAAACTTTGGCCACTGGAAGCAAAAGCAAGGAAGGGGGACTGACCTGGTCCAGATACTAGTATCTAATTTAAGTGCCCAACAGTGGACTTGCTCCTGTGCATTTTTATTTTATTTTATTTTTTAATTTACGCACATGTTCCTTTCTTTTCTACACTGTTGAACAAGGAGAGGATTTAATCTTGCTCATGACAAGGCTGTAAATGAGTTAAATCGAAAAAAATAGAGAGTTATTCGAATTCGGCTCGAAACGTTAAATTCATATTCGAATTTGAATTGTATTTGAAAATTTTTATTCATATTTGACTCGATTCGAATATTTATTACTCGAATTCGATCCGATTCGGATCGATAAATATTCAAACTACTTGCGAGCTTCAAATTTAAGCTTGAACTCGAGTCTTCACATAATAAATATAATTATAAATTAAATTTGTTATTTTACTTAGAAATGAGAAAATATATTTACTATTACACTTTCACTACAAGAAAATCGGCTAAGTCCGACGGACTTGACCTCGACGGACTATAATCCCTCGAAAATAACCTAATTACGATGGAATACTCCCTCGAAAATAATACTAATTACGACGGAATTCCGTCGGCCTTAGAAGACCCCCCTGGCGCCATATTTCTCACCAGCGCGAAAATTAACTTCGACGGATTAGTAGTATTTCCGAGGGAATATCCGTCGAAAATACACTACCTTCGAGGGACGTATACCCGACGAAAATTCCATCGAAAATAACTGTTAAAACCTTACTGCAGACCATCTTCTCTAGTGCCTCCTTTTCTTTTTCTCACTAACTCTCTCTCTCTCTCCCTCTCACTCTCACTCTCACTCTCACTTTCTCACTCTCTCACTGTCGTCCTCCCTCCCATCCTCCGTCCTTCTTCCTCCGTCCTTCGTCCTTCGGCCCTCCCCTCCCCTCTACTGCCACCAGCCTCCCCCTCTCTTCCACTGCCGTCCTCCTCCTCCCTTCTACTGCTGCCATCGTACGTCCTCCCCCACTGCATCTCTCTCCCCTCCGGCTCCGGCTGCTCCACTGCTCCTCCTCCTTCCATCGTCCTGCCGCCATTGCTCCTCCTCCCTCCACCGTCCTGCCGCCACTGCTCCTCTCCTCCCTGCCGGCGCCGCCCCTGCTCTTCTCCTCCCTGCCGTCGCCGCCCTCCACTGCAGCCCACTGCAAGTATTAATTTCAGTTTTAAAAAATTTGCCATTGTTGAAATTGGGATTTGTTATTGTTAAAATTGGAATCTGAAATTGGGATTTGTTTATTGTTGAAATTGAAATATGAAATTAGGTTTATTTTTGTTATTATTGTATATTAAAATTGAAATCTGATATTGATGAAGTTCTGATAGTGTTTTTTTTGGCTGAAATTGGCATTGACATAAGTTGTTTAATTGAAGGCTGTTATACTTGGTTATAATTAGATTTGAATGTTGTATACTTAGCTATTTCTGACAGAATTCTCGACGTAATTTCTGTCAGAATTCTTCGTATATATGCAAAATTTGGTGGACCCTACAAATTTTATGAATTTTTAAATTAGCCAATATTAAATTTACATAATATAGAATTAAATTAAATTAAATAAAATTAAATTAAATATAATAGAATAAATAAAATAAAGTATATTAAAATAAAATAAACATAAATAAAAATAAATAAAAAATAAATAAAATAAAATAAAATAAAATAAAATAAGATAAGATAAAATAAAATAAAATACTAAGTAGTATAATATAATATTAAAATAAAATACTAAGTAGTACTTGCTAAGTATTCTACAACCAAAGTAATATACTATAATATAATATAATATAAAAATACTAAGTAGTACTTGCTTAGTATACTATACTATAATATAAAAATAAATAAAATAAAATAAAATAAAATAAAATACTAAGTAGTACTTGCTTAGTATTCTACAACCAAAGTAATTAATTGAAAATTAAATTAAATTAAATTAAAATAAATAAAATAAAATACTAAGTAGTACTTGCTTAGTCTTCGACAACTAAAGTAAATTAATTTAAAATAAAATACTAAGTAGTACTTGCTTAATTTTCTACAACTAAAGTAAATTAAATGAAAATAAAAAATAATTAATAAATTAAATTAAATTAAAAACTAAGTAGTACTTGCTTAGTTTTCATAACTAAAGAAAATTTAATGAATAGAAAATTAATTTAATAAACTAAGTAGCATTTGCTTAGTTTGCCGCAATATTCAATAAACGATAGACATATGGACACCAATAGACATCAACTCATGTTTGAACGATATGATCTGGTTCCCATAATATTCTTCATCTATAAAGGATAAAATCTTGAGAGTCTTTCTGATCTCCGGAAGTGTATACATTTCAGTTCCATCACAAAGAAAGCATCTATGTGGAGCTTTGAATCCAAAGCATGTCTTCATCCATTTTCCTTTACGTAGGCTATTAATGAATTTTACAAAAAATCATACTTATTTGCCTGTAAAATTTATTGATAACCTACATATCTGTAACTTGATGAAGACATGCTTTGGAGGTGTCAACTTAAAAACCCGTTTGACGTTCACTAAGTAGGAGTGCATGTCGAATAGTCCCCAGTTTGGGACTGTTACTGGATGTTATGTTTTTCACTTAGGCCGGTGCCAATACGAAATAGTACGTTTTTGTTGTTTTGAGGATTTTTCGGCTGTTATCTCTACATGTTCTTCGAGTACATACTTAGATTAAGTTATCTTAATCTATTTCGTGTACTTGGAGACCATGGGGAGGTGTTGCCGAAATTTTCTTAAAACAGTAGAAACGTGCTTAACGTGTTGACACTAGTGAAGAGACGCATCCAGGAACGGGATAGAAGCCTGAATTACCCCTGTCTTATAGAGGAGATGCTGCCGAAAAATATAATTCATGCATGGACCACAGTTACAGAAAGTAAAGAAACTGTACTAATTATGTGTCTTATGTGCAGCATCAATATGTCAGCCGACCAGAGTACTCATTGATGGGAGGAGATTAGTGTCAGCTTTTCGTGATGGGGTGTCTAACTTTTTGAACAAAGCAATAGAACATGCTGAGGATCCGAATGAAAAAATGCGATGTCCGTGTGTCAAATATAAAAATCGTATCTGGAAGAAAGCCGACGAGATTAGATTTGACTTATTTTCCCGTGGTTTTGTGGATGGGTAGACCCTATGGATTCATCATGGGGAATCAGCTAAGTTGAGGGAACTTTCAAACAGTGTAGACCAACCAGCTGAGTTGAGGGATTCAATTGTGGATAATTATGATGCCGTGGAGATGTTGGTCGATGCGTATGGGCCTAACACTATAAACTGGGCCGATAACGAGCATGTGTCAGGCAATGCTCATCAAGAACCAAATGATTCAGCTGCTGCCTTTTACAAGATGCTACATGAATTGGGGGTCCCATTGTATCCGAGAAATGATAAGCACACCAGGCTATCTGCAGTGACTAAGCTCTTACACTTTAAGAATGATGAAAACTACAGTGAGAGAGGTTTCAACAATTTGCTTGCTCTTATCTGCGATTTTTTACCCACGGATAATACCTTGCCTGCAAATTATTACGAAGTGAAGAAAATGGTCAAGGGTTTAAATATGGGGTATCAGAAGATCGATGCTTGTGAGCAGGATTGCATGTTATACTATGGGGCGGACAGAGATAAGGGACAGTGTGATATATGCAGCTTGCCTCGCTTCAAGGTGACAAAACGTTGGGGAAAAGAGAAACATATTCCCAGGAAGATCTTACGGTACTTTCCTCTTGCGCCGAGGCTTCAACGGCTATTCATGTCGTCCCATACGGCTCAACATATGAGTTGGCATAGAACAAGGGATGTCGTACCTGATCAGTTGACTCACCCTGCAGATGGAGATGAGTGGAAGAAGTTTGATGAAAATTTTCCAGAATTTGTAGAGGATGATAGGAATGTCAGGCTTGGCATGGCTACAAATGGGTTTTGTCCATTTAATAATTTTAACCAGCCCTACTCTGTTTGGCCAATAATAATGGTAGCTTACAATCTTTCACCGTCAATGTGCATGAGGGATCCGTATCTGTTCTTAGCTTTACTGATACCGGGGGATAAAAGTCTTACAAAAGACATAAACGTGTACCTCAAGCCGTTAGTTGATGAACTTAAGATGTTGTGGGAGACGGGTGTTCAGACCTATGATAAAGCGAAGATGCAAAATTTTGTGATGAAAGCAGCTTTGTTGTGGACTATCACTGGCTTTTCGGCACTTGGGATGATCAGTGGTTGGTCAACTCATGGAAAACTGCCATGTCCAGTCTGTATGCGGGATGTGCAGGGTATACAACTACGTCATAGGCGTAAAACTAGTTGGTTCGGAACTGCTCGTAGATTCTTGCCTGCTGACCACAGTTACAGAAAGTTGTTTGCATAGTTTAACAAAAAGATAGAGAAAAAAGGGGTTGTTGGACATTTGTCGGGCAGCGAGATATCGGGCTGGCTTAACGATCTATCTTTTCCACCGCCAGGTAAGGAGCATAGTAAGTTGAGAGCAGCTGGTTACGGAATAACTCATAACCGGACACATTCGCCCATGTGGTTTGAGTTGCCATATTGGGTCACACTTTTAGTCCGTCATTGTATAGATGCCATGCATACAGAAAAGAATGTCTTTGAGAATCTGTTTTACACCGTGTTAGATGTTAGTGTTAAAACAAAAGACACTGATAAAGGACGTAAAAATTTGGAGGAAATGAATATCATGTCGGAATTGTGGCTTCGACCTAATAACTCAAAACCAAAAGCGTCATTTTGTCTAACCAAGTAACAGGTCGAAGACGTGTGCAAGTGGGTAAGTGTGTTGTAGCTCCCAGATGGATATGCTTCTAATATATCTCGTTGCACCAAGGTTGATCAGTTGAAAATGAATGGGTTCAAATCTCACGATTGTCATGTATTCATGCAGAAGTTGATGCTAATTGCATTTCGTGATATGTTACCTAGGAAATTTGTTGATGCCTTGGCCGATCAGCTTTTTTTCGGGATATGTGCTCAACAGTAATAAGGTACAGTGATTTTGAGCAGATGGAGAAGAATATAGTGCTGACAATGTGCAAGCTTGACATGATCTTACCTCCAGGGTTCTTTGACTCGATGGAGCATTTGCCTATACATCTACCATATAAACTGAAACTTGGAGGACCGGTGCAATATCGGTGGTTGTATCCTTTTGAGAGGTAACTACTATCATCTATTTGTTTAAATTTTGATGATTTTTCCAAGGTATATTATTAGTAATAATTGCGTGCAATCATATTTCAGGTATATGCGTCGATTAAAGCAGAAAGTGAAAAACAAAGCTCGTGTAGAGGGTTCAATTGCTGAACGTTATACGGAGGAAGAACTTGTAAATTTTTACTCTCTGTACTTCGACGATGTAGTCTCAACTAAGCACACTCGTTTAAGTAAAAATGAGGTCATTGGTGATTAATCTCATTCTGATGATGAGTTAGCTGTATTCACATATCCGGTAAAACCATTTGGCCATAAGACAATAACTTACTTAAGCGACCGAGATTTGAAGATTGTATCCATATACGTGCTTCTAAATTTCCCTAAATTGGCGAAAGACATCAAGTATGTATTATTATACGTACACATGTCAATACACTAAGATTATGATTGTAATAATGATTTTAACATATTATTTCAGTACATTCGAAGAGGAAGCAAATGCTTCTAATCCGGGAATGACTCCAGCACAGTTGGAAGCATTCACTACTAAAAATTTTCACCAGTGGTTTAAGAGCAGGGTTGAAGCGGATAGCGCTTATGAGCGTTTTAGAGACGTTGTTTCAGGCCCGTACAAACTCATAAATTCATTTTCTGGTTGCATTGTGAATGGGTATAAATTCAAGGTTGATGACTTGAATGAAATGACGTCAGCCAATTCGGGCGTTATCGTGTTGGGAAGTTGTTACCAAGACTCCGAGTCCAATTACTATGGACGATTAGAGGAAGTGGTTGTACTAAATTATCCCAATGGTAAACAGGTTGTTACATTCAGGTAGGGGTGTAAACGGATATATACGGATTCAGATACAATAGTATCCATATCCGTTTATTTGTGAATACCTTTAAATTTTCGAATACGAATAATATCCGTTTTTTTTCAAATACGGATGCGGACGGATACGAATTTTTCGGTTATCATTTATAGTCCTAACTATAACTAGTATAAAAAATAATGAGTTTTAAAATATAGTTTATTAATGAATGAATGTTAATTTATTTATTTTTAATAAATATTTAAATACAATATTCAATGTTCTTAATTACAATTCAAGTAAGTTTTCATCATTTTTGAAATCATAAATTTCAATACTACTTATTAATGTTTATATGTCCAATATTGTAGTGTGTACGAATATTTATAATTTATAATTAGATTCAAAAGTTTACATTAAATATTTAATTAATTTACCTCAAATACTTGATTAAAATTTTAATAATATGTTTATGGAAACTTTTATTTATAATTTATCCTCAATACATATATTACAATTTACATAGTTATAAAAAGTTTATTTTATTTCATTATATTTATGGAGAGTGCGAGTTATAATGTATATGTGACAACTGACAACTAGTTAATCCAACTTCATCCAAAATTTACTTTTGACTTGCTTTAAATATTTGGACTTCTAATTTTTAAATAATTGGGCAAATGAAAGTGATAAATACTCCCTTCACCCGAAAATTCATAAACGTGAATTAATTATTCAACCCCCTTTCTAGATTAAATATAAATTAATTCGGACTTAACACATTTTAACAATAAAATTATATTGTTCATTGTTCCCGTCTCCCAACATTGCAAGTAAGTTTTGAAAGTAAAAAACTTATAACATGCTAATAATTATAGTTTTGTTCTTCTAGTATATAATTTTCTTAGTAAATGATACATTTTAGATATTTTAACTTTATAATAGTAAAAATCTATTAACTATATTTAAATCAATTTATTTCAGTTTATTAATATTAAAATAAAAGTGTTATTTCCTACTTTTTAGAAGTGAAATGATATATTTTCAAAATAATTTTCGTATGATAGTGAAAACTAATTATTATATAAGGAATGTCACTTTAAAAAATTTATTTTGCTTATTATATAATATATAAGTTATTTGGATACAAATTTTGGATACGGATTCGAATTCGGATATTCGCTATCCGCTGGATATATTTACGGTCGGATGTTAAACGAATACGAATACGCCTATATCCGTATTCGTATCTGTTTATTTGCGGATACCTTTAAATCGAATACGGATATATCCGTTTTTTTTAATACGAATAATATCCGCTATTTTTCGAATACGGATGCGGACGAATACGAATTTTTCGGTTACCATTTACAGCCCTACATTCAGGTGTCGCTGGTTTGATACTGTTAAGGGTGTTAAAATTGATCGTAATAGAATCGTCACGGTAGACATAAAGTCAAAACTACAGTCTAATGATGTATTCGTTCTAGCCAGCCAAGCCACTCAAGTGTACTACGCCCCGAATGTCTTAAATTATCGGAGCCCCTGGTATATAGTTGTCACAACAAAGACTCGTGCTTTTGATTATACTAATCTGTCGGGAATAGATGAGCCGTTGCAAGAACAAATTAGCAATCCCGAGGTAGATGTCTTACGGGATGATGATATAATTTTTGACCTCATTGACATACCTGATGTTGAGGAAGACGTGGTTGTCAATGACTATATCGTTGTACACGAAGACGACGAGTACAAAATCGAAACGGAGGCAGAGGAGTCAGAATCAGATGACGAAGTTGAGATTGATTCTGACGGGTTTGATGACATACGTAGTCTTAACTTAAATGGTTTTCTATAATAGAACGATAATTTGATTTAGATATATTAACTACAACTTAATTAATAGATTAATATGTTGGTTATTTCAGTAGTACGCTGATTTATGGCTAGACATAGCGGGGGAGGTCGTCGTGGTGGTGGTCGTTCAGGACCAGATGACGGCTCCCACGGCGCGGGATCTTCATCAGATAGTATGTTTCCAAACTTAAATATTAAATTTATTGAAATTATAAAAATATTATATTTATATAATGTTATTTATACAGATAGTGCTCGTCGACGTCAGCGAGGCACTAACCTTGAATTATTTGGCCGACCGCCGGCACAGCCACACGTTGTCCGAGTAGATGTCGACTCGGCGCAGTAAGTATCACTTTTAATCTGTTAATTGTAATAAATTAACATGTATATATATATAATTACATTATTAATATAACAAATTATTTTATTTTTCACGCATTATATTGTAGCACCTTGGACACTGTCGCTAAGGCGACGCTACACGCCATCTACCTGACACACTTGCCTATTGGCTGTATGCGCTTTACCCAGTTCGCCCAGTATGATGCCTCATTCATGGATACTGTGATGCGCGATTTTCACGTAAGTCAAATTATAGCTTTAAGTAAACAATGCATTACCATTTACCATAATATACTTTTCAAATAAATTCTGATATCTCGATACAACTTTTCTTATAGGTTTATTATAGATACGAGGATGGTGTGTCTCTAGCAGCCGGAGACAGTGTTATTACTGCACATGTCCCGAAGAACTACTCTGGCTGGCTTTACGAGATGAGACAGCGGGCGGCCCAGGCGGTTGGCGAGCAGCCTGGGACTACGATCAGACTTCATCAGCCCCGCATAGTCGGTGATCAGGCTTGGGAGGCTATGTGTCGGCACTGGGAGGATGAGGTGTTCAAGAAGAAGTCAGAGCAAGCGAAGAAAAATAGGAGCCAGCTCCGAGTCGTACACACGACTGGCTCACAGTCCTTTGAGGAGGTGAAGTCAGTAAGTATTGCGTATTTTGTTATTTAGTTAGTCAATTATTTGTAACATACTTAATACATTTTTAATTATCTTAATTATTAGGCCATGAGCTCGAGCTTGGGTCGACCCCCTACGTGATAGTAGTGTGCATACAAGCCAATCATGTATGATGATAAAGCACATACTTTGTAAACAATCTTATTTATTTATTAATAAAATATTTATTTATTAAAGGCATTTAATTATCTACATGGTGCTGTTTTTATAATATGTAAATAACCCATAGTTTTAAGTAATGCTTTTAGAATCATGATGTTGATCATGCTAATGAGATCTAAATTCTTAGAAAGCTTTAAAACTAAAATAGTTTCCAATCGTGGGATTACTAAAAAGGGGATTAGTAAATCCGGATAGATTGGTACATATGTTGCTTGCTCATTGGATGAGGATGACTGATCTCATGGTCATTTGTGTGGAGACACTAAAGCAAGTATGTAGGTGCTTATTGGAGAATAAGTTCACTGAACGTGACTCGCTATGGAATACCTAATGGAGTTTTACTCGCCTGTCAATAGGAATTCCTAATGTGATAGTAGTACATGTGATCCTTGGACTTGAGATCATCATAGTATCTTGTATGTAACAAATTATACTTTGACTAATTCCTTAAGGCCTTTTAAGGCATATATAGGGTATGCTTGGGTGTAATGAGTTATATATGGAGATAATGAATGATCAATAAAGAATCTACCACCTCTAGTAAAAGAGGAGATATGTCCTATGTGATTCGTTAAATGACAACCCAGGAATCCTTGGCCAAGGTAGAATGAAATTAGAAAGAGGTTTCTAATTTGCATTATTTGGAGTTGTGCATTTTCTAATCGAAATACATATGATTAAATAAATTAAGACTTGACAGTAAATTCATGTCTTATATTTAATTGGGACATTGTATGGTGGAAGGATTGAATTGTACGGTAACTATTAACTCACAGGTTCTTTTATGATTAATGTTGAAATCTATATTATCTGGAAAGTCGTTGATCGCTAGGGAGGCTTATCCCTATTGTAGAATAAATGTTATTTATTTAAATAGATTATTAGTTTAATTTGTTTATTTAAATAAGATTAGAATTATTCTAATTGATTTATTCACAACTGGTTTAATATGGAGAACCTAAAGGGTCACACCATAAAAGGAAGAAGAATTATTTAAGAAGAAAATGGCATGATAGTAATAATGCATTAAGTATAATTAATTTAATCTATGATGATAGAATAAATTAAATAGCTTAATGTTTATTATTTAATATTTTAGAAATATTAAATATAAATTAATAAGAGGAGTCTTATTAATATTATTATTATTATTATTATTTTAATTCTAAAGGAGTTTAGGAATTAATATAATATCAGTACTCTCTCTCAATCCTAATAAAGATTAGGATATAAATTAATTAAAAGTATTTAATTAATTAATTAAATAAAATCCTATTCTAATTGGATTAGGAGGGTTAACCTAATATCTATATAAGAGAGTCTTATATCAGAAATAAGGGACGTGAAAATTTTCCAAGAGTTGGGAGTACACATATTCTATAGAGATAGAAACAAGGGTTAAGCCAATAACCCATCTTCTTGAGTTCTTCATCTTCCTTGGTGGATCACCGTTAGAGGCCAAACATTTGGGTGGCTGACATTGATTAAGGGAAGGAGCCACTACAGAGGAATCAAAGGAATCAAAGGAGTAGAACTTGTACCTGAGGAAGCCTAGATCTTCAAAGGTATAATTCTATGTTCTCTCTTTTCTATTATTGATAACAAGCACAAAGCATGATCATGGTTATGGGTTTGTATAAATTTTGAAAACCTAGTTTTTTACGCTTCCGCCCTATTTATGTGATTTGATTGCATGATTGCGTTACGTACAAACCCAACACTACGATGACTGAGTTCTGGGATAGAGCCCACACCCCTAAGGAGTCTAGCATACTGTCTCCTGCAGCCTTAGTTATACGGGTAAGACATAGTCTAAATTTGAAATTATTATTAATATTATAATGTTAATCAAATAATATAATTCACTCGCGTATACAAATAACATTTCAGGATCGATTTCAGTCGCTTCAGGATGCCCGTGTAGCTGAGTTGCGGGCTGCTAGGGGGGATCCTGAGCCGTTAGATTCCAGCACTCCTATGCCTGAGATTGAGTTATCTCGGGACGAGGAGCTGAGACTATGGGTTGCGTCTCAGGATCCCCCTACTTTGAGTACATGCAGGTATCACGTGTTGGGCCTGCCGAGGATACTCGTGTATACCCTACCTGGAGGTAATATATAATATATCTTAAGTTTTAAAATAAAATAAAATTTATATATACTACGTAATAAATTGGTTTATTATCGCAGGCTCTAGCCATCGCCATTGCCCGAGAGCACACGTTGGATCATCTGATACGGGCACTGACTTAGATGATGCGCTCTTCCAGAGGGTTATAGCGGCGATATCGAAGAGGTTTCGGACTGATTCGGCTTTTCGACGTCAGCACTTACCTACCCATACACGCCTTCACCAGCTGGCTCAGGATATTGCAGTAGGGGCCACCGTAGAGAGTACTGGATTATCGCCTGAGCAGTTCACCGCATTAAGTGGTGAGGTGCTCCGGATGGTGGTTACTCTACTAGAGGAGGCTTTTGCTGAGCAGTCCGAGAGTCGTCAGGTATCTGCATGTTATTTTATTTTCATTTAGCAGTCTTTTAATTCTCACATATTATATAGACTAATGACTTATATTTTTAATCTTATCTGTAGGGTGGAGATGGCGATTGGAGGGTCGTTGTCACTGATTCTCATCCACCAGAGTAGCCCGAGAGTCAGGTATTCTGCATGTTATTTTCTTTTCTTTTAGCATTCTTTTAATTCTCACATATTATATAGACTAATGATTTATATTTTAATCTTATATGGAGGGTGGCGATGGCGATGGCGATGAGCATCAGCGTCGCCCACCCTAGACTGATGATCCTCCTACTAGCTAGTTTTACGTGCTAGCTCATTTGTATAGATTGTATTCATTATATTGTAGAACATTTGTGCATGTATTATGTATATATATAGATTGTATTCATTATATTACGTGCTAGCGTTATTGGTATTAGCGTTGTTGGTACATTTATGTTGTAGCATACGTTGTTTTTGGTACATTGTTGTTGTCGTTAGTGTATGTGATTGGTTTTAGCGTTGTTGGTATGTGATTGGTTTAGCGTATGTGTTGTACCGTTGTTGGTATTTGTATGTGTTGTTAGGTTGTTATTTGTTGTTAGCGTATGTGATTGGGATGAACAGGTTACAGGTACATTATTGGGGTTTAAAAACCTGGAAATGAAAATTACAAAAAGCTGCTAAAATAAATTTTTTTATTAATCTCGATGGAATACTATAATTCCGAGGGAATTTCTGTTGGCACTAGTGACCTTTATTTAATTAATTTTTTTGTATTTATTATTCTCGACGAAACTGTCCGTCGACTTTAGCCATCATTCCGTCGGTCTTAAGTATTTGAATTAAAATCTGTTTAGTTAATTAATGGTAACTACGACGAAATATTCCGTCGGCAATACCAGGATTCCGTCGAGGATAGAGTATTATCGACGAAAAAAACCATCGGGGTTAGTCCGTCGTTCCTAATTATTTTTGACTGAAATCTCGACGGACGTAATGCCGAGGAGGTTAATGACGACGGAATTGCCGACAAAATTTTTCGTCGAAAATAAGCCTAATCTCGACGGAAAGGCCTTAAGTCCAACAGAAAATTCACTACAAGAAAAACAGCTAATTTCGACGAAATAAAGTTCGACGGAATATATTATGTCGAAATTAAGCTAGTTCCGATGAAAGAATCCGTTGAAGATACCACCGTCGAAAATAACGTTAACTACGACGGAGTTCCGTCGAAGCTAGTTAAACCCCACTGGCGCCAGATTTCCCGCCAGCGCGAACACTAAATTTGACAAAAACTAGTTAGGTTCGAGGGAATATGCCCGTCGAAGATAACTTAAGTCCGAGGGAATTACTTCCGACGGAGATTCCATTGGAAATAAGGCTTAAAACCTAATTTACTACCTTCTTCTCCAGCCGCCTCTCTTTCATTTCACTCACCTCTCTCTCTCTCTCTCTATATATATATATATATATATATATATATCTCGCTCGGTCTCTCTCTCTCTCTTCCTCACCTCCACCACCAGCTGCCGACACCACCACCACCACCACCTGCTGCTGCCACCTCTCCCCCCTTCTACCGTCAGCAGTCGCCTGCTGCCTCCACCTCTCCACCTCTTTTACCGCCAGCCACCCCCTTCCTTCACCAGCCACCGCCTGCCGCCTCCACCTCCGCCTGACGCCTCTGCCACCTCCTGTTGCCGCTCCTCCTTCCTCCACCACCTCTTGCCGCCGTCGGCTTTCTTCTCTACTACTGCAGGTTCCTATATTTGGTTTAAAATGCTTAAATTGTTGTTTAATTTAGGGTTTAATATGTTTTGTTAGAAAAATGATGAATGTTAGCTGAATTAGTGTTCAATTTAGGTTTTGATATTTAACTTAGTGTTTAATTTGTTATTAATTGAGTCTGAATAATGTTCAATTTGGGTTTGATATGTGTTGGAAGTTTTGAGTTTAATATTTAGTGTAATTTATGCTGCAATTAGGGTTTGAATTGTGCAAATACATATTCTGTAATTAGGGTTTGATTTGTGCAATTTTGGGTTTGAATTGTGCAAATACATATTCTGTGAAGTTTACATGTTATTTCCAACGGAATTCCCGACTGAATTTCTATCAGAATTGTGCAATTACAAATTTTATGGGCCCTACAAGTATATTATTAAATAATAAATACTAAATAAGATAAATATTAATAAATAAATAATAAATAATAAACTAAATAGTATTTACTTAGTTTTTTACTACTAAATACTAATAAATAAATAATAAATAATAAATAAATAATAAATAATAAATAATAAACTAAGTAGTATTTACTTAGTTTCTTACTACTAAATACTAAATACTAAATAATAAATAATAAATAAGAACAATAATAATAAATAATAAATAAATAAATAAATAATAAATACGTCGGAATATATTCAATCGAAATTAGGTCATTACTTAGTTTTTCATTGGCAAAATAAACTAAGCATTCCCATAATAATATGGGAACCAGATCATATCGTTCAAACTAAGCAAATGTTATACTTAGTTTATCTATAAAGGATAAAATCTTGAGTCTTTCCGATCTCCGGAAGTGTAGACATTTCAGTTCCATCACAAAGATGCTTTTGGAGGTGTCAACTTAGAAACCCGTTTGACATTCACTCAGTAGGAGTGAATGTCGAATAGTCCCCAGTTTGGGACTGTTACTAGATGTTATGTCTTTCACTTAGGCCGGTGCCAAGATTCTGAGTCCAATTACTATGGACATTTACAGGATGTGGTTGTGCTCAATTAGCACAGGGGTAAAAAGGTAGTTACATTTAAGTGTAGCTGGTTTGATACTGAAAAGGGGGTTAAAGTTGATCGTAATAGAATCACAACCGTAGATATCAAGTTGGTGTTAAAGTCTGATGACATGTTCGTGTTAACAAGTCAAGCGACTTAAGTGTATTACGCTCCTAATGTCGTAAATACTCGAAGCCCCTGGTACATAGTAGTCACAACTAAAACACGTGCATTTGATGCCGAGAACATGTTTGGTATAGATGAGGCGTTGCAAGAAGATGTTAGCAACCTTTTGGCCGTAGTGTTCACAGTTAAAGATGTGATGGATACTGATGTCATTGGCGTACCTGACGATGAGGATGTCGAGGAAAACGTCGCCGTGAGTGATTATGTTGTCGTCGATGATGATAACTATTACGAAACTGATCTCGAAACTGAGGATGAGGAAGATACCGAATCCTAGACTGATATACATGTTGATTCTGATGGGTTTGATGGCGTAAGTAATTGAAAATTACCATTCATATTAGTAAATACCACATTGTTAAACCTTACATATTCATAATTTATCACTTTGGATATTGCAGTAGGATATTCATGGCTAGACGTAGCGGTGGAGGTCGCCGAGGTGGTGGGCGATCCGGTACGGGAGACGGGAGCCATGACGACGGCTCGTCTTCAGGAGCTAGTAAGTTGTCTTAACTAGGGTTTAAATATATCTCAAACTGCATTAGTTTATGTTTATTGACTCAGCTAAATATAATTATTACAGATGTACCTCGTCGACGACACCGAGGGACGAACCTCGGGCTCTTAAGTCGTCCGCCGACAGTTCCACATATAGTACCGGTAGATGTTGCTTCTGGACAGTAAGTGTTAATATGTTGTTAATATTTCTGTCAGTTATTGCAAAACACAATTCACATAATATATTGTTATATTTTTTCTGTAGTATACTAGACCTGGTGGCTAAGCACACCCTACACGCCATCTGTTTGACGCACCTCCCGACTGGGTGCATGCGGTTCAGCCAGTATGCGAGGTTCGATGCCACTTTTATGAAGACTGTCTTGCGGGAGTTTCACGTAAGTTAAGCATATTATATTCATAGTTGTATTAGGATAACGAAATCAATTGTTTCTAATTTTTAAACTTTTGTTATAGGTTTATTATAGATTTGACCCGAGTATCTCTCAGACAGCTGGCGACGATGTGATTATGTCATATATCGCTAAGAATTACTCTGGCTGGCTGTATGAGATGCGACATAGGGCAGCCCGTGCAGTTGAGGACCAGCCCGGGACCACCATCAGATCTCACCAGCCTCGCATAGTCTCCGATTTAGCCTGGGAGGCTATGTGTGCGCACTAGGATGCTGATGACTTCAAGAAGAAGTCTGAGCAAACGAAGAAGAATTGTGGTCAGCTCCGCATAGTACACACCACAGGTTCTCAGTCGTTCAAGGAGGCGAAGACGATAAGTGCGCTGTATTTAGTTATTTAGTTATCAAGTTCTTACACAAATACTTAATACCTGTTTTATAAATATTTTTATTAGGCCTTGAGTAGGTCCTTGGGCCGAGATCCCACCATTCTAGAGTTTTGGGATAGAGCTCACACGCCCAAGGACGAGCGTGTTTTGTCTCAGGCAGCTGTGGCTATACGGGTAAAACTCATCTTACTATTTAGCTTTTAGTAATATTCAATCGTAAATAAAATGATATAATTAACACACTTTTAAAAAATAAATTATAGGACCGATTTCAGAGGCTTCGGGACGCTCGTATAGCTGAGCTGGAGGTTATTAGGAGGGGTTCTGAGCCGTCAGACTCCGCCACTCCCCTTCCCGATATTGTATTAGATCGGGATGAGGATCTGAGACTATGGGTCGCATCTCAAGATCCCCCTACTAGCAGTACCGACAGATATTGAGTGTTGGGTCTGCCGAGGATACCCGCATATACACTCCCTGGAGGTAATAATATTTTTTATGTTTCACGAAATTATCAGAATTTATAACATTATATAAATTATTATTAGTAATAGAATTTGTCTCTTTTTGTAGACTCCAGCCAGCGCCAGCGTCAGCGTCCGAGAGCACATGTCGGACCATCTGATACGGGCGCTTGGCTTGGATGACGAGATCTTCCAGAGGCTGATAGGGGCCGTGTGGATAGGTTCCGTACGGATCCGGTCTTTCGCCGTCAGCAGTTGCCTTCCAGTTCTCGTCTTCACCAGCTTGCTGAGGAGGTTATAACAGGGGCCTCCGCAGAGAGTACGGGATTACCGAGAGAGCAGTTCGACGCTTTCAGCAGCGAGATGCTCCAGATGGTGATTACCCTCTTGGAGGAGGCTTTTCGTCCTCCCCCGCCTACTAAGGTATTCTTATTGTTTATATTATTTTCATTTAAAGCTAGCTTGTTAATTCTCACATATATACGGACTAATGATTTTTATTTATAATTTTTTCAACAGGGTGACGATGGCGAGCGGGCTGGCGGCGATGACGAGCGGTTTGACGATGACGACGAAGAGGACGACAGAGATTTCACACACCAAACAGGCGTCGTCCACCTTCGCCCGATGATGATACTGCTAGATTATAGTTCATTTTTATATGTTATTCATTCTAGTTCATTAGTACGTATTTATGTTATTCATTTGTAGAACATTTGTACATATTGTAAGTAGTTTATATAGTTGCATCTGTATAATGAGATTACGTTGTATTCATTTATTTGTAGAACATTTGCAAGCTTATATTCTTTATTGTTGTTGAAGTTTATTTGTTTTCAATTAGTCGATTACGTTTGTTGTTGCGAATTGGTACAGGTTTTTAGAATTACGCTTGTTGTTGAGAATTGGCATAGGTTTTTAGAATTACGTTTGTTGTTGTGAATTGGTACAAGTTTTTTGAATTACATTTGTTGTTGAATGTGAAATATATTGTTGTCTGGCTGTATTGGGATAAAACATGTTACAGGTATATATGGGTTTAAATACCTGGATATTGCATTTTCAAAAAAATTATTTAAAAAAAATGCTTAACTTCGACGGAATAGGCTATTTCCGACGGAGATTCCGTCGGATATAAAAAACCAGATTTATTTATTGCTTATTTAATAATTTTCATTTCCCGTCGGGCTTAAGCTATCTCTGAGGGAATGTCTGTCGAAATTAAAAATTAATAACAATTTTAATAAATTATTTTTTCGTCGTGAATAAGCTTAGTCCGAGGGAATATTCCGTCGAACATAACAGATATTATCCTCGACGGTATATTTCTGTCGTACATAATCCGTCGAAGATAGCGTTGGTCCAACGGAATATAGTCATAAATAAGCCCGTCGAAGATATATAATGCCCGACTGAATTTACGACAGACTTATTTTCGACGTGTGTATATACGACGGCATGTCCGATGGAATATTTCGTCGGAAATAGGTTAGGTTCGACGGAATAGGCTTATAACCGAAGGAAAATTCCGCCGGAAATAGAGCTTTTCCTTGTAGTGATT
This sequence comes from Panax stipuleanatus, assembly GCA_020205555.1. Classification (NCBI taxonomy): domain Eukaryota; kingdom Viridiplantae; phylum Streptophyta; class Magnoliopsida; order Apiales; family Araliaceae; genus Panax; species Panax stipuleanatus. Next base: position 134,510,291 of record CM035118.1, on the reverse strand, counting down.
CCGTCGGATTTAGTCTCTTTTCTTGTAGTGTTTACAAATATAAAATCACAATTAAAATTAAAAACAAAATATAATAATAATAATTAATTATCGTAATTTGATTCAATTTTGTATATATTATAAGAGAATGTATCAAGTATCTAATCGAATCTGTATCAATCGAGTATGTATCGAATCACAATCAAGAATTCGAGTAGTTTGAATCTTAAACGAGTCGAGTATAACCTTGCTCGAATTCTACTCATATTTTTATTCGAACTATTTTTCATACTCAGGTTTGGATCATATTATTAACGAATCCGAATTTTGCTCGTATTTCTTCGAATCGAGTTTGAATCGATCCTAAACTATTTGGCTCGTTTTCAACCTCACCTCCAATACACATTTAATTATAATTGACACATGACAAAGGTTGTTTTAGAGTAGTGTACAAGTATTGAAACAATGATTATATAACATTAAATATAATATCAATTGCCTATATTGTTCTTGTATTGAAAAAATAGAGTGCTATTTATTGGACATAAAATAGTGAGAGAACTAAAGTTATATTACTATTTAATACTTGGAGTAATATTGAAAACTAAGCAATTAATGCTTACTTGAAATTCTCAAACGACCAATATTAAAAGGCAAAAATATTTATCTAAAACGACTTATAATAAGGAATGGAGGGAGTACATTTTAATGCTTTTATATTTCATCATTGCCGATAAGATCTTAGCCTAATGATTAAAACTAAGATCCTCCTCTATGAGATTTAATTAGTTATTGATATTATAATAATAACGATGTATTTGATTATGATATTATATTATATTAATTAAAATGAAATTTCAAAAAATAAAATAAAATATATCATCACTAAGCTCAAACTCGTTAAATTGAAATTTGCAAAGTAATATAACTACTTTTATGTTTATTATTGAATTAAAAAACTAAACATAACATGTTATAGAGCCTATACCTCGCATAGCACAATCCAGATAGATTGTTTAATCCAGTAAATTTATTCTTTAATTAATTAAGTGTCAGTATAATTATTAATTATCCATCCACATCTACCCATTGACTCCCCTAAATTGTTGAAAGCACGCGAGTCTAAAGAATATATATATATATATATATATATGAAAAATACTATACGTATTGTATATTGGTCCCGTTGGCATGATTAATTGAGCACAAGCACTTAATTCCATAGGTGGGCCGTGGGCGAAGGTTAGTTGGTTAGTTTGGGGTTCTGTTTGACAGTTACAAATTTTTCCAATTAAATTAAAGTGGGATTTATTTATTTGATTGATGTAGGAAATCCCAAAATTCTCCTTTCTCACCAAGCCACTCGCATCTCTCTTCTTGTCAATCTAATTACTCATCATTCACACCTACCACTCACTCCCATATCTAGTACTCTCTCCGTCTCATAATATATAAAATTTTAAAATTATATATAAAAATTAAAAAAATAATTATATAACATTAAATATAATATTAATTATCTATAATACTCTTTATCATATATTTATTTCATACTCTCTCTCATCTGTAATATTTTTTCATAAAAGGCAATTCTGAAAAGATTGTGGTTAATTCTCCTAAATTATATAAAACGTCAAATAATTTGAAAAAAATAAAATCATCTAAAATATCGTATATTATGGTACGGAGGGAGTAATATTTTATAAAATTGTTCACAATATTTTATCTTTCCGAAATAAATTTTAATTTTTTTTAAAAAATTGATATGAATTTGTTTCAGTTTTGAAACAATATGATGATTAATAGTATTTTTTTAGTTATCTTAGGATGGATTATAATTATTTGCACTATAACAAATAAATTTGTATGCATGATTTTAAATATTAAAATTTTAAATAGTCAAAATGTATCTCTAATTTTTGACGTGATGTATATTGTAGTCAATTATATTAATAGCCTCTTTTAGGTTGACTATATAGTTTATGATTTATTGAAACCTTCATATTTGGTAGAGTAATAAGATAATTAAACATAGCATGACGTTAATTATGATGTGAAAATTTGATTATCTGAGCTGAATTATAATTAATTATTTTTTAATGAAATGGCCAATATATAACAAGGTTGCTTGAGTGGCTTTGTTCATATAGTTTATTAATTTTGGAAACAACTACTCTCTCCATCCCATTATATCTGACGTTTAAGGAATTTTTATTTTTTTCAAAATAATAGACGTTTTACAAGTCCAAAGTTAAATTGTCCACTTTTATTCCAATACTACCCTTTCTTCTTAATAGCATCTTCAGATATCTGGTTAATTCTTTTCTGGTTAATTCATTTATTAAGGGCAAAAGAGTCATGTTTAATATTTCTTAATTGTTGCAAAGAATCCTTAAACATCAGATATAATTGGATGGAGGGAGTATTAAACAAAAAAGAATTGTTCTCAAACCTTATATCCTTTTTGGACATAAGAAAATTAATTAAATTCATATTTTCGGTATAGATTATAAATCCTCAATTGAAACATTCAATTTGAAGCTATTAAATAAAATGATTAAGACGTATCCAAGAAAATGATAAAATATTGATTAAGATAAATAGTCACTAATGTCTGACAGTTGGAACCCACAAGAGAAACATTTTCCATGTGGATTTCTAATTAATGTATTATCAATTATGGTAATTAAGCGCTTGCCAACCCCACATATTTATATTGTTTAATTACTGAAACAAAGAAAATAAAAATAAAAAAGTTTAAGAATGAAGTTTTATTTCCAATGACTTCCTTTTGGGTGAGTGGTGGAGTACTGGTGGGACGGTTCATGAATTTTATCCGTTAATCTCACTATATATATATATATATATGATGGCGCCTAGAATTATCTTTTAATTTAGGAATTACTTAACATGTGCATTTAGGGCACATGCTAAGCGTACAGTTCAAGCGAATATTCTCTTGAATTGTGTGCATATTCCTTTGAACTTGGTACAAATACAAAAAATAAGATAATATGCATACAGTTCAAGAGAATATTCTCTTGAACTGTGTGCTTAACGTGTGCCCTAAAAACACATGCTAAGAGTACCTTTAATATATGCTCCCATCCATTAAGTTTGAATATGACTTTGGCTAGCTATCTACGGCGTGGGGTGTGTATCACATCCTACTTTAATACGCGCACGCACCACTCACCTTCTTGCCTACGAAATTAATTCGTTCTTTTCCATTTTTTGGCTTCAATTTTCTTAGTTTGTAAGCTTATTGGATAAATCAATGTTTTGTCCATCGAGGAAAAAAGAAGAATTAATTCAAAGAAATACCATGTCTTCCACTTTTATACACCATTAAAACTAAACGAGCTGACTTGACTGTTACGTGAAGAACACTTTACATTCTTGTGTGAGGTATCTTTCATAATATATAATAATGATATGAGAAATTATAAAACACCATTTTATACGTAACATAGGAGGGTGTTTTTTTGCCTTATTTTATATATTTATACGGAAGGAATGATATATTAGGTGCAAACATAACCAATACTATCAATCAACGTTAAGAAGTTTATTCACAATTATAGTAAACCTCACCAGATATATAAGAACATTACTATAGTATATAAGCTCTGAAATTTTAAGCTCTCACATGCATTAAGAAGAAATAATATAAATTAACATGCCGTAAGAATCTGACATATATGGAACTCAAATATTTTTGAAATTAATCTCGGTCTTTGCAATGATATGAGTTCTTAGATCGAATTATCCATATCCGATCTATTAGTATGGTACGCGCATCTATTAAATATATAATCTCTCCGTTCTTAAAAGTTTGTCGTTTTAGAAAAAAAAAATTGTTTCAAAATGTTTGTCGTTTACAACTTCCTAAAAGAATAAATTATTTACTTTCTTATATTACCCATATCTTCTCTCATTGTCCTAATAAATTCTCTTCCTTGTATTAATAGTTTTTAATTTCCTATAAAAAGGTAATGATGAAATTTCAAATAAATTTTACTAGTATTAAATGACTTTTTAATATATGTGCTAAAACTTTAAACGACAATCTTTTAAGAAAGGTGGGGAGGTGGTCGTAAAACCCAACTTCTCTCCTACAAATACAGACAAACAACTTCCACGCTTACCTATAAGCCTGCCTGCCCCCACCCCTGACCACTCTTTCTATATATTCTCCTTCCTATGCATGATACCCTGCCATATATATATATATATATATATATATATATAACAGTCCATATATGGATAGATCATTTCTCAATTAATATCATAATTAAGCACCCATCTCTCTCTATTTATTTCAATATATCTAGTATATCTATATTATGGCATCCTCCTCCAAGTCCTCGAGAAAAAGAAGAATAATAGAAGTAGCAGATGCAGCGTCATGGTACTGTGCAATAGTACTAGTTCTTCTCATCTTACTGGCCGGCTCTGCTACCCAATCACACATGAATAATAATAATAATCATCATCATGCGGATCAAGTACTGAACATGGGGCGGCGGCCTTGCGAAGAAATATACGTGGTGGGAGAAGGGGAAACACTGCACACAATCAGCGACAAGTGCAGTGATCCTTATATTGTTGAGCAAAATCCTCATATTCACGATCCCGACGATGTTTTTCCCGGACTTGTCATCAAGATCACTCCTTTTTCCAACCCAAGGTAGACCGTAGCTAGGGTTTTGGAAAGAAGATCAAAACAAAAAGATCAAAACACTCGTCATATATATATATATATATATATATATATATATATATATATATATATACGTACGAGTTTTTGCTTTCCTCTTTTTTTTGGGTGTTAATTAGGTCATAATTAAGCTATAGTACTCTTCAATTACTCTTTGTGCGTGCATGTATGCAGAAAAGAATTGTAGAGTTGATTAACAACATGATCCAGATTATATATATATTTAGGAAAAAAGATGCCAAAATATATGAAGCTTGTTTGTAATTAGTGTGTGTTCTTATGTCTGTCGTTGCATTAATTCTTGGATAATATTGCCATATATAGTACTATTGAACTTATATACGATGGAATTAATGTGTAATACACTTTTGCAGTACTTATTTTAGCCACTTTTCAAACTTTTAACAATACTTATTATTTTAACAACATAATTATTGTTTAACCCAAGTTCAAATTAGAAATTCCTTGAATTACAACTGTCAAATCCCAACTAAGTATATATATATATATATATATCGATATATATATATATATATATATATGCAAGGGTTTCTTTTTATGCTCTTTATTAGTCCTTTAATTTCCCCTTTTTGATGGTTAAGGTAACAAGACTAAGGCAGCAAAAACAGATAAATAGAGTGATTGGCAACAAAAATTTATCAAACAAATTTAGTCTATGACCAAATAAGAGGTTAATCTATTAAGAGTCATTCAGAGTTAAACAAACACAGCCTAAAGCAACAAAAGCAGATAAATAGAGTAGTATATAATAATTAGGAGTTGGTGAAGAGCAGCTTGGTCACAAGTTTTTGTCGCATATCTGCAACCGTTTGTCTTAGGTGATGAAAAGAAAGTGTGACCAAATATGTTTGTTTATGGGTTAATTTTAGGTAGACAAGACTACATTTGCATTATTGAATTTTGATGTAATGTTTCATCCATTCACTTCATGAATTATTTTTCTTTTTCTTTTTCTTCCAAATTCAATTTGACCTCTTGAAAAAAAATATGTAGCGTATGCATTACTTGAAAATTAGCAGTACTCAACTTTTAAAAATGCAGAACTAAAACCTAAATTAATTGATAGATTGTGGACTAACGAGTTTGGAGCTGAAATTGGGCCTTTATATACTCTAATAACTAGGTCATCAAAATTTTGAAAAAAGAAATAAGAGATGACATTTTTCTTTCCCAAAATCCCTTCATGTTCTATTTGTTTGACAAAAATATTAATTACTTTTTATTTGTCTTTTAGGGAGTTAAATTTGTTTTTTTTTTATTTATTGTTTGTAGATTTCAAGAATATATTAATGACTTAGTTTACTATATTATCCCTACATAAATTTTAATTTGTTTATATTTCATATTTCCAATGAATTTTGGAGCGTAATATTAAGATTTATACTTATTTTAATTAATTAAACAAATTATTAATTTTATTTCTTAATCTGTATATTTTTTTTTCCTAAAATGTCAATTAAAATGAAACAAATAGGAGTATATTAAAGCGCCGGTGGTAGTTAATAAATGGTTGGTGGGAGGGACTTTGAAGAAGTTCAACTACCGGTTTTCCCCCATTTATGCTCTCCGAGTCTCAACTACTACATAAATTTATAAAATAAAAATCATACTACTGCATTCCATAATAATAATAATTATTTTAGCTTCATGTACATAAATTATAAAAGTTATTTAATATTATAATTTAATAATTAAAATTTGTATGACATTCTTTTTATGGAAAGTTGAAAATTATTACTTCCGTCCCATAATAAGTGTTTTTTTAGCTTAAATCACACATACTAATATACAAGTTAAAATGACAAAAATATCCTTAATATACTTTCAACTTCCCAATAAATACGCAATAAATACCATTGGTTGCATAAGGGCACATATGAGAAAATAGTGTAAAAATTGTATTGGAATTCTAACACATCACTTATTTTGGAAAAAAAATATTAAGCTTAAAAAATCACTTATTGTGGGACGAAGGTAGTACTAATACAAGAGATAAAATTTCTTTGGACAATGAGAAAAGTTAGAGGTGATATAAGAAATTAAATAATTTATTCTCTTAAAAAGTTATAAACCACAAATAAATTTGAACAAATTTAAACTTATTAGATCAAAATTTAAAAAATTAAAAACAACATTTTAATACGTCACTAAATCAGCTTTGGAACTCAACTTGGTCCAAAAGGATAAGTTGCTAAATCTTAGGGCTATTTATATATACTATGGGTTCGCGTGTTGCGTGTGTACTTTATATTTATGTGTAATTAATCTTAAATTTTTATTTAAAATATATAATATAAATATTATTTAATTTTGAGAGTAACTTTTAAACTTAAGGACTGAATTTTGAGAAAAAGTGGTCCGTTCAAAGAGGCCAAGCAGTGCTCTTGTTTTATATATAGATTAATTTGTTTAAATTAATTATTAGATCTATTCATATATATTATTATTTTATTATTTTTTAATTTGAGACTCAAATTTACTTGTAATATTCTTTAAAAAAAATGACAACTGTGACTTTCCCATAGTTGACAACGTCGGCATTAGAGTATTAATTTCTTCTGCCCTGGTGTGTATCAACATGTTTGTCTATTGCTAAGATTGAGTGGAGCCTACCATGCATGTACTTAAAATAATTGAAAGTAAAATTAGTTGATATATTGTTTTATTATGTATATTGAGGCATTGAATCTGTTTCATGCTTTTATTTTTTTTAAAACTTATTCCAAAATTTGTGTTAGAACGGTAATTCAATTTTAATTGCAACGTATGTGCATACATAAGACAGATAAAAATTAAAAATGAACCTACTCTAATTTGATTTATATATTTTATAGCATCGACTTTCACGTTCTACGCAAATTTAATTATGTTGGACATATACATGGTTTTCCTTAACCATAAAGTACCTAAAATTTATTATGTTTTATTGAAGATTTTTCACTAAAGTGGAACTCGTCGCTTTTCCATTGTATATAAATCTTTCCATTTTCCTCAACCTACAAAAAGATCTATTCACTCAAGACGTTGCATATATATATATATATTTGGATAATTATATGTATAGTTAATCCAAATATTTAGCACAACTGATAAATTAAAGTTAGCATAAGAGTTAAAACCTTGAGTTTTCTACTTCAAGTCTGCGAGTAATTATTTGTACAGGTAAGTTTCTTAGTTTGCGTAAAAATTGCGAAAGGTCACCCTTTGAGCGTACGATGTGATTAAGAATAATGCATATTCACATTTTGATTTGTTGATGGGAAGAGGAATTGTTGGGCATTGTGCTTTAATTTCATGGCATTTGATATTCAAGTTGAGGTTAGGTTATACAAAAAGTGAATACGTTAATGTACAAAAGGGTAAAGGAGATTATTATTCGTCCTAGCTAGCTACCATGCATAAATAGAAAGAAGTTTCTTTCTAACATTATATTGAGTCATGAGATGCTCAATTTAAAGTCATAAAAATATCAACCCACAAATTAACATAAATGGAATATGACGAAGGTATATGCCCATGCATGTGACATGTCAATTACCATATACATATATATATATATGCCTCCATAACCATGTACTTAGACAACATATGCTAGCTTCTTCTTTCTTTCAATTCCTTTTTTTCCTTCTCCTTAACTAAAGTGCCTATACAAAGATAAAAGTAGGAATCTCATATGCTTGCTTTTCCAGAAGAAGAATTTTTTTTAAAGAAACTAAGAAAAACATGTGTATATATATATATATATATATATATATATATACTGGGAAAAGTATAAGAAGAAGCCTTTATATACACTATATATGATGCAGTGACTACAATTGAGAGATTGGCATAATCTCCAAGCATATGCCGCCATTGGTTTATTCCTCACCCCCTTATCCCTCATCTAAATAATTAGTTCTGATCAATTATAAAGCTAGCTAGCTACATTGGAAAGAATGTGGCAAATCATGATACACGTAGCATCTCAAAATTGATCAATTTGGGAGCAATATCCACTGGATTATTGAGCTACAGGATTTGTGCAGTCCAAGAAATTAAGCGGAGTCTTCGTCACCGGGCTACTCTCAATTGGCTTGCATTTATATATATATATAAGTTAGTAATTAAGGGCTATATATATTTGTTATATTTGTGACATGCATGCATGCCAAAGGAGAGTTGCCCTGCGACTGCTTCAGCTTTCGATCAATATGCTATCAAGGCCTACATATGTATAATTAGAGCTAGCTAGCTAGCTAGGTAAGTACAGTGGCTAGATATGGCAATTTAAGTTGAAAATCATATAGTTAACCAAAATCATATGGGATCTATTGGGTTGGTTAACTAGTTTTTAAGTGATGGGTTGATTTTGTTTTGGACCCATATTATTATTACAAATATGGGTTGAATCTAGTTTAACTACTTTTGATCCATAATAGTCTATAATAGTTTTTTGTACTTTGAAGAGCTAATACATCAACACTACATTCTTATATAGCACATATACATTATACAAATTACATTATATACATATTACATACTTTTATAATTTATGCACTTGTAATTATCTATAAAAACCATTTCACAAATTAAGAAATTAATCCATAATAAAGTTAACATTTTTAGTATAACGAATACTAATTTAAATAATTAATATATCTTCCCTTAATTAATTAAAATAACTCATTTATATTATATAATTAAATTTTATTTCCTTCTTCTCTCTATAAATTATTTTATATTATATTATATTATATTATATAATTTAATTTAATTTTCCCACCACCAAACACGCCACCCCAACCCCACGCCTCCCCTCTCCACCCCACCCCACCCCACCCCACCCCAATACTGAATCCCTTCCTAAATATTCCTATATATCCCCAGCCACCCCATTCCAACGGCACCCCGCCCCACTCCAGGTTTCCTTCTTCAAGTAACATAATATATTCCTATCCTATCCCCACCGCCCAAACCTACCCCTCACACCCCCTGTAACGCCCCCAAAATAGGTCCAATCCACCCAACCTATTCTGGGTCGCCACGAAATACACTCAACAAAAATTTTAAATACAAATCTTCAAATTCTAACTTTTAAACTGTCGTACAAAATACGACCACAATTAAACTGTGAGTTTCAATACAAATACAGTGCCCATACTCCAAATCAATAATACGTTACAGAAAGGTACAGTCAATAACTGTTTTAGGAATTAAAACCTTTGGAAAATGCTCAAGGAAACCTTCGTACATGGGAGGCCATGCATCTAAGTTATAATAGATATCGTAGGACTCGAGAATTATCCTTGGTTGACCCAATAGACCCCAAAGAAAAACAAGAAGATTACTATCTTGTTCATTCTAATGGTGGGTCTTCTCTTGCCATATAATTATCTCTGTTGTCTCAAACTGAGAATTATATTCTAACCGTACTCCAAGATTATATAGGCAGTGTTCATGGATATAATCAGCAAGTGGATGTGCACAACCATGTCTTATGATAACATGAAGTCGTATGTGGTTAGACATCTTGTATAATAGTGACAAAACACCCTTCCAAAGTTGGGTTCACCTCACCTAAGTCAGGTCACCAAAAACAACCGTTAAATGACGTATAAAATACGACGTACTTATCTAAAATTTTCAATAAAATTATTTTCATACTGTTTGGTGGAAAACTTCAGCAGTTCTAGACCCTCGTTCTATTCCCCTGTTATCCCGCTCGACCCAGCTACACTCTTATTACCTGAAAGGAATTGTGAAGCAAAAGGGTGAGCACAAATAGCCCAGTAAAGAATATCATGACTAAAGATAATTAAATTATCAATAGTCTTCATCAGTGATAAATCAGAGATTTATAACATATGGTAGATGATAAAACTTTTCAACCATAGTTGCGGTGGAACGAACAATCCATTAGAAGAGTCAAATAGACTATAATGTTTATTATCTTCTCCGTTTTAAAAGTCCACCAATAATATTTTATCCCTGTAACATCAATCAACAATTCCTGTCCACAATCATGTAAGTTCATGATCATAATTATCTTGATGAATTCCTCTTCGCACTCAGGACGAAGATAATTCTTATCACATGTCTTTACCTGAAACACCAAAGATCATGGTTATACCAAATCACAGTTCATGTTCATAATCATGCTAATCAATTCATCTTTGCATTATAAGCCAAAGATATTCAACAATTAATCATTCATCTTTGCACTACAGGCCAAATATATTCACAAATCAACCGCTCATCTTTGCACTACAGGCCAAAGATATTCATCAATAGTTCATCTTTGCGCTACGGGCCAAAGATATTCATATCTCAAAAAATATCTAATCATTCCAGAATTTATATAACAATAATTATAACCATGTTGATCAATTCGCCTTTGCACTTAAGCTAAAGATATTCAATTGTAAATTCAATGGTCATGAACATACCAGTCAACAATTCATCTTTGCACTACTGGCCAAAGAGAAATCTATAGTCATGATCATACCAATAATCTACCCATCTTTACACTCAAGTCAAAGAGAAATTTCATTATCAGGATTATAAAAATGTTATATATGAGAATAAGAACAATACGATCCAATTGTCAACATGATAACCAATTGTGGAGTAAAATTCAAGAATAAAGTTCAAAATAGGGATCCGATCAAAGATAGGAACCTTAACAAGCAATTTGGACAAATAGAAGAAAATTTAATTTTTCCGTGAATAGTGCCGTATACGTGAATAATAACCCCGACGGAAAAAGTAAGAATTTCAACATAAAATCCATGACAATATTTCTGTATAATGATATTGAAAAGAATAACATCATTTACGAAAAAAATAACATCCCTTACCATCCCTTACCTCAAAAGAATAGTACCTCTGACTGGAATATCGGATATAATACCGACGGAAGATTGTACTGAATAGTAATACTCAAAGTATTTAAATACTCACAAAAATACGCTCGATATTATAGAGAGAGAAAACTTCTGATTCTAGTGTGATTTTCAATTCTAACCTAAGCACCCTATTTATAGGAAAAGCTTAGGATGCCAAAGGAGACTAAAATAATAAAATATTATTATTTTAAAAAAAACTCCAGCCGCTGGCTGCTCTTCAAATTCAAATTTTTTTCAACAAAAGTGGGTCCCACCCATTAAATAATATTTATTTTCCGAAACTTCAATAATTCATAACAAATAGCCCCTTTGTCAGAAAAATACAAATTCTATGTCTTTCTATAGGAAATATAATTCTCTACAACTTTGCAGAAGAAAGTTTTTCCAAATTCCAAACATAAATTATCCGAAATCCAAAAACAGATGATTTCTCACACCAAAATATTAATAAAAACTCATCAGCACCAATTCCTTCTTTAATATCCACAAAATAAATATTTCCTTATCATATAAATCAATAATTAATTATTCACAAATAATATTATAGAACTACAATATTAACAACCAGGTCGTTCCCAGGACAGAGGGGGCCTTCCGATAAGGACTTCTCCTTACTGGCGCGCAATTAAATAACCCCTCCTAGACAGAACTTCCTTAGACATTGTCAATAATGCTATCTAATAATATTATTCAAATAATATGAATTATTGAGTTGATAACGTGAAATACTATGCAACGACAATTATTGAATCAATACTACAAAATATCAACTGTAGCCATTATTGAATCAATCATATAAAATGGCAACGTAGCAATTATTGAGTCAATAAAATATCAATGCAGCAATTATTGAGTCAATAATATAAAATATCAACGTAGCAATTATTGAGTCAATAATATAAAATATTGAACAGTAATTACTGTAACAATAATTGAGTAATGGCTTCTCACGTAAGACTCAATAATTCGAAATACTGTGCAATACCGTGTGCTACTATGCAACACCGTGTATCACTGTATTTTAACCACCGGGTATTCCAACAGTACTAACGGTAACAACCACGCCGTTATTTTGTAAAAAGTTATTTCTGTCGCTTTCTATATCCGACAGTTATTCCGTTGTGGGGGCCCACAAATAGCTGCGCCGTCATACGAATATTCCCCGACAATAAGAATATTCCACGACCAAACGAATATTCCCCGACAACAAGAATATTTTATAACCACTTGCTCATTTTAAAAATGTTTGCACATTTCACCCTTAACTTTAAACTTTTATCAATTTAACCATTTACTAAATAGAAAAATTGAATACTTTTATTTCATAAAATTCGGGGTCTTACAATCTCCCCTCCTTATGAAATTTCGTCCTCGAAATTTACGTACCTGGTATTTCGAAAAGTTGAGAATACCTTGCTTTCATTTCAGATTCCATCTTCCTTGTCATCATGATTTCTCCATTGCTCATTCTAGAATACCGCTTCAAAACAAGGTTAATTGACATATAACAATTGTCAATTTTTTAAGTAAGAAAAGTGTAAGTCACACACTAGCGAAGTATATTAATCGTCACTCCCCTCCTAGTTCTAGACTCCAATCTCCGCCAGCGACCATATCCCTAAGCTCTGATACCAAAATGTAACGCCCCCAAAATAGGTCCAATCCACCCAACCTATTTTGGGTCGCCACGAAATACACTCAACAAAAATTTTAAATACAAATCTTCAAATTCTAACTTTTAAACTGTCGTACAAAATACGACCACAATTAAACTGTGAGTTTCAATACAAATACAGTGCCCATACTCCAAATCAATAATACGTTACAGAAAGGTACAGTCAATAACTGTTTTAGGAATTAAAACCTTTGGAAAATGCTCAAGGAAACCTTCGTACATAGGAGGCTATGCATCTAAGTTATAATAGATATCGTAGGACTCGAGAATTATCCTTGGTTGACCCAATAGACCCCAAAGAAAAACAAGAAGATTACTATCTTGTTCATTCTAATGGTGGGTCTTCTCTTGCCATATAATTATCTCTGTTGTCTCAAACTGAGAATTATATTCTAACCGTACTCCAAGATTATATAGGCAGTGTTCATGGATATAATCAGCAAGTGGATGTGCACAACCATGTCTTATGATAACATGAAGTCGTATGTGGTTAGACATCTTGTATAATAGTGACAAAACACCCTTCCAAAGTTGGGTTCACCTCACCTAAGTCAGGTCACCAAAAACAACCGTTAAATGACGTATAAAATACGACGTACTTATCTAAAATTTTCAACAAAATTATTTTCATACTGTTTGGTGGAAAACTTCAGCAGTTCTGGACCCTCGTTCTATTCCCCTGTTATCCCGCTCGACCCAGCTACACTCTTATTACCTGAAAGGAATTGTGAAGCAAAAGGGTGAGCACAAATAGCCCAGTAAAGAATATCATGACTAAAGATAATTAAATTATCAATAGTATTCATCAGTGATAAATCAGAGATTTATAACATATGGTAGATGATAAAACTTTTCAACCATAGTTCGGTGGAACGAGCAATCCATTAGAAGAGTCAAATAGACTATAATGTTTATTATCTTCTCCGTTTTAAAAGTCCACCAATAATATTTTATCCCTGTAACATCAATCAACAATTCCTGTCCACAATCATGTAAGTTCATGATCATAATTATCTTGATGAATTCCTCTTCGCACTCAGGACGAAGATAATTCTCATCACCTGTCTTTACCTGAAACACCAAAGATCATGGTTATACCAAATCACAGTTCCTGTTCATAATCATGCTAATCAATTCATCTTTGCATTATAAGCCAAAGATATTCAACAATTAATCATTCATCTTTGCACTACAGGCCAAATATATTCACAAATCAACCGCTCATCTTTGCACTACAGGCCAAAGATATTCATCAATAGTTCATCTTTGCGCTACGGGCCAAAGATATTCATATCTCAAAAAATATCTAATCATTCCAGAATTTATATAACAATAATTATAACCATGTTGATCAATTCGCCTTTGCACTTAAGCTAAAGATATTCAATTGTAAATTCAATGGTCATGAACATACCAGTCAACAATTCATCTTTGCACTACTGGCCAAAGAGAAATCTATAGTCATGATCATACCAATAATCTACCCATCTTTACACTCAAGTCAAAGAGAAATTTCATTATCAGGATTATAAAAATGTTATATATGAGAATAAGAACAATACGATCCAATTGTCAACATGATAACCAATTGTGGAGTAAAATTCAAGAATAAAGTTCAAAATAGGGATCCGATCAAAGATAGGAACCTTAACAAGCAATTTGGACAAATAGAAGAAAATTTAATTTTTCCGTGAATAGTGCCGTATACGTGAATAATAACCCCGACGGAAAAAGTAAGAATTTCAACATAAAATCCATGACAATATTTCTGTATAATGATATTGAAAAGAATAACATCATTTACGAAAAAAATAACATCCCTTACCATCCCTTACCTCAAAAGAATAGTACCTCTGACTGGAATATCGGATATAATACCGACGGAAGCTTGTACTGAATAGTAATACTCAAAGTATTGAAATACTCACAAAAATACGCTCGATATTATAGAGAGAGAAAACTTCTGATTCTAGTGTGATTTTCAATTCTAACCTAAGCACCCTATTTATAGGAAAAGCTTAGGATGCCAAAGGAGACTAAAATAATAAAATATTATTATTTTAAAAAAAACTCCAGCCGCCGGCTGCTCTTCAAATTCAAATTTTTTTCAACAAAAGTGGGTCCCACCCATTAAATAATATTTATTTTCCGAAACTTCAATAATTCATAACAAATAGCCCCTTTGTCAGAAAAATACAAATTCTATGTCCTTCTATAGAAAATTTAATTCTCTACAACTTTGCAGAAGAAAGTTTTTCCAAATTCCAAACATAAATTATCCGAAATCCAAAAACAGATGATTTCTCACACCAAAATATTGATAAAAACTCATCAGCGCCAATTCCTTCTTTAATATCCATAAAATAAATATTTCCTTATCATATAAATCAATAATTAATTATTCACAAATAATATTATAGAACTACAATATTAACAACCAGGTCGTTCCCAGGACAGAGGGGGCCTTCCGATAAGGATTTCTCCTTACTGGCGCGCAATTAAATAACCCCTCCTAGACAGAACTTTCTTAGACATTGTCAATAATGCTATCTAATAATATTATTCAAATAATATGAATTATTGAGTTGATAACGTGAAATACTGTGCAACGACAATTATTGAATCAATACTACAAAATATCAACTTTAGCCATTATTGAATCAATCATATAAAATGACAACGTAGCAATTATTGAGTCAATAAAATATCAATGCAGCAATTATTGAGTCAATAATATAAAATATCAACGTAGCAATTATTGAGTCAATAATATAAAATATTGAACAGTAATTACAGTAACAATAATTGAGTAATGGCTTCTCACGTAAGACTCAATAATTCGAAATACTGTGCAATACCGTGTGCTACTATGTAACACCGTGTATCACTGTATTTTAACCACCGGGTATTCCAACAGTACTAACGGTAACAACCACGCCGTTATTTTGTAAAAAGTTATTTCTGTCGCTTTCTATATCCGACAGTTATTCCGTTGTGGGGGCCCACAAATAGCTGCGCCGTCATACGAATATTCCCCGACAACAAGAATATTCCACGACCAAACGAATATTCCCCGACAACAAGAATATTTTATAACCACTTGCTCATTTTAAAAATATTTGCACATTTCACCCTTAACTTTAAACTTTTATCAATTTAACCATTTACTAAATAGAAAAATTGAATACTTTTATTTCATAAAATTCGGGGTCTTACACCCCCCTCCCCCACCCCAATTTTTTTTTTAAATATTGATAGGTCTCCAAAATTGGGTATTTAATTTTGATGATAACAAATTATGATTAAAGGTCAAAAAGGGTAGAATCCTCTCCGTAGGATTAAAAGTGTTAAAATTGATTTAATAAATACCTCTTATATTTTGACCAAAAATATTTATTTTCTTACTTTATTTGAATTTATTTTATTACCTTGATAAATTGATATCAAGTGTTAATAAAATGAGTTCATATAACAATATTTTCTAATGCAAGGAAATTCCTATTTTTAAATGATTTTTCAAAATTCTTTTATGGGCAAAAATTATTTTTAAATATATATATATATATATATATATATATATATATCCGTGTATGTGCATGGTGTGTGTCGTGTGTGTGTGTGTGTGTGTGTGTGTGGTATAAACCGTGGGTGCATGGAGGTATGTGCATATGTGTGTGCCTAGGAATATGTGTGCCTATAATGAAAATGTGTGGTTATATGTGTGTATGCCGAAAATGTTTGTTTGCTAGCATGTATAGGCTTAAAAATTGAGTATGCTTGTATGGATGTTTGTGCAAGTGCATGTTTATGCAAAGCTTGTATGGATGTTTGTGCAATGCTTGCATAGAAGTGTATTTGCCTAAACTATATGTGTGTGTGCCGTGTATACTTACAAAGGAAAAAGGCCTATGCCTTTATTTCAAATGTTGGGCACCAATTAAAAAGTAATGATTGCAAGCATGTTGTGAATCACAAGTGTTGGGCTAAAAATTCGGCCAGTACAAATTGATCTGAGCCCCTCATTTTTCATCATGCAATCCGGACCTTCCAATTCAAAAATAATTTTTAAAAATTACGGTTTTGCCCGAACCTTAAAATTTCTATAAATAGGAGGCTTTTCTATTCATTTCAATTTACCAATTTTACAAACCGAAAAGCTTACTCTCCTTGCCTACAGATTATACAAACAAGCTTTTACTCTCTTCGCTCAATCAAAATTATAATTTCGTTTGGAAGAGAAAAATTTGGTCCAAGTATTTGAGATAAGTTGACAAAATTATAATTGTTCATATCATCTCATACTTGCTCATTCATATATATTTGTGATAAATTGTCATACATATTCATATATCTATATATCCATATTAGTAAAGAGTCAGTACTTGGACACCGAAACGCGATATACAAATTCGAATGATATTTTTTTGAAATACTCTGAACGTTCTTTAAAATCCCAAGTGGCCCTTTACTGGTATAATCAATATATAGATTTAGATAATCAGATATAACCTGCGATAAACATTTATATATATCTTATATATGATCTATCATATCTAGTAAAGAGTCAGTACTTGGACACCGAAACGCGATATGCAAATTCGAATGATATTTCTTTGAAATACTTTGAACGGTATTTAAAATCCCAAGTGGCCCTTTACTGATATAAATAATCGATATAAATATTATTTAATATTCTATATCCGATTATCAAGTTGTGAATCAAAAATTTTAGTCAGTACTTGGATACCGATACGCGATATGCAATTCGGATATTTCATTTGAAATACTCTGGACGGTCTTTAAAATCTCAAGTGGCCAAATTATTCGCAACGTAGATCAAGTATAATATAATATATATATAAGTGGGTAGAACGAGTTTGTTCAAGTATTATCTAAAGTGAATCATATTGTCATACTTGATAAATTGTCATCAAATATATTGCTCATATAATTGTTCATAAATTATTATTGCATTATATAAGTGTGTGTGGTTGTTTAAATTATATTTATTCAAAAGAAACACACTCTTTATAAAGAAAAATCTTTTTCTTAATCCATTGAAAAATATTCTTTAAAAAAAAGAAATTTTTTTATTACAAGTGCTTATATATTATATCTGCTTTCACAGAAGCACATTACATAAAAGTCTTTGAACTTTTATCATACACTTGAAACTCTATATCTGCTTATCTGAGAAGTATCTGTGCTACAATTGTATCTGCTTATTGTTAGAAGCAAATATTTAAACAAACTTTTTGTAAAAGGAAAAAGGGTTGAAATTGTTAGAGTTTATGCCCTAGAGGCTAATTCTTTGATGTAATTGTTTAAACATTTTTTGATATTATATTTGATTTAATAAATGAATTATTTTATTATGGTTTTATTTACTGCGTTATATAAATGTTAACATAATAAAAGTCCTTAGAATAGTGATACAAATTATATGGCTTCAAGTATCTGACTTGAACATGAGATCATATAGTTACAATTAGTATCATTACTCTTAAATGTCCCTAGTCAAGTGTCATTGTTAATGGGACAACAATGATACATTGAGACTAGTATGTGGATTGACTGATGGCCAAATCTCATTGGTCATAAATATATGAGATATTGAGTCAATGCATAGGTACATGTTAGAGAACAATGTACTGGGCAGACCCACCATGAGAATTCTACGTGGAGCATTATGCAAAGTGTCATAAGCAATTCTCATAGTGACAATGATGTAATGATCCTCCGACCTGAAATCACTATATTACTATATGAGAATTTATGTACTTTGATATCATCAAAGGCCACCTTTAATAGGTGGACGATAAAGGTGATTATTGGGTATATCATGAATCGTGTGAGGAATATGAGTGATCTAGATGGAATTTAACCCTCCTATATATTAGGGGTGATATCCATAGGCCTCTTGATTGAGTAGGACTATGAAATGCATGGCCATGCTCAAATAGTGATTTGTTTCATATAGTCTACTCATCGATCAAGAAAACTCAGATTAAATTATGAAGAGGATGACACATTCCATGTCTCGAGTTTAATCTAGGATGTCAAGGTTAAAAGGATTAAATTACATTGAAACATTGGTCACGAAAAGGTTGTATCGAATCACCGATCTTATTATTATTTGGGTAGCAGTGATGCATTACTAGATGCCGCTCACTGTTTATAATTTTATAATATAATTTTAAAATTATTGCCAACATAATAATAACCTATAGGGTCACACACTTAGAACGTAATTAAAAGGGAATTAATTTAAATTGTATAGATTTAAATATATCAATATGATTGATAGTATTTAAATTATGAATTTAAATTAATAGGATAATTTGTATATATATATATATATATGTATATTAATTAAGTAAGACTTAATTAAGATATAATATATATATATATATAAATTTGAATTTTATATTTCTAATTGGATTAGGTTTTGGTTAATTCCTTTAACTGCTATATATATGATATATCAGCCGTTTAGGGTATTATCGATATCAAAAACCCTAGCCGCTCTTAGAGAGAGACTAGAGAGAAAAATTTCGAAAAATCCAGATCCTTGGCGGCTAGTACCGCAGCTTTCCTTGCTGCAGATCGTGTGACGATTCGCGGGACGTTCGTGTGGATACCATAGAGGCGCAGTTCCGTTAGATTGCGCTGAGGATTCGAAGCAGTTCCAGAATCTCCATCGTCTCCTTTCAGGCTTGAATAATCGGTAAAACATATCTTAACCTCTGAATTAATATGTTTTCGCATGGATCCTGTTTTAGGGTTTCAAAAATTTTTAATTTCCGCTGCGTTTATGTGCCGAAAACCCTACAATGGTATCAGAGCTACTTGCGAAACGATTAATTCAGATTACGTGTTTTAATTGTATTCGTTATATATGATATATGATGATGCATGTTTACCGATCTGAAATTTAATATATGATATTCTGCATGTATGCGTATTCTGGAAATCTGTAATATATATGCATGTATATGATGTTCTGATATTTGTATCCTAGAAGGTGGAATAACAATTCAACTTCTGTTCTAATTGGATTAGAAACATGAAGATTCGATTTAATATGATTAATCGAAACTGGACATATATGATATGTTCTGGGTGTATTGTTAGTATGAGTGTGTTAGCGGATTGTATATGATTCTGGAATTGTTTCAGAGATTTTTATGAAAAATTCTACAATATAGATTGTAGTTCAAAAAAAAAAATTCCCAGGGCGCTGCCCCCGGCCCCGCTCGCTGACTGGGCAACGAGACCCCCGCCGGCTGATCGGTCAGCCGGACCACTGCCAGGGGGGAGCCCCCCCCTTGGACCCCCCCGTCGTAGCGCACGATGGTCATGACCCCAATATTTTGTATATAGTTTTCTTTAATTATATAAATTGTGTCATGTGCTTATTGTGATATGCATGGTGCACAGTTATGGCCCTTTTGACCCATAGGTTAGTGGTTTTGGTTTTGAAATACGGCTTGCATGTCGTGCCTTTCTATAAATTCTGATGTAATATTCTCTTCTCATCTAAATCCCCTCGAATGTAACTCGAGGTTTCTTTATGTCATGTAATGTACAATTGTAACCTATCAAGATGACAAGATGATGATGGAGAGGAGACACATGCATGAGGAAGGTCCAAGGAAGCTACTATTTTGAAGATCTTTTACCACCTTAGACTGACCTTCAATCTTTTCATTAGCTTGAAAAGATTGGCATAGGGTTGGGGCCATAACTGTGACACATTTAATTTTGCACTTTATTTATGCTTGTATACGATATGATATGATAAATAATGTGCATGTTTAATAAGATTAAAATTGGTGAGATCTAAATTAATTATTAAAATTCCTCATAAAATTATTAAGTCTAAATCAGATGCCTTCCAATGAATAACACTCATCAAGACCTTGACCGATGGATGTAGGTTTGCCAAAGTAAAGTACCCCATTTATCTTGGTAAGATGCGATATGATAATTGTGATATCCAAACTGTTAAAATCATTGGGCCAGACTTAACTAAGTTATCACAATAGGATTGTGGACTTAGAGGCATAGAGTTTTGTAGGTACCATTAGATGGACTAGAAACAAATGTTGTTCACCAAACTATCTAAGAGTTATATATGATATAATTGACAAAGGGTTGTCTACCTAAATAATTATGTTTTGAGGGAATAGCCAAAGCTAACTTAAGGCATAATGAAATATGGATCTTAGCTCACTAGAAAGATTTAATTGAAAAAATGCTTTCCGAATTAATGGTGAGGGCTATTAATTTGAATAAAATAGTGGGAGGTATATTTTGCATGTACTATTATCAATTACATAATATCAAAATTCTGCAATTTGACTTATTATTTTTGCACTTATAAATTGTAGATATCAATGGCAAACAACAACACAAATAGTCTTTCACTACGATCAGTCCTTGAGAAGGAAAAGCTGAGTGGAGTTAATTTCCTAGACTGGCATAGGAACTTGAGGATTGTCCTCAAACAGGAGCGCAAGCTATATATCCTTGATGGGCCCATTCCTGCAGCACCAGCTAACACTGCACCACGTGTAGAGCATAATGCTTACAAGAAGCATCAAGATGATGCTCTGGACGTGAGTTGTCTCATGCTAGCAACTATGAACTCTGAGCTTCAGAAGCAACATGAGTTAATGGATGCTTATGAGATGATCGAGTATCTCAAGAAATTGTTCGAAGGGCATGCTCGACAGGAGAGGTATGATACAAGCAAGGCGTTGTATCACTGCAAGATGGGTGAACGTGATCCAGTTGGTCCACATGTGCTGAAAATGATTGGGTATATTGAGTACCTTGGTAGGTTGGGTTTTCCGATTACTCCGGAAGCCCAAACTGATCTTGTTTTGCAATCTTTGAACAACAGCTACTCTCAATTTGTTATGAATTACCTCATGAATGAAATTGAGAAACCACTTACTGAGTTGTTGAGCATGTTAAGAACTGCCAAGAACAACATGAAAAAGACAGGACCCGCTCCCATAATGATGGTGCAAAAGGGGAATGCTAAGGGAATGGGAAAAGGCAAGAAGAAGATAGGATCTAAATCTGCCAAACCCAATCCCAAAACCAAACAGGCTTTAAAACCTAAAGGTGGGGTGGCTAAAGAAGGTGATTGTCACTTCTGTGGAAAATCTGGACACTGGAAGAGGAATTGTCATGCTTATTTGGAAGAACTGAAGAAAAAGAAAGGAAGTATGACTTCTGCTTCAGGTATATATGTTATAGAAGTCAATTTGTCCACTTCTACATCATGGGTATTAGATACTGGATGTGGTTCTCACATTTGTGTTAATGTGCAGGAACTCCGAAGGAGTAGGACTTTGGCGAAAGGCGAGGTTGACCTACGAGTTGGGAATGGAGCAAAAGTTGCTGCACTAGCCGTAGGAACTTATCATTTATTTTTGCCCACTGGGCTAGTATTAGAATTAGAGGATTGTTATTATGTGCCTGCTATGAGCAAAAACATTATTTCTGTTTCTTGTTTGGACAAGAAAGGTTTTTCATTTTTAATAAAGAACAACAGTTGTTCATTTTACTTAAATGAAATATGTTATGGTGTTGCACAATTGTTTAATGGTCTTTATATTCTTAATTTAGAAATGCCTATCTATAACATAAATATAAAACGATTTAAATCAAATGATTCAAATCCGACATATCTTTGGCACTGTCGTTTAGGCCATATAAATGAGAAACACATATCCAAACTCCATAAAGATGGGTTTTTGGATTCATTTGATTTTGAATCATATGAGACATGCGAGTCTTGTTTATTAGGCAAGATGACTAAGGCCCCTTTCACTGGACACAGTGAACGGGCTAGCGATGTATTGGGACTTATACATAGTGATGTATGCGGACCCATGAGTTCGTTAGCAAGAGGTGGGTTTTATTACTTCATTACATTTACTGACGACTTCAGTAGATATGGATATGTGTATCTTATGAGACACAAATCTGAATCCTTTGAAAAGTTCAAGGAATTCAAGAATGAAGTTCAAAACCAATTTGGCAAAAGCATAAAAGCCCTTCGATCCGATCGAGGAGGTGAATACTTAAGCCAAGACTTTGATGACCTTCTAAAGGAGTGTGGTATTATATCACAGCTCACTCCACTTGGAACACCACAATGGAATGGTGTGTCTGAGAGGAGGAATCGCACCTTGTTGGACATGGTACGATCGATGATGAGTCATGCAGATCTTCCAATAAGCTTCTGGGGTCATGCCCTAGAGACAGCTGCATTCACACTTAACCGTGTTCCTACAAAGACGGTTCATAAGACACCATATGAGATGTGGACTGGGAAACGTCCTAGTATGTCGTTCATGAAGATTTGGGGTTGCGAGGCATTTGTAAAACGTCTGGCTTCTGACAAGCTCGGACCCAAATCTGACAAATGTAATTTTGTGGGATACCCAAAGGAAACAAAAGGGTATTCTTTCTACAAACCTTCTGAGAACAAAGTATTTGTTGCTCGAACTGGTATTTTTCTAGAAAGAGAATTTGTCTCTAAAGAAAACAGTGGGAGGAAAGTAGAACTCGAAGAAGTTCGAGAACCACAAAATATCATTGAACCTGAGTTGGAACATGAGCAGGAACCACAAGATATTGTGGAAAGTGAACCTGCTCAAATTACACGAGGCATTCGTAGATCTGGTAGGACACGCCAAGGGCCCGAGAGATATTATGGATTTCTTGTGACTCAAAACGGCGATGTGATGCTCATAGATCATGATGAAGCTGCTTCCTACCAAGAAGCTATGAATGGACCAGATTCTGAGAGATGGCTTGAAGCCATGAAATCTGAGATGGACTCCATGTATACTAACCAAGTATGGACTTTGGTTGATCCACCCGAAGGGGTAAAACCAATCGGGTGCAAGTGGGTTTTCAAGAAGAAAACCGACATGGATGGTAATGTACAAACCTATAAAGGTCGACTGGTAGCAAAAGGTTTCAAACAAGTTCAAGGTGTTGACTATGATGAAACCTTCTCTCCAGTGGCAATGGTTAAATCCATCAGGATCTTACTTGCTATTGCAGCCTTTTATGATTACGAAATCTGGCAGATGGATGTCAAAACTGCTTTCCTTAACGGAAATCTCCTTGAGGATGTGTATATGACACAACCTGAGGGTTTTGCCAATCCAAAGGATGCTGGAAAGGTATGTAAGCTGCAGCGATCCATTTATGGATTGAAGCAAGCCTCTCGGAGTTGGAATCTTCGATTTGATGAAGCAGTCAAAGAGTTTGGCTACATAAAAAATGAAGATGAACCTTGTGTATATAAGAAGGTTAGTGGGAGTCACATTGTATTCCTGGTATTATATGTTGACGACATATTAATTATTGGGAATGACATTCCTTCCTTACAGGCTGTAAAAACATGGTTAGGAAAATGTTTCTCCATGAAAGATTTGGGCGATGCAACCTACATTTTAGGTATCAAGATCTATCGAGATAGATCGAGAAAAATGCTCGGCCTAAGTCAAAGTACATATATTGATAAAGTGCTGAAACGGTTCAGTATGCAAAAGGCAAAAAGAGGACACTTACCCATGTCTCATGGTGTTAAGATCTCTAAGGCCCAATGTCCAAAATCACATGATGATGAGGAGTGTATGAGAAAGATCCCTTATGCTTCGGCAATTGGATCTATCATGTATGCAATGATATGTTCTCGTCCGGATGTCTCGTATGCTTTGAGCATGACGAGCAGATACCAGTCGAATCCAGGTGAAGGTCACTAGACAGCAGTCAAGAATATCCTCAAGTACCTGAAAATGACTAAGGATTCATTCTTGGTATATGGAGGTGAAGACGAACTGACAGTAAAGGGTTACACAGATGCTAGTTTCCAGACTGACACAGATGACTATAAGTCTTAGTCAGGTTTTGTGTTTTGCCTTAATGGTGGTGTTGTTAGCTGGAAAAGTTCGAAGCAAGAGACAGTAGCCGATTCTACAACAGAGGCTGAGTATATTGCTGCTTCTAGTGCGGCCAAGGAGGCTGTATGGATTAAAAAGTTCGTCACTGAACTTGGTGTTGTTCCAACCATTGTTGATCCGGTTGAGCTATACTGTGATAATAATGGAGCCATTGCACAGGCTAAGGAACCCAGATCTCACCAACGATCCAAGCATATACTTAGGCGGTACTATCTCATCCGTGAAATCATTGATAGAGGAGATGTACATATAAGCAGAGTGCCAACAGATGATAATGTTGCAGATCCACTGACCAAAGCTTTGTCGCAGCATAAGTATGAAGGTCACACTAGTTCCATGGGTATTAGATACATGAGTGATTGGCTCTAGTGCAAGTGGGAGACTGTTAGAGTTTATGCCCTAGAGGCTAATTCTTTGATGTAATTGTTTAAACATTTTTTGATATTATATTTGATTTAATAAATGAATTATTTTATTATGATTTTATTTACTGCGTTATATAAATATTAACATAATAAAAGTCCTTAGAATAGTGATACAAATTATATGGCTTCAAGTATCTGACTTGAACATGAGATCATATAGTTACAATTAGTATCATTACTCTTAAATGTCCCTAGTCAAGTGTCATTGTTAATGGGACAACAATGATACATTGAGACTAGTATGTGGATTGACTGATGGCCAAATCTCATTGGTCATAAATATATGAGATATTGAGTCAATGCATAGGTACATGTTAGAGAACAATGTACTGGGCAGACCCACCATGAGAATTCTACGTGGAGCATTATGCAAAGTGTCATAAGCAATTCTCATAGTGACAATGATGTAATGATCCTCCGACCTGAAATCACTATATTAGTACACGAGAATTTATGTACTTTGATATCATCAAAGGCCACCTTTAATAGGTGGACGATAAAGGTGATTATTGAGTATATCATGAATCGTGTGAGGAATATGAGTGATCTAGATGGAATTTAACCCTCCTATATATTAGGGGTGATATCCATAGGTCTCTTGATTGAGTAGGACTATGAAATGCATGGCCATGCTCAAATAGTGATTTGTTTCATATAGTCTACTCATCGATCAAGAAAACTCAGATTAAATTATGAAGAGGATGACACATTCCATGCCTCGAGTTTAATCTAGGATGTCAAGGTTAAAAGGATTAAATTACATTGAAACATTGGTCACGAAAAGGTTGTATCGATTCACCGATCTTATTATTATTTGGGTAGCAGTGATGCATTACTAGATGCCGCTCACTGTTTATAATTTTATAATATGATTTTAAAATTATTGCCAACATAATAATAACCTATAGGGTCACACACTTAGAACGTAATTAAAAGGGAATTAATTTAAATTGTATAGATTTAAATATATCAATATGATTGATAGTATTTAAATTATGAATTTAAATTAATAGGATAATTTGTATATATATATATGTATATTAATTAAGTAAGACTTAATTAAGATATAATATATATATATATATATATATATATAAATTCGGATTTTATATTTTTAATTGGATTAGGTTTTGGTTAATTCCTTTAACTGCTATATATATGATATATCAGCCGTTTAGGGTATTATCGATATCAAAAACCCTAGCCGCTCTTAGAAAGAGACTAGAGAGAAAAATTTCAAAAAATCCAGATCCTTGGCGGCTAGTACCGCAGCTTTCCTTGCTGCAGATCGTGTGACGATTCGCGGGACGTTCGTGTGGATACCATAGAGGCGCAGTTCCGTTGGATTGCGTTGAGGATTCGAAGCAGTTCCAGAATCTCCATCGTCTCCTTTCAGGCTTGAATAATCGGTAAAACATATCTTAACCTCTGAATTAATATGTTTTCGCATGGATCCTGTTTTAGGGTTTCGAAAATTTTTAATTTCCGCTGCGTTTATGTGTCGAAAACCCTACAGAAATAGTTTATTTTATATTTGTGAGAAAGACAAGAATTCTTTGACCAATACCAAAGTCTTAGAGAGGTCAGCTGGGAGTTGGGTCTCTAGTGTACTTGTGAGGTAAGGAAGAGATTGTTGTTTCAAGACCAAAGTATAAAATAGTACTAAGCTCAAAAGAAGATTCAACTAAGCTTGAGGAAGGAGCTGAGAGTTCGCTGTCCAAGAAAGTTAGTTGAGGATAGTAATTATAAGTTTATCTTTAAAACTTTGTACAAGCTTCTCCGCCTATTGAAGGAGTATTTATTACAGGAAGCAATAGGATCTCAAGTCCTAGAGAGGAACTTGAGATTGGACGTAGCAACATACCCGGGCTGTATGTTGTGAACCAGATAAATATCTGTACATTGTGTGATTGAATTTTAAACTGTTTATTAATTTGATAAAATTAATCCACTAAAATTCAAATAGGCCAAAGATAATTTTTAAATGGTAATAATCTATTCAACCCCCCTTCTAGATTATTATTGGAATTTCAAATATTTATTGATTATGTCTACACCCCCAACCCACCCCCCACCTCACCCCACCCCAGCCCACCCCATCCCATCCCATCCCATCCCATCCCATCCCATCCCAAAAATAATATTTATTGATTATGTATACACCCCACGCCCACCCACACCCTACCCCCCACCCCCACCCCACTCCCATCCTAAAAAATAATATTTATTGATTATCTATGCACCCTCACCTCGCTCACCCTCGCCCCCCTGCCCTACCCCACCTAAATTAGTTACATCAATTAAAATTTTTATTTTTAAATTTGGGTCTAAAAATTTAAAATAAGACTCTTTTAGTATAACAGAAATTAAAATTTTAGTGAAACTATAATTTAAAAAATAGGTCGACCTAGATTCGACCCATAACCATTTAAATTCAAACCACATAACCCATATTAAATATAGGTTATATGATTTTGGTTCTAAAACCAACCCAAACCTATTTTATGAAACCCAAAACTAACCCAAATCTATTTTTTGTCATGTCTAACAGTGGCGAGCCAGAGATTTTAAGCCGGGGGGTCCGATGAACAGGGGTCGGCGCGGCGACCTGTAGTGGCGACCGGCGACAGCAGCAGCGGCGACTCTCTTCTCTCCTCTCCTCTCCTCCTCTGTTTCTACCAGACCCTCCAATATACAGACCTCCTTTGTTATTTACTTCGTTTCACAAATAAAAAATATTGAAAAGATCAAACACGTTCATTACTCTTTTTAAAAAAAAGTATAAAAATAATTATTTTTGTAGTGATGAGTATAAATTATCATCATATTTGAATATAGTGTTGTTAATGTTAACCTAACAACTTATTCACTTGAGATGGATATAGAACAAAAATATATATTTAATATTGATAAATTTTATAAATAAAGTTCTTTTTGTGAAATGAAGTAATTATTATTTTTAAATAACAGAAAAACTCCTTTCGTTTCAAAAAAAATAAATCATATCACTTAGTTATATACATGTATATAATGTCATTATTAATGAATGAACACATTATTATTTTAAAAAGTATACATATATAAAATGAAAAGTAGTTAGTGTTTGCAAAATTTATAAATATGACTCACTTTTTTTCTCTTGCAAAATAGATAGATTATATAATAAAGTTTATTAGACAACCTGCCTCCAAAAGTGTCAAAAAGAAAAAAAATCTAGGTAAATTAGTACTTCTTCCCTTTTAAATTAGAGATTCATTTCTTTGACCATTTTAAAATTGTAAACGGATAAAAATTTATTAATATGTCAGTATTTATATTATGTGTAGGCTACTTAATTATAAAGTTATATATATTTTTTAATTTCTTTTTCTTCCCCTTCCTTCTTCTTCCCAGTGCACGCAGAGCTCTCCGGATCCCCCGTCATTGCCGAATTTCAGGCTGTACCCACTCACATTGTAAGATCCCGACTTTTATGAAATAAAAGTCTAATTTAATTTATAATTTTTATTCTAAAAACATTAAAATGATAAATTGATAATTGGTCAAACGGACAATTAATTGAATAAGTGAGTTAATAAAAGAGGAAAGAAAATATTTTCTTTAGAAGAGTAGCCCATGAGGGCGGCTGAAATCTGATAAGTGATGAGAGAGAAAGTTGATGGAAGAAAAAAAAAGAATTAAAGGTGGGAGAGAGAGAGTTAGTGGGGGGAGAAGAAAATAAAAAAGGAGGAAAGAGATAGCAATCAGGATACCCCCACCCATTTCCACTCACAGAGAAATAAGAAAAATAGAAAGAAAAGGAAGAGAAGAAGAAGAAAGAAGAAGAAATGGAGACTTTAGAAAGGTAAATTGATCATAAACTAAATATTTGATTTTGCATTATGGTTCTAAAATTTTATGAAGTTTATGAATGGATATAATGTTTTTCCTTGTTTATGATAGATTAAATTTGCATAAAGATGAATCAAACATGAGAAATCAAGAGATTAAAGGAAAGAAAGTTTCGCCGAAAAATATTTTCGGATATAGTTTCAACATGAAATCTTTAACGGATTTTGAAACTAAAAATATGGTTAGACTCCTGAAATATATTAGATCTGATCTGGGCAAGAAAATTTGAGAAAACTCGTCGAAAAAGTTTTGGATCACCGAAGAAGATGACCGAAAAATATTTTTCGGTAATCTTTTTCAGTAAGCCTATTGCTCTATGTTAGAGGCGGAATTTGGAAAAACTTTCTTCTACAAAGTTGTAGAGAATTAAATTCCACATGGAATTGACATAAGATTCTTATTTTTATGATAAAATGGCTAATTATTGTGAATTATTGAAGTTTCAGAATATTAAAAATTATAATTAAATTATCAGAAAAATTAATTGGGCTGAAATATTTTTACAGAAATCTTATAATATCAGTTTAGAATTTCTATAAATTTTTGATGAATTATTGAAAAGCATAAGTACTTATTGTATTTTTAAACTATTTATAGTTAGTTTAAAAATAGAGGAAATTCATAGAAAATTCTGTGAATGATGAAAAATTATGAAACGTGGTGGAAAATCCTATAATATTATTTTATAATTTCTGGACAGTTTTGGAAAATTATTGAATAAAAAAAATATTTTCTTGTATTTTTAAGCTATTTATAGTTAGTTTAAAAATAGAGAAAATTAATGAAAAATTTTATGAATGGTGGAAAATTATGAAGTTTACTGAAAAATCTTATAATAATATAAAATTAATATTAATGATGTTTTAAAGATATAAAAGTATGTGAAGTTAGTATTTCTATTGTGAAGCTATTAAATGATAGTTTTTATAAATAGAAATAACTATAGAAAATTGTCGGATAATCCGAAAAATGTGAAAATTATTTGGAAAATTCAAAATAATATTTTAAATATTTTAGAAGTGTTAGTAAGCTCATGAGGTGTCGGGATGTAAACGCACAAGAAACGAATGAGTTTTGATAAAAATAAAAATAATAATTTTATGCGATAAATAATGGCACCGTAAATGAATTATGAATTATTAGTTATTTTATGTTTTATTAGAGATGAATATGTTTTGGTGACCCTGACTTTTAGTAGAATTTAGATTGTTTATAGTAAGGTGTTGATTTAATAAACGTTTATATATTTATATTGTTGTATTTTATCATCACTTGAGATAGTGACTTAGTGGTGAAAAATCGGACATAAGTCCCCATTAACGTGGGTTCGAATTTTGGCAAACTCCTCTATGCTCAAGTGGTCTCACGCCCTGAATTTATTCGGGGGTAAGTTGAGCCCTGAATTTATTCGGGGGTAAGCTGAGTTGTGCCGATGAAGAGACCACTGAGGCCTCTAAATATTTTGGAGATCATGCATTTATTTATTTTTTCCTATCATGCATGTAATTATTTATTACATATGTTAATAAATAATAGTTATGATATTATAAGACCAGTTGAAGTATTGAGAGTCTATAATAATGATTGTGAATAATTATTAAAATGTTAAAAAATGTGTAAATAATTGATGGTTAAAATGTGTTGATGATATGAAGATGCTTGTTCAATTATTTTTTCTTTACAAAAGTAAGTTGGCAGAACTTGTCGACACTCTACTTTTTCTAAAGTTGTATGGACCACAACTCTATTATTGAACAAATTTTATTAAAAACGTGTACAGATTAATTAAATTTTCTCTGTGGGACCACAACCACAAATTCCACTACCAGTATTTTTATATAGCTCATTTGATTATTTTGTCAAAGCTGGTGTGCTAGTTGTTTTCGCAATTTTCAGTATAAATAGGTTACTTGGTTGAGTAACTAAACACACACCATGACTACACCAAAAGTATAAAATTCTTTTATTACAATATTGTGAGTATTTCTTTTGAGTGTAAGGTTACTCCAAGTGTTGATAAAGAATGCAAGCATTTCATTTGGTTACTCCAAGTGTTACTCCAATATTGTGAGTATTTCATTTGGTTGTTGTGGAAAAATTCTGAGCAGCCGGCGGCGGAATTTTTTCAAAAATAAAATATTATTTTATTCAAAAGTCTACTTTGGCATCCTAAGCTTTTTCTATAAATAGGGTGCTTAGGTTATAATTGAAAATCACACCAGAATCAGAAGTTTTCTCTCTCTATAATATCGAGCGTATTTTTGTGAGTATTTAGATACTTTGAGTGTTACTATTCAGTGCAAGTTTTCTTCAGCTTTATATCCGATATACCAGTCAGAAGTACTATTCTTTTGAGGTAAGGGATGTTATTTTCTTTCGTAAATGATGTTATTCTTTTCAATATCATTATACCAAAATATTAGCATGGATTTTATTATGAAATTCTTACTTTTTTCGTCGGGGTTACTATTCACGTATACGGCACTATTCACATATACGACACTATTCACGAAAAAATTAAATTTTCTTCTGTTTGTCCAAATTGCTTGTTAAAGTTCTTATCTTTGATTGGATCTAAGTTTTGAGCTTTATTCTTGAATTTTGCTCCACAAAGTATTATTTTGGAATATTCTTGAACTTGAATAAACTAAATTACGAATCCCTAATCTTTGTCTTTTATCTCATTGGATTCGTTATTTATATGGTTTTTCATCATCCTCAGTCCTAAAAGGTGATATACTGAATATCTTTGACCTGTAGAGCAAAGATGAATGATTATCTGATGAATATCTTTGGCCGTAGTGCAAAGATGACAGGTGTTGAGATGAACATGACCATTGGTGATACAAATGAATATCTTTGGCCTGTAGTGCAAAGATGAGTATTTGATTCGAGATGTATATTGATTGATGTTACAGGGATAAAATATTGATGATGGACTTTTAAATCATAGAAGATAGTAGACTTCATTCTCTACTTAACTCTTCTAATGAATTGTTATTTCCGCTGCGAATATTGATCTAAAACTTGTTGTCCATAATATTTTATCTGAATTGTTGAAGACTAACGATATTTTATTTTTCATTATCTTAGTCGTAATATTCTTTACTGGGCTAGTTGAGCTCACCCTTTTCATCTATTGTCCTCTTCAGGAAATGAGAACGTTGCGGGAACTAGTCGGAGGACAGAGTGATGGTCCAAGTTGGAGCAGTAGTAGTCCTCACTATTTTTGATAAATAGTGTGATAATAATTGTAATGAGGACTTAGTTTGAATATTAATATTTTCTACATATTTATATTGACACTCACAGTTGTGTGGTCGTATTTTGCACCACCGTGTGATATATAAGTTTGTATTTGAATTCTGTACCATGTATTTGGCGACTCAGAATGGGTTGGGTTGACTGGACCTATTCTGGGGGCGTCACAGTTGGTATCAAAGCTTAGGGATATGATCTCTGACGGAGATCGGGGAATAGAAATAGGAGGAGAGAGACGAGTAAATCCTTCACTAGTATGTCCTACCTAAGCTTATGTGGTATTTAATTGGTCAGTCGGAGCATAGGGTTAATATGTGATATGTTGATTTGTTTAATTAACCCTTGTTTTATGGCAGTATTTGAGAATGACAGCTGAGAATGTTAACAACGAAGTGAATGAGACTGTGGAGACACCTTTAATCACCAACCAGGAGAACGTGCAACAGGAATGCAATGTTCATCCTGAAAATAACGCTGGTCAGACGATAAACGATGAGATGTTTAGAAGTTTTTTGCAGTTCATGCAAAACCTGACAAGGGAGACTCGTGTGCAACATACAGGTGGAGATAATAACAACTCGCGAATTGTCACTGCCAAGCAGTTCAAAGAATTGGGACCACCAGAGTTTCTGGGAAAGTCAGATCCGATCAAGGCGGAGACGTGGATTAAACAAATTACCAAGATATTTGATGTCTTGGGATGCACTGAGGAACAGAAAGTTCCATTCGCCACGTTTATGTTTCGTGGAGAGGCAGATTACTGGTGGAAATTCGTGAAGCTTACCCAGCCTGCCGCACTCAAGATGTCTTGGGAAGCGTTCCAAAAACTGTTCAATGACAAGTACTTTCCTGAAAGTATTCGTCATATGAAGGAGGTAGAGTTTATCAGACTAGAACAAAACAACATGACGGTGTCCCAGTACGAGGCTAAGTTCGCGGAGCTGTCCATGTTTGCACCTCATTTGGTCGAGAATGAGGAACGTATGACACGGATGTTTCTGAGAGGTTTGAAAACCGAAATACGTCAATACCTCATTTCTCATAAAATTTCTCTATATTCGGATGTAGTGAACAGGGCCCAGTTGTTAGAACGAGATAATGATTATGTTCAACCGAGGGACAACAACCAAGGTCGTACCGGTGGCAGCAATCATCGGAGCAATGACAACCAGTGAGGAGGAAAGTATGACAGAAGCGGTAACCACTCCGGTGGTAATCGTGGCCATGATAGTAGAAAAAGTGAATCGGGGGGAGATTTCAAGAAGAGAATGTATAACAATGAGAACGTGAAGACGTCAACATCAGCACCAGCATCAACTATTTCTAGGGGAGGAGAACGACCACCGGTCGTATGCTATAAATGCGGGAAAGAGGGACACATCAGCCCAAACTGCCCACAATAATTCAAAGCATGCTATAACTGTAGAAAAGAAGGACATATAGCTCGAGATTGTCCTGTTACGAAATCAAGTCCAGCGGGGGTGGTGATTCCAAAGGCGGTTTCGGACAAGTCAAAATCGGTGATTCCTGGAAGAGCGTTTGTCGTGACAGCTCAAAACGCGAGGAATCCACACGAGGTGATTACGGGTAAGCTAATCATAAACTCTTGTGAAGTTTACACCTTGTTAGATACCGGTGCTACCCATTCCTTTATTTCGCCTGCTTGTGCTCAACGTTTGAACTTGACTTCTGATAAATTAGACTTTGACTTATCTGTTGAAACTCCATTGGGAGAAACCTTTGTTACATCCACAGTTTACAAATCTTGCTTGATTCAGATTGGTACCCTTACCTTACCTGTTGATCTTATATCTTTGAAAATACTTGCATTTGACGTGATTTTAGGAATTGACTGGTTAACCACTTACCATGCCAAAATTGATTATTTTCGTAAGGTTGTTAGTTTTCATATTCCTAATCAACCTGTTATGCGAATCCAAACCACCAAACCACTAAAATCAGTCAATATCATTTCAAATCACAAGACTATTCGTTTATTGAAAAACGGATGTCAAGCTTTCTTAGCTCATGTCACTGATCTAAACCAAAATACGTCAGATTTG
Organism: Panax stipuleanatus; assembly: GCA_020205555.1. NCBI lineage: Eukaryota > Viridiplantae > Streptophyta > Magnoliopsida > Apiales > Araliaceae > Panax > Panax stipuleanatus. Next base: position 134,475,373 of record CM035118.1, on the reverse strand, counting down.
AATAATATTTCCGTTGTTAATGAGTTTCCTGATGTATTTCCCGAAGAACTTCCCGGTCTAGCCCCAGAACGTGAAGTTGAATTCTTTATTGACCTTGAACCTAGAACAAAACCCATTTCTATCGAATGGCTCCTATTGAACTTCAGGAGTTAAAGGTCCAACTACAGGAGTTGTTAGACATCGGTTTTATTCGTTTAGAGCGAGGAATGCGATAAGAGCTTCCAAGAGCTCAAGAGAAGACTTATTTCGGTACCTGTTCTGACAATACCATCTGGTTCGGATGGATTTTTTATCTACAGTGATGCTTCGGTCAAAGGGTTAGAATGTGTTCTCATGCAACATGGAAAAGTCATAGCCTATGCCTCGCGACAACTCAAAGAATATGAGAGGAATTATCCTACTCATGATCTAGAGTTGGCAGTAGTCATTTTCGCGTTGAAGATCTGGAGACATTACCTGTACGGAGAGAAAGTGGATATCTATACGGATCATAAGAGCCTCAAATATTTCTTCACTCAGAAGGAACTCAACATGCGGCAACGACGTTGGCTTGAGCTGTTGAAAGATTATGATCATACCATCCAATACCATCCTGGAAAAGCGAACGTGGTAGCTGACGCGTTGAGTAGAAGATCATATGTGGGAACGAGTGCGATGATGTCAAGTATACGCGTAGAACCAGCTTTGATTGATAAAGTTAAAGCTGCTCAAGCTACGGATACGGAGCTGATGAAGATGAAGAAGAAGGTACAAGAAGGTGCTATTCCAGAAGCGAGAATTGATGAAGAGGGAATACTTCGAGTCAACTCTAGACTTTGTGTTCCTAACGATTCTGACTTGAAGCATAGAATCATGATGGAGGCACACAACACACCGTTTGCAATCCATCTTGGGAGTACCAAAATGTATTGTGATCTTTGACATACATTTTGGTGGGGCAATATGAAAAGAGAGATCGCGGAATTTATTTCGAGATGTTTAACGTGTCAACGTGTAAAGGCGGAGCATCAAGTACCGAAGGGTCCATTGCAACCACTTGAGATTCTGAAATGGAAGTGGGAACACATTACGATGAATTTCGTTACGGGTTTTCCCAAGGTTTCTCAAGGCATAGATGCGATTTGGGTTATTGTTAATAGATTAACCAAGTCTGCTCATTTCTTGCCGATACGAGAGACTTATTCCCTTGAACGTCTTGCTCATATATACGTGAATGAGATTGTGAGATTGCATGGCATGCCAGTATCCATAGTTTCAGATCGTGATCCCAGATTTACTTCACAATTTTGGATCAGTTTGCAGAAAGCTATGGGCACGGATTTACGATTCAGCTCGGCTTATCATCCTCAAACGGACGGACAATGGGAAAGAACTATTCAAACTCTTGAAGATCTATTGAGACTTTGTGTTCTAGACTTCAAAGGGAGTTGGGATAAGTATTTACCATTGGTGGAATTCTCCTACAACAACAGTTATCAGGCAAGTATAGGCGTGGCTCCATTCGAAGCGTTGTATGGGAGAAAGTGTCGTTCTCCAGTATGTTGGGATGAGGTGGGTGAAGCAACATTGTTGGGACCGGAGTTAGTACGCATGACTACGGAAAAGATCCAAATAATCCGGCAACGTATACAAACAGCACAAGATCGACAAAAGAGTTATGCGGATCTTCATCGAAAGAACGTGGAATTTAATGTTGGGGATCATGTGTTATTACGTGTTGCTCCGTGGAAGGGAATTACGAGGTTTGGCAAGAGAGGAAAGCTCAATCCACGATTCATTGGTCCATTTGAGATTCTTGCCCGAGTAGGAAATGTGGCTTATAGACTTGCTTTACCTCCAAGCATGTCTCGTGTTCATAACGTGTTTCACATATCCGTGTTACATGAATATATGAAGGATCCAAACCGCATTATTGAGTTAGAACCAGACGAGATAGCCGAAGATTTAACGTACGAGGAGGTACCTGTCAAGATCTTGGATAGGAAGGAGCATGTCCTACGCTCGAAAATTATACCTCAAGTTAAAGTTTTGTGGAGAAATCATGCAATTGAGGAAATGACCTGGGAGTTAGAATCGGAAATGAAAGCGAGGTATCCTCACCTTTTCGACATACCAGGTACGTACGTCAATTTCGAGGACGAAATTTCATAAGGAGGGGAGGTTGTAAGACCCCAATTTTTATGAATAAAGATTTAATTTTCTTTATATATTATTTTGAAATAGTAAGGTGCTGATTTGATAAATGTGAAAAGTTATAGGTGAAATGTGCAAATATTTTTTACATAAGCAAGTGGTTATAAAATATTCTTGTTGTCGGGGAATATTCGTTTGGTCGTAGAATATTCTTGTTGTCAAGGAATATTCGTACGACGGCGCAGCTATTTGTGGGCCCCACAACGGAATAACTGTCGGATATAGAAAGTGACAGAAATAACCTTTTTATAAATAACGGTGTAGTTGTTACCGTTAGTACTGTTGAAATACCCAGTGGTTAAAATACAGTGATACGCGGTGTTGCACAGTAGCACACGGTATTTCGCAGTATTTCGAATTATTGAGTCTTACGTGAGAAGGCACTTACTCAATTATTGTTACAGTAATTACTGTTCAATATTTTATATTATTGACTCAATAATTGCTACGTTGATATTTTATATTATTGACTCAATAATTATTACATTGATATTTTATTGACTCAATAATTGCTACGTTGCTATTTTATATGACTGATTCAATAATGGCTACAGTTGATATTTTGTATTATTGATTCAATAATTGTCACTGCATAGTATTTCACATTATCAACTCAATAATTGATATTATTTGAATAATATTATTAGATAGCATTATTGACAATGTCTAAGGAAGTTCTGTCTAGGAGGGGTTATTTAATTGCGCGCCAGTAAGGAGAAGTCCTTATCGGAAGGCCCCCTCTTTCCTAGGAACGACCTGGTTGTCAATATTGTAGTTCTGTAATATTATTTATGAATAATTAATTATTGATTTATATGATAAAGAAATATTTATTTTGTGGATATAAAAGAAGGAATTAGTGCTGATGTGTTTTTATCAGTATTTTGGTGTAAAAAATCATCCATTTATGGATTTCGGATAATTTATGTTTGGAATTTGGAAAAACTTCCTTCTACAAAGTTGTAGAGAATTAAATTTTCTATAGAAGGACATAGAATTTGTATTTTTCTGACAAATGGGCTATTTATTATGAATTATTGAAGTTTCAAAAAATAAATATTTTTTTAAAATAAAAGGGTGGGCCCCACTTTTGGTTGTTGTGGAAAAATTCTGAGCAGCCGGCGGCGGAATTTTTTCAAAAATAAAATATTATTTTATTCAAAAGTCTACTTTGGCATCCTAAGCTTTTTCTATAAATAGGGTGCTTAGGTTATAATTGAAAATCACACCAGAATCAGAAGTTTTCTCTCTCTATAATATCGAGCGTATTTTTGTGAGTATTTAGATACTTTGAGTGTTACTATTCAGTGCAAGTTTTCTTCAGCTTTATATCCGATATACCAGTCAGAAGTACTATTCTTTTGAGGTAAGGGATGTTATTTTCTTTCGTAAATGATGTTATTCTTTTCAATATCATTATACCAAAATATTAGCATGGATTTTATTATGAAATTCTTACTTTTTTCGTCGGGGTTACTATTCACGTATACGGCACTATTCACATATACGACACTATTCACGGAAAAAATAAATTTTCTTCTGTTTGTCCAAATTGCTTGTTAAAGTTCTTATCTTTGATTGGATCTAAGTTTTGAGCTTTATTCTTGAATTTTGCTCCACAAAGTATTATTTTGGAATATTCTTGAACTTGAATAAACTAAATTACGAATCCCTAATCTTTGTCTTTTATCTCATTGGATTCGTTATTTATATGGTTTTTCATCATCCTCAGTCCTAAAAGGTGATATACTGAATATCTTTGACCTGTAGAGCAAAGATGAATGATTACCTGATGAATATCTTTGGCCGTAGTGCAAAGATGACAGGTGTTGAGATGAACATGACCATTGGTGATACAAATGAATATCTTTGGCCTGTAGTGCAAAGATGAGTATTTGATTCGAGATGTATATTGATTGATGTTACAGGGATAAAATATTGATGATGGACTTTTAAATCATAGAAGATAGTAGACTTCATTCTCTACTTAACTCTTCTAATGAATTGTTATTTTCGCTGCGAATATTGATTTAAAACTTGTTGTCCATAATATTTTATCTGAATTGTTGAAGACTAACGATAATTTATTTTTCATTATCTTAGTCGTAATATTCTTTACTGGGCTAGTTGAGCTCACCCTTTTCATCTATTGTCCTCTTCAGGAAATGAGAACGTTGCGGGAACTAGTCGGGGGACAGAGTGATAGTCCAAGTTGGAGCAGTAGTAGTCCTCACTATTTCTGATAAATAGTGTGATAATAATTGTAATGAGGACTTAGTTTGAATATTAATATTTTCTACATATTTATATTGACACTCACAGTTGTGTGGTCGTATTTTGCACCACCGTGTGATATATAAGTTTGTATTTGAATTCTGTACCATGTATTTGGCGACTCAGAATGGGTTGGGTTGACTGGACCTATTCTGGGGGTGTCACAAAGGTGTTGTCCAAGGTTGGGACATGAGTACGAGGGTCACAGTTTGTATATGATAGTTGTATTGAAACTCACCAATAATTGTTGCCTTATTTGATACGACATTATAATAATTCGGGTGCGAGTACTGTTGTACTATAAACGACATGGTAATAGTTATAAACAGGAAGATTTGTATTTAAATTTTGTTTAGTGTATTTCTAGGAACCCAGAATGGGTTGGGTGGATTGGACCTATTTTGGGGGCGTCACACACATACTTATTACATACTAATTTTTTCGACGGTCGGGGGGTCCGTGGCCCCCTTGGACCCCCCTCCCTCCGCCCCTAGGTAAGTACATACATTATTAATTTTATAGAAATGCAGTTTCATTTAATTTGCTGCCTTGTATATTTATTTCATATTGGCTTGCTAATTGGATCGAGTATATACAAAAATTTCCTCCTTTTCTTTGTTGGTGCAAATAAATAAATTACCTCGTGATCCTCTTTCCTCAAAAATTATGGAAAATGACAATATATATATATATATATATAGAGAGAGAGAGAGAGAGAGACACAGATTGTTTAATTTATGTAGACAAAACTCTGATTACTTGTACTCTACATTATACAGTATAAATGTTAAAATGTGTAATTGACCCAAAAGGCCAAAACCATAGTTTTTGTGTTATTTGTGAAGCCACTGTTTAGATTCAAGAATTCCAAGCAAGAAAAACAAAATTTTATTAGGAAGGAAAATAGGGCGGCGAAAGCCAGTTATCTGTAACTAGTGGCCCATTAGTCTGACAATAAGGCCAAACCACATGTTGAGCCTTTAAGTGGGTCTTAACTAAAACTTTTTAATGGATTAATTACATATTTTAGTACATTTTTAAAAATAATTATAATAATGGTGCATTAACAAAATAATTACAAAAGTAATGCATTTTTAATAGTTTATTTACAAAATTAATATAATTAGTATTCTTTTAATTTAGGTGGATCAATCGCCATTATCTATCTCTCTTTCCATTCTCTCTCGCAACTGCCTTATCCTCAATCTCTGATCTCTCGCCATTCTCTCTTTCTCTCGCCGTTCTCTATCTTTCTCTATCTCGCAATTCTGCTAGCCTAACAGTACAAAATAAGGTTTGGCCCTATTCTGATTAAGTTCATGGAAGTTGTAACAATGGAAGGGGGAGGGCCGGTGCATTGAGTTTATATGTTTTCTCCTATTCTCATTTCTCCCCTCCCTCCCTCCCTCCCTCCCTCCCTCCCTCTCTCTTTTTCCTTGTTTTCTTTTTGGGGTTGTTTTGCGTCTGGTGGAATAGGATAGGGATAGGGATGATAATAGATGTAGAGAGAAATAAAGATATTTTTTTTAGAGAGAGAAGGGATAGAGAGGGAATGAGAGAAGTTTTGCTGAAAAAAGCAGGAGGGAGAGAGAGTAATCAGGGAGATATTGCTCTTCTTGTGATGTGTTGCGGTTGTTGTTAGTCCTTGTTTTGAGGCCCCCTGCGTTTGGGATCACTATTTTGATTGTGATGCCTTCCTTCTTTTATCCACCACCAGTTCTGCTAGCCCAACCAGTTCTACTAACCTAACGAGACTTATATAAACCAACAGTAGAAAATAAGGTTTGGCCTTATTTCTAAAATTAGTATGTGTTAGTAACCAAACATTCATACTAAGGTAATCAAACCTTCATGCCAAGGTAACTAAACCACTTCAACACCTGCAGTTTTTTCATAATGCAGTTGGTAACCAAACTTTCATACCAAGGTAACCAAACCTTCGTACCAATGTAACCAATCCACCTCCACAGCTGCAGTTTTTTCATAGTGCAGTTGGTAACCAAACTTTCGTACAAAGGTAACCAATTTAGTTTTATTAAGTTACCAAATTATTTTGAATGTGAGCCAAACCTTCATGCAGTTGGTAGTCAACTTTCATAGCAAGGTAACCAATTCAGTTTTATAAGGTTACCTTCAAAGTGCAGTTGGTAACCAAACTTTTATACCAAGGTTATACATTCAGTTTTATTAAGTTACCAATTTATTTTGAATGTGAGTCAAACCTTCATGCAGTTGGTAGTCAAACTTTCATAGCAAGGTAACCAATTCAGTTTTATTAGGTTACCTTCATAGTGCAGTTGGTAATTAAACTTTCATGCAGTTGGTAGCCAAACTTTCATAGTAAGGTAACCAATTCAGTTTTATTAGGTTACATTCATAGTGCAGTTGGTAACCAAACTTTCATACCAAGGTAACCAATTCAGTTTTATTAGATTATCAATTTATTTTGAATGTGATGCACTTGGTAGCCAAACCTTCATGTAGTTGGTTGCCAAATCTTCAGACCAAGGTAACCAATTCAGTTTTATTAAGTTGCCAATTTTATTTTTGAATGTGATGCAGTTGGTAACCAAACCTTCATACAGAGATAACCATTTTACTTTTTGTGGGTAACCAAACAGTCATAAAATTTTTCTAAACAGTTACATCTATTTGTTTTCAAACTTATGTTTGTAGGGCGAATCTTCTTCTTCTTCTCATTGGCAGTGTTATACTTTTGTTGAAGTTAAATAAAACATAATATGACAATTCATGCTTTGCTTTCCACCCTTTCCTTTTTTCGCAGGATCTGAAACATAATCTGACCGTGTGCAAGCTTAAGATTCGCGGCGGCGACGGAGGAGGAAGATGTCGAGAGAGGAAGATGACGAGAAAATAATTTTTCGTGGCGGAGATTCGCGACTGCGGAGGAGGAAGATGACAAGATTTTTTTTTTGTTTTTCAGCTGTTTGATTTGAATTTTGAATGTTGAATTATGGCAGCATTGATTTTAGATTTTTTATTAATGTGAAATTGAATGGTTTGAATTTATTATGTTATTTTTGTAATTATTTTGTGGATATACTAATAGTGTAATTACTTTCTTATTATTGTATATTACTGTTAAGGACCCAACTTTAATCCATGTCATTGCCCTTGGACACAGGAACCCATCTTTTTTGGAATCCAAATCGATTTCTATTCTGTTTGGAAATTATTCTCTCTCTTAATAACAAAAATAAATAAATAAAATAATTTAACAGTTTGAATTATATTTCTATATCTTCAGCGGTCAAAGTCGTTGGCTATTTTCAGTGAGCAACCATGATTTGAATAATTTTTTACAGGACAAAAGTATCTTGCAATCTAAAGCAGATTGGTCGGGCACTTAATTGGTGGATATGGATAAATTTGAACCTTTTTTATTCCATTTCCTCGACTTTACTCGTTTCTTAATATGCCTCAAAAATATACTTGATTCATACTTTTGAGGTCAAACGACGATATATTAAATTTTAAAATTAATATAACTCATAAAAGTTTAAAATTAAATAATTTTTTTTGATTAATAGTTTTTGTTATATACTCTCTCCTTTCAATATATTCAAATTTTTTTCCTATAATATAAAACGTTTTACATATATCTAGAAGAAAAAATTAATCATTTCCTACTTTGCTCTTAAAAAAAAGGAATTGAGAGAAAAGAGGAAGAGTAATTAATTAGTGCATGATGAAATTTCAAATCAACGTTAATTGCCTAACATTAGAATTAATGAATTTTTTAATATGTGTGATCATATTTTAAGCGACTTATATAATGGAAAGGAGGGAGTACTATACAATTATAATAATTGTATCAACTAAAATTAAATAAATTCATCTTAATTTTAAGTTTAATATATCGTTATTTGATCTCAAAAATCAAATTATATCTTGAGGTAGAGAGTAGTAAGTAAAGGCAACTTTATGGATTTTTGGCATGCTGTTTGTTTGTGGGAGAAAAATTATTATGCACTTATTAGTGTCGCATGCTTGCAAAGTTTTGGGGTTTTACATTTTTGCTTTACTTCGAAGACAAAACACACTACCACCTCCTACTATACATAATATGAATATCCTACTACTTTTCGGCTCATTTACCTTTTTGATTCTCCCATTTCTTATTTATCAAGATGTGTATAAAACATATTTACATACAATTTTTATTTATTTTTTCTAAATATTCAAATTTCTTATTAAAATATGAATATTTTTATGTAAGCCAAACAATATATGCACATTAAAATTTAAAAATAAAAAATTAAATATAACTCTCTATCTGGCCTGACCTTCAATTCTAGTTTCTAGTGTACCTACGAGTATGAAGTCCAATTTAATGATTTACAGCCACAGGTGGTTGAGTTGAGTCTGGAACGCGGAAAAAAAGAAGGATATAGTTATTATGGTGGCCGGGATCAACGTTAAAATTGACTTAAATGGTGAAGTGAGGGATACTCGATAGTAGAATACGATAATAATAAATAAAAATGTTACTATTGTAGGTTGGATGGTTCATGGTTCTTATAAAAATTGGAGTAATAATTATCATAAGAAATTCCATTTGGCTAGTTTAATGAAGATAATCAGGACCCAATTGGCTAGTTAAGTTTAATGAAGAGTGCTAATCCCCAGACTAATTCTACTAGTGTTCCGAAGTGACTTATAAGTTGGGCAAACTAACTTATAAGTCGTTTGCCATTGTTTGAGTGTTTGGGAGCTACTTATTTTTTAATTTATAAGTTGGTTTTTGAGTCAAAAAAAAAAAGAGAGTAACTAGTTGTGACTTATTTTAAAATTACTTATAAGTCTTTTAAAAATAAGTTAGTTTGATCAAATGTAATGTCTATTTTGCTCTTCTTTTATTTTGACCCTCTTTTTATTAATGTCATATTTAGTAATCTTTACATTATTTTAACTTATAAGTTATTATGAACCGAACACCTTTATAACTTGTTTTAACTTAATTTTTGACTTATAAGTCGAATTGATGCCAAACATTTTTATTTATAAGTCACAACTTCAAAGAACTTATAAGCCATTTAAAATAAGTAGTTTCCGAACAGGCTCTAAAGAAGCTTCGTTCCGCCCGCATTTTGCTCCTTCTGCCCAACAATAGCCTTCTTTTCGGCCAACATGTTATATGTTGCCGAATAATACTAGAGACACAACTTATTCTACAACTATTTTATAATTTGTTGATGTGACATACTTCACCTTTTATGTGGGGCCGAAGACTACATTGAATCAATTTGTTCATCAATATGTTGGAATGGAGTATGTCACATCAACAAATTATAAAATAATTATAAATAATTGTATTAGTCATATGTTGCCGGCCCAGGCTCCAAAAGCAAAGCCCCTCTCTCTCTCTCTCTCTCTCTCTCTCTCTCTCTCCGTCGCACCCCCACATCACTTGGTCATTTCATTTCCAGTTCACACTAAATTGTTTTAGCTGTAAAGTAATTCGATTTTATGCAAAAATCCATGCCGATTACCATCTTACTAAATTCTAAAATAAGATATTACCTACCATAATAAAATCAAATACATTAGGCATTAGCTGTCACCTGATGGGTTGAATTTAGTGGATAAAATGAAGCAACCAATCAATCAAGCAAATCATTATACATCTACAAGAACCAATGATGCGGGGCCCCAAGAGATTGGACGGTGGAGATTAGCTGGCGGGGAATCTGGATTCATTCTGAACAGTTCTGCTTTTCTGAGAGTGTACATGAAGTAATAAATTGAACATTTTTATGTTGTACTGTTTAATTGTTTTGCCGGTGTTCTTCCTGTCTAATTTATCCTGTCCGCGTAGAGTTATTTTAATAAATAAAACAAGGTCAATCATGTTAAACATTGAAGAAAAGTTCAACACAATAACCTGACTTGTTCAACACAATCATTTCATTTCATGTATATACTTTAGACTTTTCTTAACCAATAAGCATGCCTGGTATAAAAATACATGAAAGCTGATTCAGGAACATAGAGTGAGTGAAAATACAAGTGAGGGGAAAATAGATACCAGAAAATATGCAGTCACCTTGCTTCAAGGAGGCAACACAAGCATGTGTTCAGAGTTTTTGCCCAAGCCCTTTCATGGACTTGCCTGTGCCCTTAAACACCACCAGTTCCAAGCCCTCCGGAACTTTGGCCACCTGTAAGCGCAACTTTGTGGCATCAACTTCTTCCCTTTTCTTCCCAAATACCCAGTTCACCAACCATGAGTCTCTCCCTTCTTTAAATGAATCATTTACTCGATTCAAAAAAGCATTCCCACAATACTCTGAAACTACCAGAGTTGACCTGATAAGAGCCCAAGAATACAACCATCTATTCCAATCCAGTCATATTTGCCTTGATTACATCGGCATCGGTCTCTTCTCCCACTCGCAGAGCAGCCCTCATAGTCATGGCTCCTCTTCTTCTCCAGTATCGTCTCAATGTTCGGATATTCCTTTCTTTAGTACAATGTACAAGTCGGTGAATCTCAAGTCAGAACTACTTCATGGTGGCCAAGGTTCAGAACTGGAATCTGCAATCAAGAAGAGAATTATGGATTTCCTTAATATCTCTGAGACTGATTACTGCATGGTTTTTACTACAAACAGATCATCAGCTTTTAAACTTGTGGCAGAGTCTTACCCGTTCCGGTCCAGTCGAAAGCTTCTCACGGTCTATGATTGTGAGAGTGAGGCAGTGCAAGGTATGATCAAAACATCAGAGAAAAGAGGAGCACGAGTCATGTTATCTGAGTTCAAATGGCCAAGATTTAGGATTCACTCGGAGAAATTGAGGAAGATGCTGGTGAGGAAGAAGAAAAAGAAGAAACATAGGGGATTGTTTGTTTTCCCTCTTCAGTCTAGAATGACTGGCGCCAGTTATTCTTTTCAGTGGATGACAACAGCACAGGAAAATGGGTGGCACGTTTTGTTTGATGCTTGTGCATTGGGGCCAAAGGATATGAACAGCTTCGGCCTCTCCCTCTTTCGCCCTGATTTCCTAGTTTGCTCCTTCTACAAGGTTTTTGGGGAAAACCCAACTGGATTTGGATGCCTCTTGGTCAAGAAATCCACTGTACCAGTCTTGGAAGACTCCACAGGCACAGTTATAGTTAATATTGTCTCGGAAAATAAGCTGTTCGGATTTCCTGAAGATTCTTCCGGTACAGACACAGAACTCGAACAAGAATCCAGATTGGGGGCACAAGAAGAATACTTAGCTACATCAAGCTCTTTCTTGGTTGAGATTCAGAAAGAAGAAATTAGTCCTAACATGAATGGACAAACTTCAGAACTTGAGGAATCGGTGTCACCCACTAGTTCAGTTAAAGAGAAGAAAGCCAAACTTGGTGAGAATGGAAGCTTAGAAATTAAATGTAGGGGCTTGGATCATTTGGATTCACTCGGACTGGTACAAATCAGTAACAGAGTAAGGTGCTTGATCAATTGGTTAATAAACGCACTAGTAAAACTCCAGCATCCTTATACAGAGAACAAAATTTCCTTGGTTAGAATCTACGGGCCGAAGGTAAAATTTGACAGGGGACCAGCACTGGCATTCAATGTGTACGACTGGAAAGGAGAAAAGGTCGAGCCTGTCCTTGTCCAGAAGCTTGCTGATCGAAGCAATATTTCTCTTAGCAATGGGGTTTTACACCAAATGTGGTTCTCGGAAAAATATGAAGAAGAGAAGGAGAGAGTCCTAGAGAGAAGACATGAAGATAGAGAAAGAAATGGTAACAAGAAAACAGCTTACCAGGGGATAACAGTGGTCACAGCTGCACTTGGGTTCCTCACCAATTTCGAAGACATTTACAGGCTTTGGGCTTTCATCGCTCAGTTCTTGGATGCAGACTTTGTGGAGAAGGAAAGATGGAGATATACAGCTCTGAACCAAAAGACTGTTGAAGTGTAAGCATATTATCATATTAATCCTTTATATAGTCGTTTTTTTTGGCTAATTATTATGAAGTGTATATAGTCTGCGGAGTGAAAGTCCCCCTCAAAATTGTAAGCTTAACTGATGCAAAACTATGAAAGAAAAAGTAAAGGTCTATCATCAATTCTTCTGGATAGTAATGTTCAATAATAAAGATCCCTTGCAAAAACTATACACATGCATCAACCGGTTAGAAATAAATCAATCAATCCATTTAGTAACTTCAATAATTAAACATGCTTGACAGCATTCTTTAAAGGAACTACACATGCATCAACCAGTTAGTATCAAAATCAATAATTAAACATGCTTGATGAATGTATTTATACACATGCACACGCTGAGAGTACGCTCGTAAGAATGACCTTACCAGTTCCACAACTGACATTAGCATGGTATTAAACAGTTCTAACGACTCGTTTGGAGATTTGCACTGCACCAATCCGCTTATCATAGAAGTCCAAGAAATAACATCTCTTTCCGGAGGGGTGGGGTGGGGGGGGGGGGAGGGAGCTCCATGAGGAGCTGTTTTGCCTCTCATAAATATACTCACTTGACGTACACATCCAATAGTGCATTATTTACCACCAAGTCCCTTTCAAAGGCATGCTTCAAGATCAACCCATCCCCATATTCACATAACCAAGGCACCCACATGCTACAAACACTTAACAAAGGCTGCAATATTCAGCTTGACATCCATTTTCAGGAAAGTATTACAGCATCATTAATAGACTTTCGCCTTATATATCCTGATCAGGAGACTACATCTCTCAGAAGCATGTCATCAAACACCTTATTGGCATCAATACATCTGCTACAAACACCATAAAAAATGAAGAAGTAAGATTTTCCCAAGCATAGTCTACAAAGCCAACAGATTTTTCAAAGAATTCAGCAACTTTATTACTTACAAATTCATCAAGAACTAAACCGGATATAATTAGTTGAGCATGAATCTGCTCAAAGGACCCAAGGTTCTTGCAACCAGTATAAATCAACTCTAAAATGGTCCATTTCAAACAATGAATGGTCCTATTAATATTGAGTTAAATCTACCCATTTCGAGAATAGTTATACAACATCTTGAATTCTTGATCTATAATAAGTGCCCACGTAATTAAACAAGAAAAATGACTCCTTGACTAAGCCATTTCAAGATAACTAAATTATTTCTCTCCACACAAATACATTGTATATGCATGGCATGCCCCACTAACACAAGGAACAAAGACGGACATAGTGAGCCAGACAGACTGATTAAGTAGATTATGAAGTATATAAATCGTATGCTTACCCCGATTTGAAGCGTTAATTACGTCTGTGTAACTGTGATCAGTGGCGAAGCTAGAAACTTATGTCAGTGGGGATGAAATTATTACTAAGCTATAAATAATTTGACGGGGCTTCGGGGGCAGCACCCCTGAGCCAATTTTTTTAAAAACTTTATACTTTCGGGTCACATATATATACACTATATTACAATAAAAATATAATAAGTAATAATATATGGTATGTATACACTATATTGACTCATAATAGACTTTTTTAATTTATAAGTAAGTAATTCATTATTTATTTTTAAAAATAATATAAATTATATTATTATTTAGTTTAAAATATTACAGAGAGATATACATATATCGAGAGGATATGAGTCATATGTCAATAAATTTGATTGACAAAGTTATAAAATTTCAATTTGACCCCGTATAATAGAAAATTTATAAAATTTCAGTGGGGGCAATATATATATATAATACTTAAAATTTTTAAAATTTACCTTACATTATAAAACAAAAAAAAATTCAGTGGGGTTGATTGACCCCACAAGTGTCTATGTGGCTTCGACAGTGATTGTGATTATAACTTTATGAAAGGGTAAATATGGCTGTGTAATCAAATTTTAAGATTTTGCTCCCGTTACACTTTTCCTTCGATTCCATTTAATACACAAATTATTTATCTTAAAAAGTTTATTAATAATAATCAAAATAAGTTAATTTTGACGAAAAATCTACATTTAATGAAAGTCTTGGATTACATTCATTTTTGAAACCATTATACTACTAAATATTATAAATTAATTGACATGTATTAATTTTAATCATATTATCCAAAACTATAAAAATATAATATATTGGATAGAAAGTATAATAGAAGGGAGTCGAGTCCCAAATTTTACTCGTAAAGGAGTTGTAGTTTACAACATCTTTAATTTTACCAAAACGGAAATGATGTCGACAAATTTGTGACAAAATTGAATATGATCAAATTTTTGTCATAAGTTAAGATAAATTAAAGTAAAATGTTATAAATTCTTATTTATGTCATATATGCACTTAAGTCACAAATCGTAATTCGACCGAAAACATTCGCAATACATAACAAAATTCTTATAAAAAAATAATTACATCTACTCCATTATAATTTAATTTTAAAAATAAATAATAAAAAAGTACCATATTAATTTATAAATATGACCATTTTTGTGTAACTTATAATGATGAAAAAAGTGACCTATATATATCTGTGGTAGAAGATAGACATATTTTTAGTTGGAAGTTATTGAGTGTGGAGTAAATGTAATTAAAGGGGGTGGGTAGTAGAAAACTGGATGGAATACTACTTACTAACAGAAGGAAAATGGTAGATACGGCAATAAAAACCAGAAAACGTTACCCTTTGAAGCTCCTTACCGTTCAGGACTTGCTATATAATATGGTCACACACTTGAAAACACTCACTCATCAGTCATCACTGCGCCTGTTATGCGTGATATTTTCTCCCTCTCTCTTTTAAGAACGTAAAAAGGTTGTGTATAAACAATGGCGGCATCGATGAATCCGAAGAATGTGGGAATTCTGGCCATGGAGATCTATTTTCCACCTACTTGTATTCAACAGGTGATGATCATTTTCTCACTTGTTTGTTTCCTAGATTATTGCGCTATTTCATTACTCAAATTTTTTTTCCCCGTTTTTAATTTGGTTTATTACATTCAATATAGAGTTTGATTTGTATTATTGATGTGTTCATCACTTTCTTATATGTTCTTTTAGCTTGATTCAGGTTCGACTGCAGAGTGGATTATTTACATTTTTATTTTTACCGATTGAACTTGGAATTTGAATAGGTAGTACTAGAAATTGATAATGCATAATGTTATGAACTGAGAATTTACAGTTATTTATATCCGTGACTTGTAGATGATCACATAATGAGTATTCAAAATTTTGAAAAACGCTCGTATGAATAGGAATCTAATTCTGTATGCTTTGGGGAACAAAATTGTTGCAAGTTTGAAGTTAAAAGACCAAAGGTAATTGGTTGTTGAATATTTTATTATCTCTTACTTTCTTTATTTACAACCTTTTGAGTTCCAAACAAAGCCTTTAGGGATGTTATTTGCATTTTTCTTATATTAAGTGGAGTTTGATTAGTGTGAGATATTTTTTACTTTTTTTAGGAATCAAAATGAGGTTCACTATCACCCACCCTGACTCCATGAGTAATATGCAAACAACACGAACTTGTTTTGTTTTCAGAAAATGAGGTTACATAATTAAACATATGCATGCTTGTTCACGGATGATGCTTAATTAAGCCTTTTCATTAAATATTTAGATTTTAATTACATGTGGTTGGTGATGAGTTGATTCGAATGGAAACACTACTTATATTCTATTCGCTGGCATAAAAAAACAGTTAATTTCTGTTTTCAGCTCAGTAAATAATGTTTCATTTTCACATATCTTAAATACAGTACAGTTCTGGTCTCAACATTCATATGGACTTGTTGCACAACTCTGGTGAGATTGAAACTCTAAGCTAATTTATAGTTCCATAAATTACAATATGGAAAGCACTACCAAACAATTCTTAGTTTCTAGGCATATGATTATTATGTTTGTTGGACTTATCAAAAAAAAATAATATATATATATATATATATATATATATATATAAATTTGTTTGTCCGTGTCCACACTGTCCACTTCATTACAATTTCACTACAAAATTGTTATTATCCAAAACATCTTCGATATTAATGTACTTCTGTTATAGGAAGTTCTAGAATCTCATGATGGTGCAAGCAAAGGAAAGTACACTATTGGGCTTGGACAGGAATGCATGGGATTTTGTACAGAGTTGGAAGATGTCATCTCAATGAGGTTTCTTATCTTTACGCTATTAAATATTGCTTTACAGTGATTTGGGTCCAGCAATTATACTCGAAAGAATAGCGGTAGCTTATTCTGAAGCTGGTTTCTATGTCATTAATTATAGTGGAAAAATCATACCTCTTTGAGGGTCTAGGTGCTTTTGGAGTTAAGAGTCAGAGATACAATCCTTCATAAAGAACTATTCTAGAAGTAGGACAGCAACCTGAGGTAATAGCTTGAGTAACATACAATCGTTGATTAGTGACTAGCCTTTTAGTTGGAACTTTAGGTGGTTCTCTAAAAAAGATAGCAAATAAAATTATACCTAGAGTTGAGACTAAGAGGAATGTATAAACCAATGCTTCCATAGTATAATTATAGCTTCCATACCTGTTTGTTTTTTTGTTTATTTTTATTTGTCATCATCTCCTGGATAAAGAAAGAGAATGAGTCAAAAAAAAATGGTGATTCAAATCTTGGTTTTCCACTTACCTTTGTTGCGGACTTGTTGTCCTCAGACTTTTTGACTCTGATCTTCTTTCAATAAACCCTTTTTATCTATAAAAAATGGGCTAATAGGATACTGTCATTATAAGGAGTTTTTTTGTGTGAACAAACTGAGTTTCAGCAGCATTAGTTAGTTTTAGCGTTTATATTTTAGGTACTTGTCATTTTTTTCATATTCGGACTTCAGTTTGACAGCAGTTACATCCCTCCTCGATAAATATGGGATTGATCGAACACAAATCGGCCGCCTAGAAGTTGGCAGTGAGACTGTAATAGACAAGAGCAAGTCCATCAAGACATTCTTAATGCAAATTTTCGAGGTACTTCCAAATTTTCTTTTAGTTTCTAGGTTGTTTTTTCCATTTGGAATTGCCTTCTTTCGTGGCAAGCTGGAATTCAGGTTATGTGGTAAAAAAACCCATTCAATGTCTAATTGAAAAAAAATCATATATACATAAGGGCTTGATGTCAGCTGTTATATATGTGGAAATATTTAGGTGGGGATCCATTAACACAAATTCTGGCAATGTATATTTGTTCTTTTGCGTCTTTATTCTATAATAGAAATCTTTAATGTGATAACGGACCTACTTTGTACCCAAGATAGTGTGATGTACAATTATGACTAATTGATGTTTGTAGCTGGTTACTTACAGTTTTGTCTTTCCACATGCTAACAAACAGGAATGTGGTAATACTGACATTGAAGGAGTTGATTCAACAAATGCGTGCTATGGAGGAACCGCAGCTTTATTCAATTGTGTTAATTGGGTGGAAAGCAGTTCATGGGATGAACGTTACGGATTGGTTGTATGCACAGACAGTGCGGTATTACCTCCTAGCCTTTGTGAATATATGCTTCTTTCCTTTTCTCGCAAGTTTACAAGATTTAATCTTTGGCATCTACAATGATTTCTGATCAAGGTTAAAAAACAATTGTTGTTGCTGTAATCAGGGTTATGTGTGTTTTGTGTTAATTTAATATATCTTGTCAACTACCTAGGAAGCAGATTAATTATGCATAATATTTATTCAGGTTAAAGTTTTATAGAAGGGAGACCTTTTTTAATTTTTTTTATTTTTGTGTTTGCTTATGTTGATTGTATATATCGTTAACCGGGAATCTCTCATATCGTGTTGATTACCTGCTCATACACATCCATGCAGGTAGATTGTGATGATACACCTCTTTTTCTTGACCCTTTTTAATATGCTTAAAAGAGGCCTTTATTTCAGGTATATGCAGAGGGTCCAGCTCGGCCTACTGGTGGAGCAGCTGCCATTGCCATGCTGATAGGACCAGATGCACCAATTGCCTTCGAAAGCAAATTTAGAGGAAGCCATATGTCTCATGCTTATGATTTTTACAAGCCCAACCTTGCTAGTGAATATCCAGTTATGCTCCTCCTCTCTGTCCTTTTTAATTGTCATTTGCCAAACCAAACATAAAATTTTCCACTCCTTACACAAGTCTATATCAGCATTCTATTTTTATTAGTATTAATTTATTTATTTTATTGTTGCTGTTCTAAATTTTGGATTGCAGTTGTCAGTACTACTCTTTTAACAGGTTCAGTTTCTTTGTTTAATTTAATGATGTTTTAAATTTGGTTTTTGCATATGCCATTTTGACATTATATCAGTCTTTTTCTAGAGGCCTTTGACAACTTTTTTTAGCACAGTTGAGCTAGTAACCTTCAAATTATCCTCATAAAATAGGAGTATAGCATTCATGTAGGGAAAGGAAAGTACCTGAGTAAGATAATATCTGTGTTGCTGTTGTGGTTGAAGGCAAATTTGTGTATTTACCATTTGAGTGTAAGTTTCATGCATCCTCATCATAGAACCTCATCCTCTTGCAACACAGGGTATATAGTACCTATTGGTTTCAATAATCTAAAACATCTGTGAACTAAAATGATGAAAAATAAAAAGAGAGAGAGAGAGAGAATAATGTTAGGGTCCCAAATGATTTTCCAAATTTGGGTTCCCAAATTGACGTGTCAATATTACAAATTTACATTCATTGCATCAGAGTAATTAAATATGTAATAATGTTAATGGCATGGCGTGTTGATTTGGAAACCCGAATTTGAGAAATATTTTGGGCCCCCTAGATTTATTACCTAATAAATAATAACATAGTAACTTCCTTCCTATAGGAGTCTAATTGGAAAATTAAAATACTAGTCACAAAGGTTGTTTAAAATTGATAATTTCAGACACAAATCAAGGATGTCAATTTTGAAAAATAAATGCTAGTTTATGAACCAATATTATGCCAAACCTTAACTAATTCCACTCTGGGTTATATTTGCAGGTGGTTGATGGAAAGCTTTCACAAACTTGCTATCTCATGGCATTGGATTCTTGCTACAAGCGTTTCTGCGCAAAGTGGGTTTCCACTCAGAATGAATTCCTTTTGTTTTATCAATATAATTACACGATGGTGGACAGTTGGAGCGTGCTTTTTAACTAAAATGCTGTGCTTTTTTCCTGATACCTATAGGTTTGAAAAATGGGAGGGAAAGCCATTTTCAATTTCAGAGGCCGACTACTTTGTGTTTCATTCTCCTTATAATAAGGTATGGCAGTTTAATCCAAAGTTAGGCTTGTTACAATATATATTCTTTAAGGTTGGAAATAATCTAATTTTCAAATTGGGTTTACCTAAAACAATATATTCTGTTTTATTTGAATTGGCACCGCAGCTTGTGCAGAAAAGTTTTGGTCGACTGTGCTATGATGACTTCATGAGGAACCCCAGGTTCCAATCTCAATAATTCTCGGTCTATTTATGATATACTTTTTTGGGGTTTGGTTGTGAATGGGAAGTAAGTAAAAATGCCATGTCTAGATTGCTGTTTCTGGCACTTTGTAGAAAGGCATTGGCGCTTGTAATTGCTTAAACAAGGTGATTCATGAGTCTATATATGTAATTATTATTAATCTTTTTCAGCTTTGTTGAGGAGGCAGCAAGAGAAAAGTTATCCCCATTTTCAGCTCTATCAGGTGATGAAAGCTATCAAAGCCGGGATCTGGAGAAGGTATATATAATAATTATACATGTGTAGTTTGCATTAGTGAATTTTGAATGATTGTATATTTAGTAGATTCAGCGTGTAGCGTGTGGGGTGTGGTGTTATTAACAGGCAACACAACAAGTGGCAAAACAGATTTATGAAGAAAAAGTGCAGCCAAGCACTTTAATTCCGAAACAAGTTGGCAACATGTACACAGCATCTCTTTATGCAGCATTTGCATCCCTTGTTCACAACAAGCAGCATAGCTCACTAGTTAGTACCGTGGTTCCCCCTTGTATACACACACGTCCTATATATATAATTGCTTACAATCTGTTTGTTTGTATTGATTTTTTCCAGGCAGGTAAGCGGGTAATAATGTTCTCCTACGGTAGCGGCCTAACCGCAACAATGTTCTCCTTCAAACTCCGTGAATGTGAATACCCTTTTAGCTTGTCTAACATCGCTACCCTAATGAATGTCTCAGAGAAATTGAAATCAAGACATGAGGTGTGTGTATGTCTAATATTCATATGAAACATTAGTTTTGGCATGTGAATATTCATTCAGATACTTGATTATATCCATAATATTTGCCTGCCTGCCTGCAGTTCTCTCCAGAAAAATTTGTTGAGATGATGAAGCTAATGGAGCAGCGATATGGAGGCAAGGACTTTGTGACTAGCAAAGATAGTAGCCGCCTCCTTTTATCTCCAGGCACTTGCTACCTCACACAGGTTGACTCCATGTTTAGAAGATTCTATCAAAGAAAATCCGTCGACTAAATTTTGATATGGATTTAATTCAGTTTTGAAAGTCACATTTATGGTAATAAGCAGTTGTAACAAATAGGATGATAGGTGAATGTTTAAATTATTATTATGTAATTCAGTGTACTCCTATCTTAATATTAATTAAGACCCTCGAATTATTATATATTAGGTCCCATGCTTTATTTTTCTTCTCTTTTTTTTTTATTATTGTGAGACTATCGATCTATCTATCTTTCTTCTGTATTTCTTTATTGCGAGGCTTGTATTATCACTCGTCGAAAAAAATAAAAAGTTCCACAAAAAAATGAAAGAAAAAGAATTAGAATTAGAAGATTTGAACAGCCATTTATTTTTTTAAATTAAATAATAGGTTTGATATATGCACGCACACCTAATTGGACCTTTCAAATATGTTACATCAACAATTTTTTTCTTGTACACTTTTTATCATGCAATCAACTATATATATATATATATTATATATGAAGAATGTTACGGCGATAATGAATAATTAAACAAATAGATATAAAATAATGTGTTGAATTTATTTATCTATATTATAAAGCACGAGAAAAGTGAATAGTTATTTTGTGTAAACAAAAATGTGAATTTTTTTATTTTTTCATTTTACCCTTTAAAAGATAACAGCAGTTACTTTTTAAATCTAAAACACTTTTATTTCCTCTCTTTCCACTCATTTATCGATCTTATTTTTTCTCTAACATTCTCTTATTTATTTTACATACACATAGGATATAACATCTCAGTCCCACATCAAAAGATTTGAAAAAAATTTGTCTGTACTTAGAATTAAGTTATTACTAATAGTACCTTCAAGTCATGATCTTTTCGGTGAGCCTGTGGTGGGCTAAGATGACTCAAGAAGATACTATTGGATGAGTGATTTAAAACTTTATTTTAATAGATTTGATTGTATTCAAATTTAAGATTTGACCTGAAATTTGTTCCGAATTCAAGATTTAATCCGAGTTATTTCGTAATATATGTGAGGATACTAGTTATAACTAATAGATGTTTTATTATATATGAAAATATCTAATAATTATAATTAATAATTACCATATACATTATGTTTATTTTTTTATATTCAATTTTTTGTTGCTAAATTATTTTTGACTACATTCATCACCCTCATCTAGGACCTACGTTGGTGGGAGGGAGGATGAAGGAGTCAAACGGTTGAATTTGTGGTTGTGAGATACGGACAATTGGTCATTCATGTAAATAGTATTTGGGGCCCAGCTAACTACAAAGAGATTAGTGTCCCCTAGTTGACACGAAAGCATGCCAAGTGGTTGTGGGATCCACAGGGGGAACGGATACGTGGACTCCACTGAGACACGTTGTCTAATTCTCAACTGAAAGGCCTAAATTCATGAGAAATACTGCTTACTCTCACAGTACAACTTTCATATAACTCTCACATGCACACACATATAAAATATGAGTCATATGCAATTTTTATATAACTCTCATATGCAAACACATATAAAATATGAGTTTAGCATGTCAGATAGAAATTCATAATATATATATGTATATATAAAAATTATGTAAAAATTTTTACTGTAATAATAGTATCGTTGATTCATGAGCCACCGTTACCGTTTGTGAGTGAGATTCTCACGTGTACAATTAATTACCGTGCGAGTCCTCTCATCTCATCATTTATGTGTCAAATACACGTGTTATACTTGCATTAATTTATCTAAAATATGTGTTAATTAAATTAAGTTAATTTTTTTATAAGTTATCAACCATTTGAATGAGATGTTAATTATAAATAAAATTATACGTAACTAAAATGTATTGTATTCAAATAGGATAATTTTGTCATTGAAAAAAATATATTATTCTTGAATTATAATTTAACATCATACAAGGGTAAATATGTAACTTTCTCTATTTGATTCAATCCTAAAAACTTATAAGAATTACTAACTGTTATTTAAAAAATTAAAAATATTAGAACGTTATTATAATTGTCTAGAAGGGACGTCGGTGTAGTTTACTCTCTATCATATACATATAGGTCCAATAATTATAAACTTATAATCAATAACTACTACACACGTTAGTTTTATTTTAATTTTTGCAGTTAATTTTTTGTTACTAAAAATATTATTGTTAGTTGATTGTACTATTTCTGTTTCATTAGATTCTTTAAGATGAAAATTGAGGGACATAAGTTGATGTGTTACAAAATTATATCAGGATAGTTTATGCCAATAAATTTTAAATCTTGTTTGTATTAATAGGATAAAAACGAATCAGATAAAAACTACTCCCTATATTTTATATTGTTTGATTATTGTTAACTTTTTAAAATTAATTAAAGATATTTTTAAATTTAAAATTGATATAGATTCTTTTAATTAATCTAAAAATATTATTTATTATTTCATAATTTTTAATAAATTATCTCAATTTTAAATTTAAAAATATCTCAAATTAACTTTCAAAAATTAACCATATTTATAGAATTTGGAATGAATGGAGTATTAGAGAAAAGTTATCCCATTACCTCTTCAAAAAGTTCATTTAACACTGGAAATGAAGTCAAAATAGACATTAAGAAGTGAAAATGTAAAATGATGTCTATATAAGGGGAGTGGTTAGCATCAAGTTTAAAAATTAGTAAGTTGATCAATTAATCAATAGAGTGTTGACACACAGACAGAGAAATGTTCTCTCTTTTCACGTGTCAGCACTCTATTGATCAATTGATCAACTTATTAATTTTTGAATTTCATACTAACCGGATCCCTATATAAGGTTGGATCATCTCTCTTTTGAATAAAAACACAAATTTCAAAGAATGAATACAGACAGAAGGACAATATTAAGAAACTGTGATTCTTTGTTTTGTAGAAAGAGTTTGGCTTTTACTTTATAAAAAAAAGACAATTACTAAATACCACTTCTTGAAAAGTTGCACCAAACATGTTAATTTTTGTCATGTTTTTAAAATTCAAACTGGGTCGTCAGTTTAATCGATTAAAATTGAATCAGTCGACACTCTGGTCTAATTTAGACTATTAACTCAGTTTCAGTTAAAATCCGGTAGAATCGATAATTTATTCGATAAAATTGATTACGTTGACCTAATGAATTGATTTTAATTATTTTTTTTACTAATTTTTTTAAATATTAAAATAAATCACTTTTAATAATATTATAATTTAACTTTATTATATTTTAATTCATAAATAATAATTTTTTTAAATTTTTTATTAATTATTAATAAAATATATTTTTATATATTAATAACGTAACTGGGATACCAACGATTTGACCTGAACTATTAATCCATCGGCCCCGTACATTATCTAGTTTGATAATCGGTTCGAATCTTAAAAAAAACCGTAGCAAAATGGCAACCCTAAGCTTTGACCTAATTTTAACCGTATGTGGTAGGCCCCACCACGTGTCAAAATCTGGCGGGACCATGATCTGTGGAAGAGTCTCCAGCCGTAGATTCTTTCTCCTCTGCTTGATATATTGGGTTAGCTGCTGGGGGGGTCCTTTGTTTTGTAGGAATCCCAAACGATAAGTTGGTCTCCCTTCCCTTTCTAGGGTTTGATCTCTCTGGTTTTTTTTTTACTATTCCTAAATCTCAATATCATCCATGTCTTTGAAATCTATTAATCCATCATTCACACTATAATACTATATGGTTTTGAAAACCAGTCAACCAATACAAACAACATATTACTGTGCTGTTCATAATCTCCATCTTTTTCTCATCTTTTCCTTTTCTTATTTTGCAATTTTTTCCTGGGTTTTGATCTAATTTTATCGGGTTTCATCTAATTTTTTCTTGGTCACGGTCAAGAATTTTTCCCCAAATGGCATCGTCGGTTGAAAACCAGAACATGGAATCAGAAGATGAGGTTAATAATAACAATAATACCAATCATCTTCAATCTGATCCGTTGTTGGGGGACCCGCAGTTATACACCATAGCTCCGGTGGATTCGGTGGCTCCGTCGAGTATAGTTCCAATTCTGAAGGAAGAACCAACGGATAATGAAGTTGAAGGTTCAATCCCGGTTGGCGTCATGCCGTTAGTGCCTATGAAGCAATCGGATAAATCCATGGTTGTGGCGCCACCGAGGAGGGCTTCCAAAGATCGCCACACCAAGGTGGAGGGGCGAGGCCGGAGAATTCGCATGCCGGCCGCTTGTGCAGCCAGAATCTTCCAATTAACAAGAGAGTTAAACCACAAATCGGATGGAGAAACTATCCGGTGGCTGCTTGAACACGCGGAGGCGGCGATTATTCAGGCTACGGGAACTGGCACGATTCCGGCGATTGCGGTGAATGTGAACGGAACTTTAAAAATCCCCACGACGCCTGCGGCGGCGACTGAGGCTGAGACTGCGAAGAAGAGGCGGAAGAGGGCTTGTAACAGTGACTTCTATGACGTGGTTAACGATTCGGTTTCGTCTTCTAGTTTTGCCCCGGTGGCACCCATTGCTCCTCAGGGGCTCGTGCCGGTGTGGGCTATGGGTGGTGGGCCAGCAGGGTCAAATGGGCTTCATGGTGGAACCTTCTTTATGATCCCACCACCGGCTGGAGCCACCATTGCCGGGCCTTCTAACCATCCTCAATTGTGGGCCATTCCAGCTGGGGCGACCCCTGTTTTCAATGTAACAGGAAGGCCCATATCAAATTTTGTGTCGGCAATGCAACCAGGGGTGGTGAGCTTTGGTGGTGGTGGTGAAGTTCAAGCTCCGGCAGGGTCTCTTTCGAGTGAAGAGAAGTCTAGAAAGGTGTCTGCATCAACTATGGCTCCAAGCTCCAGCTCAACAATAACTACTACTACAACTACTGCAACAACAACACAGATGTTAAGGGATTTTTCTTTAGAGATTTATGATAAGAGGGAGCTTCAATTCATGGCTGGTTCTGCTGCCACTGACCAAACACCATCTTCTTCTAAACCTTGAAGTTAAAAAAAAAAGAGAGAGAGCCGGCCAAAATGGTTGTAATATTTCTCTGTAGGTTTTAGATCACAATTTTAGTAGTTTTTCTTTTTGATGTCTTAGTTTTGTTTGGGGGAAAAAAAACTCATATTATCAGCGTCTTTTACCATTTTCTTGTGTAGTAAATCAATTGGCTAATAGGGTGATGGGTTTAATTAATGCATAGGGTTATTAGATCGTCACTCACTTCGTTGAATTGGAATGGAATTTGCAACAATTTCTTGCTATATTTTTGTGCTCCTGTTTGGGTTGAAATTAAGTTTTGAAATGGGCAAAAGAAAACGCCAAAAGAATTGAAAAAATGTATCATCTTCCACCTCTCAATAGAAAGGGGTTAAATTTTTTTTTTTTGGAATGTTTCAGATTCAAAATCAATCTGGTGGACCAAATGGTCATGGATAAAAGAGGACTAAAAGTTAGAACTTGGGACTAAGACGGAAAATTGGAGTTAATAGTTTCAAAAAAATTGTTAAAAGTAAGAAATTGGAGTTAATATTTTCTTTTGAAACGTTTTCATTTCAAGATTAGTAGTAGCAATAATGTGAGATAAATGTTTGATCATTTTTAAAGGAAACTGTTAAATCCACATTATTTTTTGTTATTTTCACACGGTGGGGTCTATTATTTGGTAATATTGTTAACTTATTGTAGTTAATTAATGGGCTCTACCGTGTGAAAATAATAAAAAACAATGTGAATTTAACAATTTTCTTTTTATATTGTAGTATTTGCTATGGAGGAGTAATCGATAAAGGGCGTGTTCCCGGTCTAATGCAGGAGTGGTTAACATGAAATGCAGACAAAATGTGATTTCTCTCTGTGTGTCATAATATATTCTCTCCGTCCCTTAATATAAGAAGTTTTAGAGAAATTTTTTTGTCCCTTAATATATGACGTTTTAGAATTCTAAGTAAATATTAATTGCTTAGTTACTAATATTATCCCAAGTATTAAATATAACTTTAGTTCTCTTATTATTTTTTGCACAATAAATAACAATCTCTTTTTTTTAATACAAGGACAATAGAGATATTTGATATTATATTTAATGCTATATAATTATTTTTTTAATGTTTGTGCACAACTCTAAAAAATCTTATAATTTTATATTAAGGGACGAAAAGAGTATTGATTAATTGATCAAGTTACTATTAAATTAATTTGATGATAATCGGATCCGTCTAATGTGGAGTCCCGCAAGAGAGTGGGCCTCGTGGGTGTAAAATTGGTTGGGTTGAGGAGTGAACGTGAGTTTAGGCTGTGCACGTGGAAGATGGGACCCATGAAAAGGGTGTATGGTCAGTAGGTCCACGGAACCTGGTGGAGTGGTGGGTCAACAAAGGAAAAAAGTAACAGTAACCGAGGGACAGTGCGCTTGCACGGTGGTTCGCGGGCCAAAATAGAGACGAAGATAAATGTGGGCCACCAGTTTTATAGGATTGTGGAGCCCTCCTGGCCTCATGGTGGTCCCACATCTTTCATCAGAATAGTAATAGTAGTGGCGTAGGAGTAGCCGAGTAGGTCTGCTGTTTTGTTTGTTTTTATGGGGCCGGCGGATAAAGAGGTTCGCCCGTCTGACACGTGTAGAGTCTTAGCTGTGTGTGGGGACCGCTCCTTTAGAATACGACTCGTGGGTGGACCTCAAGTGCCCAACTTTCCATCCTTATCACCACTTTGGGACCCCATGGTGATCAAACTTCTTTCCTATTCCCTAGATTTTAGTTTTAAATTCAAATTACATAAAAAATAATTAATTTTTTTGTTATTAATTGTGTGAATAAATATTTTTTTAAAAAATATATAAGATAATAAATTACCTTTTATAATTTTATCTAATCTTATATATTAATATAATTTGTAATTATAATTCAATATATAAAAAAATCGCAATAGCAACAATATCCATTAATGTAAAAAATTTGTTTCATCGAAAATCAAAATATTTTACAAGTCTTATTATGTATTGTGATAAATTTACGTCGAATTATAATTGTGAAACTTATGAATATATGAAATTGTTAGAAATTATAAAAATATCTTATTTATTACTTATTTTTTTAAAAAAAATTATAATTAATACTTATTCACACAACTGATAATTAAAAAATTAACGTAAACATTTATAATATGAATCATTTATTTATTTATTATTAAAGACAGTTGAGCACTTAACTATCCATAGAATTGATCCGCTTTAAAAGGTTGATTCTACCTCATTGCTTGTATTATTCGATTCGATCCTATCAAATGACAGCTTTTACTTTTATAATTTGATACACACATAATATATTTTCCTCTAAATGTTCTATTTAAGTTAATGACTCTACAAATATAAGTAATTAGTATCACGTTTTTTTTGTAAAAAATAAAAAACTATTATTATCCTCGAAGTGTTTTGTCTTCCTCTTGTGGAAAAGCTAAAATAATTAGGGCCTTGATATCTGGGCCAAGATTTCTTTGGTATAAGGATTGTGGCCCATCACAAAATGCAAATTGCTTACGGATCAGCCGGGAATATGCCACGAAGATTATGAGACTACAAGCCGGGAATATGCCAATGGACCGGTTTATTATGTACTTCTTCCTTGGCATCCAAACAAAGTAGTAATTAATTTAATGCCACAGAAAGAAAGGATGCAGTACCAAAAAAGATACAATAAGTCTAGGGGAACATTGTTTTTGTAACATTTCTAGCAACATTTTTTTTAGTACCTCTAAAAAATGTATAATATTTATTCCCGTGGTCCATACCGGAGATAACGGCATCTTAACCTCTTGTGCAGCCGGAAATAATGGTCCATACCGGAGATAGAAATCTCAAACTTCTTCCCGTGGGCATTGATCTCAAACTTAATAGTTCCAATCTTGGCAAAACTACATACCCCTGGTGTACTCTGGCAATGTCACATTTGGAATTGATTCTAATATCGCTAGGCTCTGCTATGCTGGAACTCTTAATACATCCATTACCAAGGGACGAATTCTTCTATGTGATCTTCCTGAGGATGGAT
The DNA here is from genome assembly GCA_020205555.1 of Panax stipuleanatus. Classification (NCBI taxonomy): domain Eukaryota; kingdom Viridiplantae; phylum Streptophyta; class Magnoliopsida; order Apiales; family Araliaceae; genus Panax; species Panax stipuleanatus. The sequence continues at coordinate 134,446,452 of CM035118.1, read as the reverse complement.
CGGTAGTTATATCGAGTCAAGCCGTGGGTCTAATTATGCCTTTGTGGGATGATGAAGTATCATTTGCATTCCCACTACCAGCAGTCAGTAACTATCAACACAGAAGATTACCCAGAGATAATTGACTAGTTCAGCAGAAGATTACCCAGAGATAATTGACTAGTTCAGAGCAACAGAGTAAAATATCTCCCAACCCATTTGCTACTCTTATGATTCTAAAATGTGCAATAGGCAGATTGAAATTTTAGGGACTATAACGAATAAAACATTTCTTTGTTGAACACCAACTGCCACTATTCTTTCTACCGAGAGAGACAAAGATGTGATGGCTCCTATTTTGTCTACCGAGATAGACAAAGATGTGATGAGATAGACCGAGTAGCATGTTTGTTGTAGAAAAACAAACATGCTACTGGTGCTGCTGCTGGCATATGTTAAGGCTTCCCACCCATCATGGTCTCCCACTGCTATCAAATCCGCCCTCATGACTACAAGTAAGATTGCAGTGCAATGCCCTGTCGCTTAGTTATGGACCATAAAGTTTACTTGCCTTTTCTTTTTGTTAGCAACCATTATGGACCCAAGGAAGAATGACGATGGAGAATTTGGTTATGGCTCTGGGCACATCAACCCGTTGAAGGCTGTTGACCCTGGCCTAATATTTGATGCATCAGAAGCAGATTTTGTGAATTTCCTGTGTGCAGAGGGTTATAACAACACTCTAATAGGACTCATCTCGGGTGATTCCAGCACTTGTCCCACTGACAAACCTGGGACCTAAACTACCCATCCTTTGCATTCTCATTGATAGATGGTGAGCAAATAGATGCCACTTACCCAAGGACTGTCACTTACTACTACAAAGTTTCAATGCCCCCACAGTTCACTGTGGTCATAGAGCCCCCGGTTCTAACATTTTCAGAGGTACTCACATTGTTAGAACTCCAATTGCAGTTTTCAACAACATGCCGACTATTTGGGCGTCTCTGGATAACGCCGGAGAAGAACTCTGAACTATGGAAAGGTTCCACCATTACCAATAAGAATAGGATTCTCCGTGCAGGCAATTAGACTCTGTTCCAGCAGCCAAGACTGGCATGTTAGGCAAACAAGATTTATAAGCTGGATGGGTCTGGATCCGAATAATAAAACTCTCTATATGTGATACAAGTAAAGTGATACATCTGTCACAAAGTGACCCAATTCCAGTGAAGAAATCCGAGTTTTTCTTTCTTCAATAAGCATATATATGCATCCTCCTTTTATCCATCTTTCAGGGAAAATGAATTCCACTGTACATTCCAAGTGTAATCTTCCAACTCTTAGAATAAGAATTGTAATTCTTGTTGCTAGTTGCCTAAGCCACTTATATTGCGATCATCAAGAATAAAAAAATTAGTACAAAATCTTTGGTCCATGAAGTGGAGACCTCTGTAATCTATTCTCTAGTGACCAAAGTCAAAGTAAAAGATCTCTGCATATAACTATACGGTTCATACGGACACTAACTGAGCCTGTAGCATAAGCCATAAATAAAATCAATGGATATCTTGATCCCCACAAGTACAAAACAGTGATGTGAATCTAGCTTTTTCCAGTTCTTCGTTGCTCATGGTCAAGATTCCCTCGTCTCTGTGGATCAAATAATTTTGTAACTATCTAAATCTTGTTGGACCTCAAATCCTTCCACAAATTCAGTGGGTGGAGAGCCCTCAGTTCTGACATTTTCAGAAAGTTAGAGAGAAGTATGCATCTATAGTGAAGGTGAAGGGTTCGCCCATAGTGCAAGTACCAATTGCCAAAGGATAGCTTGTGTGAGCAGACGGGAATCATCATTGTTAGAAGTGATCTTATATATTTGAATGGTGAGAGTATATAGTTTTGAAATATTCTTCTTTTATATATAAAAGAAGATTTTATTAGCATATAGAGAATACAAAATGATACTGGGGGCCATCTAAAAATTTGGTAAAAGAGCAAATTGCACCAGAATTTTCACCTAGGATTAGTAGAGATGAAATGAAACCACAATCAGTGATGGATACCAATTTATTTTCAAAAGAGTATGGCAAAAAGAAGAGGAAACTTTGAGAATTTAATTTTAAGGTGAATGACAAAGCCATACTCTTTCTGAGTAGGAATTCGAGTACAGAATGCACAAGTCTTTCAAAATCAAGAACTCTATATATTAGTTGCCACAAAATGCAGTTGAACATAATTCTTTATATCATGGGTTGCTACCACTTGTTCTAAACTATGTCTAGTGATAATTCTTGGCAATACAAATATTTTGTTGATCTATGAAACAGAAATGCTAGTAACAATTACATACAAGGATATTTTCAGCATGCAAACACTCGTCAAGCAAAAGCTACATCTGACCGTAAGACATGCTTAACACCCTTTGTGACATTCCTTGCTTTCATGCAGCATACACATGGCCCCGTGAATGTGAAACAGAGCCATCCCTTCAGTAGGAGCCACCTATAGAATTCGAACCATTTGCAGCAGTGAACAGTTCTTCATCCACTACGCAACTTACGAAAGTAAACAAATAACAACGAAGAACTATGAGAGAGAGAGCTGAGAGAGTGAGAGAGATAAAGAGAGAGAGAGAGAGAGAGGAAATTATATGGCTAGAAGCGTAGTAGAAAATAAGACAAAAGTGCAAGAGAGAATAATACAACTTGCAACATCCTAGAAATGAAAATACAAGATCAAACGTAACGGCAATATGATTGAAAGGGAAAGACAAAAATGAAGCAATGAAAGAGGTGAGGAGGCAAGAGAATTTACCTCAGCCACAAGATTATTTCTTGGACCATAGAAAACAGTTCTCCTCCAAATAGTTCTTCAGAGAAAGAGTCTGAAGTGCTTTTCAACTCGTTTTTAGATTTGGATTTGGAACCAGCACCACTAAGATATATTAACAAAGTATAATGTGTTTTCTTTCCATCTCCAAGAATAGCACTTTCATCAATGTGCCGTCCAAATCGCTGACCAACATTGCACCTGAAGTAATACCCTTATTTCAGCACACTAGAGAAGCAAATTAACTCAAGATTTGCACAATAAATTCCAGAGGAAAGCAGTAAAAGAAAAGATGAGAACTTTCAATGACCTATAAAATCTAATATTTGGATTTAACCCAACAGTGATTCACATATTATACCACAACAAGCTAAGGTTCAAGCAAATACAGTTGCACTGGTGTTCAGGAACAAAGTGTTTGATGCCTTGACAGTAACAGCTAATAAAAAGGATGTATGGACTTGACTATATTGCCTTAGTCATTTTAGTGTACCTACTGTACCTACTTTCCTAGAAATAAGAAGTGACACGGATTGATAGTATGTATATATACATTTAGGTAATGCTGTAATATAGAACTTTGGGAACTAATAGTATTCAGTTAATGTCTTCATCTCTTGTTCTTCATTTCATCTTCTACTCTCAGTTTCAAGGTTGAATAAACCTAACATGGTATCAAAGCAGATCATGATCTATTCACGTTGTTTCCGCAAGATTAATACATAAGATTCAAATATTTTGAATCAAATTTTTACTTTATGTATTAGAAATCCTGGTCAGTTTTTTTTTTAAATTTCCTGTTCAGATCTGGTTCAAGATCTAGTTTCATTTCTTTCAACTATAGTGAATTTGAGCTATGCAAATATGGTTCAGTCAAACATTCCAGCTAATCGACATCATGGACAAGGTTCAAGCAGCAGCACTCAAACAGAAACAAGTCATGATGTTAATTATATTCTATTTCAATAGATTCGAATACTCATCCTTTGTTCTTACACAACAATGATCATCTGACACTAGTTTTAATATCTAAAAGGCTCACAGGAGCAGATAATTTTGCTTCTTGGAAACGATCCATGCAAATAGCTTTAAGTGCTAAGAATAAATTTGTTCTGGTTAATGGAAGTTATCCAAAACCTGCTGTGGATTCTCCTTTGTTTGCTTAATGGGAGAGAGTAAATGATATGGTAATAACCTGAATTTTGAATACTGTGAATGATGATATTAGTGATGGTATGAACTTTGTGAACTCAGCTTATGAGGTTTGGAATGAACTCAATGAAAGTTTTTCAGGAATTAATGGCCACATAATTTACCAAATTCTAAAGGATACTCATATTTTAGAACAAGGAGATAAATCTGTTGAAATCTATTATCACAAACTTAAGAACTTATGGGATGAGTATGCAGTCTTAGAGCTTACTGTTGATTGTGTTTGTGGAGCACATAAGGTGCAAGAAGAAAGGGAGCAGAGAAGGAAATTGCTACAGTTTCTAATGGGATTGCATGAAAGTTACTCTACTATTAGAGGACAAATTTTGATAATATCTCTTTTGCCTACTATACCTCAGGCTTATGCCTTTATTAAGCAAGATGAAAAGGCTAGGCAAGGATATGTGAATCCTACTGAAAGTTTTGGCCTGTTTACCAGTACAAATCATGATAATCCTACAATTCTAGTTGCTCATAATGCAGGGAAATTTTCTGGTACTACTCAGTTTTCTGCACAACATGTGAGTCATGAAAATCAAGGAGCATTTGCTAAACAGCCTCTTAAATATACTTAATGTAATGGATACAATCATGTCAAAGAAATTTGTTTCAAATTGAATGGATATCCTCCAAATAAGAAGAAAGGGAAATTTAATGGTAATAATGGCCAGAATTTTAGGCCTTTTCCCAAAGGAAAACAATATACAGGAAGTGCAAACATGGAATCCCCATCCAATTTTCAACCAAACTTTCAAACTTTTCAGTCTAACATGGGTCCTCATTCTAGATTTAGCATGGGTCCTCATGCTGGATTTCCTTTTCAACCTAACATGGGTACTATACCAGGAGCTCATGTGATGCCTGGTCATCAGTCTATATATGGATACTCATATGTCAATGGAGCAAATGCAGAATCAGTTGGCTCACATGATGAATATGCTCATGATAAATAAAGGTGCTAAATTACCAAACGATCATGTTTCAGGTGTGGTTTATTCTATGTTTTCCTCTAGCACATACAACAAAATTTCTTGGATTATTGGTATAGAGGCAACAGATTATATGTGTGCACAGTTAGAAATTATGCATGATGCTAAAACCTTATTACAACCAATTCACATTATCTTGCCAAATGGTAATACTATTCCTATGAACAAGATTGACACTGTTATTTTGACACCTCTAATATTAACCTTACACAATGTTGTTTTTGTTCCAAATTTCAATTATAACTTGTTGTCTGTAACCAAGTTAACAAAAGATTCAAGTTGTTCAATTCTATTCCAAGATTCAAGTTGTTCAATTCTATTCCATTCACATCTGTGCCTTTTTCAGGCCCAGAACCAGATGACAATTCTGGCCATTGGTAAGGAGCATGGTGGTTTATATCATCTGCATATTTCTCAATCTACTGTGACCACTGATGCAGTTGATAGTCCTGCTTTTGTTCAATTTTTAGTTCAACCTTCTGTTAATTCTAGTCTAATAAATAAAGCCAGTGCATTGTGGCACATGAGGCTTGGGCATGCCTCTACTACAATTCTTCATAAAATTCCATGTATCACATCTTTTGTGTCTGAAACTTGTAACAAGACCTGTCCTATATGTCCTATTTCCAAGCAATGTAAACTTTCATTTCTTAAATCTAGTACAAGTCATGCTACTTCAGTTTTTCAATTGTTACGTACTGATGTTTGGGGACCATATGCTTTTGACACAACAAGAGGCTGCAAATATTTCCTCACTATAGTAGATGATCATTCTAGGGCCACATGGACTTTTCTAATGACCACAAAACAACATGTGTTTTAGATTCTTCTTGATTTCTTTTCTTATATTAATAATCAATTTCATACCACAGTTAAAATCATCAGAACTGATAATGGAAGTGAGTTTTTTTAATAAGCATCTCTCACCTTTTCTGGCATCTCATGGTGTTATTCATCAAAGTCTTTCTGTAGATAATCCTCAACAAAATGGAAGAGTGGAAAGAAAACACAGACAACTTTTAGAGATAACTAGAGCTTTGAGGTTTCATGCTGGTCTACCTATCCAGTATTGGGGGGAATGTTTACTCACTGCCACATATATTTTAAATAGATTGCCTACACCTGTTGTGACACCCCCAAATCCGGGTACTTCACTTCCGCGGGATTTGGTGTTCACTGTACAAATATTATCTATCTATCTACCCATAATAAATGCAAACCATGCAATAAATAGAAATAAATCCTCCCCTTGTGGGTTACAACATCTGAATAATAAATACAATCTCAGGTACTACTAACCTTAAATATCTGTGCGGAACATAACCAATTAAATAAGTCTTACACAACTGTAATATAAGTCTGAAACATAAACATATAAAGTAAACAACAAGTCTTCATCACTTGTTGACCTTGCCTTTGCCTTTGCTAGAAGAAGGCTCGTCGGACCTTTCGTTCTTAACTGCAATGTTATTATTACGCAAAAGTGAGCACGATTGCCCACAAGTATAATTGATATAACAATAATATAATAGCATGCTAGTGAATCAAAGACGTCTGAATAAAGAAACTCAACTTTTGACTCAAGAATGAATAACAAAAATCAAAAGAACATCTGAGGGTCATAAGACCTCGAACTATGTCATAGGTTGTAAAGTGTTTAAGCTTTAAACCTTTAACAGTTATAAGACTATGGACTCTACTTCTCGTACTTAGGGGGATCAGCCCTTAGTACCATACTGTGCACAATATCTCAACGCTAAAGCGTAAATAATCCCCTATACAGGGTTGTTCATCTCAGTTTGACATTAGAGTTCGCACCAAAGGAAGTTTGGTTTGGTTAATAGTTCTAGAATTTAGAACGCTCATCAACTATGGACTAGTCGAATCAATAAGGGTTCGCTAGTCTTACAAGATTTAACAATAAACTGATAATCAATTCGAATAATAATTCTCAAGAGGTATACAATCGAATAAGTATTGTATAATTGGAATCATGCTTTAAAAGAATTATAACATCTAATATGAAATCTTGAACTTGAACAATTAAGAACAAGAACTTACTCGATATAGAATACAAGTCTAAGACTTAATCAATGAATAATTTAGAATTTAAGGAACTTGCTCAATAAAGTAAAGTTTAGAAACTTGCTCAATTTAAAGGTTTGAATTTAAAAAACTTGCCTCTTGCACAAGCTACAGATAATTCTCGTTCCTTATTAAATCCTACATATCAATACGTTCACAATACACATTAATTAATAACTCGATATACGTATCGAACCATCACATTGTTCTTTGAACTCATTATCCGACTTATTGAATAATGGTTTAAGTTACGAATTTAACTTATTAATCGCTCACGTGATATAAGTTATTAACATCTTAATATATGTTTAACATGTCTCCATGTTCATTACATTAGGTTTTAAAACACATCTCGAATACATGAACACTTCAGAAAAAAAATTCGGAATTCTGCAGGCGGCGCGGCCGCGCGCAATATACTCTATGGTGCGGCGCGGCCGCCCGGGGACGCAGGCTCAGTTTTTGGCAGTTCGCGAAGAACACAGAACAGCCCAAATAAAACTAACGTAATGAATTGTAAGGCTACCCATAATGTAAAAACTTTACATAAACATCATACGATGTTCTTAACATGATTCTAACACTTTAGTTCACGTAATTACGCAAAGCACAACATTTAATTCCACTGTTTTTCATATTTTGTAAACTTTGAAGAAAATACATGAATTTCAACGTTACAGATTCGTTAATTCACCGAATCCGTCCGTTTAAATTTTGTTTTGTTCGTTTAAACGTACATAATCATATACAAGTGTCAATTTAAGTTAAACAAACGAGTAAAGCATGTAAATTTTGTACATAAGGGTTATATATATGTGTTCTTCATATTTTCATACACTGAGACTTTTAATAACCCAATCAAAACATAATTACATGAATTTAATCACTGTAAAGCATGCATATATGGTTTAGAGCATGTTATGAACATCAATTAATATATATATAGCCATATAATGAACAAATGTCAATTTTCCCATTCGCAGAGAACTTTTTAAAAACATGTAATTGGAAAAACTCTGTAATTTTTGAAAACCCAATTAAGACATTTTTCATGGATTAATTTCTCAAAAACAGATATAAATCACATACAATTGAGTTATGTATGTCAATAAACATTTAACATCAAATAATAAACAACAATTCATGAATTACCAATTTCAGAGACCTCAGTTGGGAGAAAAATATACTACGTGAAATAAAAATTGGGATGTAGGGATTACCCTTGCAGTCTCTGATTGAAGGTGATATACACTTGAATTCTCCAACTCTCTCTATCTTTTCTCTTTGTGTTTTCTCTCTATTTTCTTTAACTGATGAAAGGGGAAAACTGATATATGATATATATGATATATGATGTATAATATATAATACGTATATGTATGCTCTCATAATGGGTGAGTGGTCGTCAATTAATCCCATAGTGGGTTAACTGACCAACTCCCCTTAAGGTCTTGTTTGCTTGTCCTCCCTTATTCTTCCTTTCCTTTTATTTTAATTAAGTTACTATAATATAGTTTAATAATGTCACACTTTTAATTAATCAATTAATCTTATTTAAATCAATTAAATAAAATAGCATGACTCCACAATAAATCACATAGTCACATAATTAAAATTCTTAGTTATTAATTAGGTCAAATCATTAATTTTCTAATTAATTATTAAGTTAATTAGAATAACATTATGCTTATTGATTTAATTCATTTAATCAAATAAGCTTAATTAAATATATACTTAGAATATAAAAATTCTCCACATTAATTTAATCAATGTAACACATAATTAAATTAATCTACAACAAATTTGTCAATTAATTATTTAACTCAATAATTAAATCATCGAAAAATATTTATTTAACTCAATAAATATTCAGATTAAATTACAAAAATCTCGATTGTCACATCTTTCCCCCCTTAAAAAGATTCTGTCCCCAGAATCACGGTTCAACTAAATTCGTCCCGTTACATTCTCCCCCCTTACAAAGATTCTGTCCCCAGAATCGCATACACATAAATTAAGTAAATAAATGTGGATAATTCTTCATCATATGCTCTTTGAGTTCCCACGTAGCTTCTTCAGCGTTGTGGTTCCTCCAAATTACATTAACAGAAGATATAACTTGATTTCTGAGAACTTGCTCTTTTCTGTCGACGATCTGAACAGAATTTCATCATAGGATAGGTCTTTCTCAAAATGCAGGGGTTCATATTCAATTACATGCTTGTAATCGGGTTTGTAGGGTCGTAAAACTGAAACATGGAAGACGTTGTGGACATTCTCGAGCGCCGGAGGTAAGGCTACCTCATATGCAACTTCTCCAATCCTTCGCAGTACCTCAAAGGGTCCAATGAACCTCGGTCTCAATTTCCCTTTCTTTTCGAATCTGATCTTTCCCTTCCAGGGAGAGACTTTCAAAAACACATAGATACCCGATTCAAACTCAACATTTTTACGGTGTGGATCGGCGTATTTCTTCTGCCTATCTTGAGCTGCTACCAGTCTTGTTCGGATCACTTTGACTATCTCTGCTGTCTGCTGTACCAGTTCTGGACCAGTAATTGTCTCTAGCCAACTTCATCCCAGTATAGCGGAGTTCTGCATTTTCTTCCGTACAACGCTTCGTAAGGCGGCATGCCAATACTAGCGTGATAACTGTTGTTGTAACCGAATTCCACAAGCGGTAGGTGATCATCCCAATTTCCTTTGAAATCCATGATGCACGCTCTCAACATATCCTCTAAAGTCTGGATCGTTCTTTCACTCTGCCCGTTTGTCTGAGGGTGATATGCCGTACTCATTCTCAACTGTGTCCCCATGCATTCCTGCAATCTCTTCCAGAAATTTGATGTGAAGCGCGGATCCTTATCGAAAACAATTGACATTTTAACTCCGTGCCTCGAAATAATCTCTTTCACATATAACCTTGTCAACTGGTCTAAGTTGAATCTGATTCTGATAGGAAGGAAGTGAGCTGATTTCGTCAGTCGGTCAAAGACAACCCATACTGCGTCGTAGCCTTTCTGAGTTGTCGGAAGGCCAACCACGAAATCCATCGTAATATGTTCTCATTTCCATTCTGGGATCTCTAAAGGTTATAGCAAACCACTCGGTTTCTGATGTTCTACTTTCACTTTCTGACATGTCAGACATTTTGCAACATACTCAGCAACATCTCGTTTTAGATTCGGCCACCAGAAATGCTGTCGAAGATCCTGGTACATCCTGGTACTACCGGGGATTATCGAATACCGTGAGCTATGAGCCTCGCTCAAAATGTTCTCCTTAATCTCTGGCACTGACGGTACCCAAACTCTGCTCTCAAATCTCAGTAGTCCCTCACTGTCCATCTTGAATCTCGGTTAGGTTCCTTCAGATATTTTCTTCCTTACTTTCTCACATTCTTTGTCTTGAAATTGAGCTTTCTTAACTCTATCCAACAAAGTTGTACCAGCTTGCAGTTGAAACAGCTTCTCGTCAATCTTCATCGGACATTTCACTTCCAATTCCAGCTTCTCCATTGCTGAAATTAGCTCCTCCTAAGCGGTTAACATCATTAATTTCTCCCGTCCCTTTCTGCTTAAGGCGTCGGCAACCACATTAGCCTTACCCGAATGATATAAGATCTCGTAGTCATAGTCCTTAATTAACTCTAGCCACCTTCTCTAACGCATATTCAAGTCCTTTTGTGTAAAAATATATTTCAGACTCTTGTGCTCTGTATATATTTCACACTTCTCCCCATAGAGGTAGTGTCTCCAGATCTTCAAAGCAAATACCATTGCAGCTAATTCCAAGTCGTGGGTCGGATACCCCTTCTCATAGTCTTTCAATTGTCGTGACGCATACGTAATGACCCTGTCATTTTGCATAAGCACACAGCCTAGTCCTTTATGCGACGCATTACTATAAACCACAAAATTTCCTGTGTCATCCGGAAGAGATAACACAGGTGCTGAACTCAACCTCTTCTTAAGCTCTTGGAAGCTTTCCTCACACTTCTCCGTCCAAACGAATTTCACCGATTTCCTAATCAAATTCGTCAGCGGAGTTGCGATCTTGGAAAAGTCCTGAATGAATCTTCTATAATAACCTGCCAATCCAAGAAAATTTCTCACTTCCGACGGCGTTTTCGGTTGATCCCAGTTCATCACAGCTTCGACTTTAGAGAGATCTATCGAAATTCCGTCCTTGTCGATCACATGTCCAAGAAATTGCACCCTTTCAATCCAGAATTCCCATTTCAAAAATTCGGCGTATAACTTCTCCATTCTCAATGCTTCCAGTGTTACTTTCAAATGCTCTACATGTTCTTCCTTGGTCTTCGAGTATACCAAAATGTCGTAGATAAAGACCACCACGAATTTGTCCAAAAACGGCTTGAACACTCCATTCATTAAGCCCATGAATGCTGCAGGAGCATTCGTTAGACCAAATGACATCACCAGAAATTCATAGTGACCATATCGAGTCCTAAATGCTGTCTTCGGAACATCCTCTGGCCTCACCTTCAATTGATGATAACCACTCCTTAAGTCTATCTTCGAAAAGTACCATGCTCCTTTCAATTGGTCAAACAGGTCGTCGATCCTCGGTAATGGATATCTATTCTTAATTGTGACCTTATTCAGTTCTCTGTAGTCGATGCAAAGCCGCATCGTTCCGTCCTTCTTCTTCACAAACAACACTGGCGCTCCCCACGGCGATACACTCGATTGGATGTACTTCTTGTCTAGTAATTCTTGCAGTTGTACCATCAACTCTTTCATCTCTACCGGAGCCATCCGGTACGGTGCCTTCGATATTGGAGCCGTTCCGGCTCCAAATCGATCACAAACTCAACCTCTCTGTCTGGCGGAAGTCCTGGCAGATCATTCGGAAATACGTCTATGAAGTCCCTCACGACTGGTATATCTTCCAATTTCGGGTTCTCTTTACGACTATCGACTATGTAGGCTAAGTATCCTACACAGCCTTGTCTTAACAACTTCCTGGCCTGCATCATCGTCAAACAACTCGCTTGTCTAGGCGACTTGCTGCCATAAAACACAACTTTTGACGGAGTCATAAGGTTAATACATTTCCCCTGGCAATCAATTACAGCCCCAGAATTGAATAGCCAATCCATTCCCAGAATAACATCGAATTCCCCAAGCTTAATCGGGATAAGATCTACGTTCATAATGTTACCCTTAATATCCACCCTACAGTTCTTGTGTACGTACTTAACAGAGATTACTTCTCTATTCGCAATCTCTATGTTCATGGGGTATTCTAACTCGTCCTTAGGAAATTTTAAGTTCTTAGCAAAGTCATCGGATATAAATGAACAAGTAGCACCCGAATCAAATAGTACATACGCATTAACTTTATTGATCGGAATGATACCTGACACCACATCCCGAGACTGCACAGCATCCTGCACTGTCATGTTGAAGGTCCTGGCAGTTAGTCGGTTGGTCGGTTGGTTGCGGTTGGTCCCGTGATAGTTAGAGCACTTCCACCGCTGTTTCCCTTGTTTCCTCCTGATCCTGCCCCTCCAGATCCCTTCTTGGGACAGTCCCTTGCCAGATGGTTCTTTGAGCCGCAAGTGAAGCAGGCGCCTTTCTTTGGGCTAGGACAGTTAGGTACTATGTGGCCTTCCTGACCACAATTGTAGCACACTCGTTTTCCCTTCATACAGACCCCCAGGTGAGCTTTCCTGCAGGTCGGACATGCTTCGATCTTCTTCTTCTGACCTCCTTGCTGATTTTCAGTTGATGAGTTGTCAGTCCACCTCCTCTTCTGATTGTTACTTCCTCCCGTGTTGCTTGCCACTAGCTTTGTTATTTCCTTCACTTTCACTCTTCCTCTTTTTCTGATCTTGGTTATACTTGGTTACCGCATCGTTCCACCTTCAGCGAGTATGGCCTTCTCCAGCACCCTAGCAAAAGTGTTCAACTGGAACATTGACACTTTGCTATACAACCAGGGCTTCAATCCCTGCTCGAATAGCCTAGCCTTTCTCACGTCAGTATGCACTTGATATCGTTGAATTTCGCCGCATAGTCTGGTAAGGATATATTTCCCTGTTTCAGCTCCAGAAACTGGACCTCCATTTGGTTCTGCGAGCTGGTTGGAAAATACATCTCGAAGAACATCTCTTTGAACCTCTCCCAGGTAATCACACCTTCTCCTCCCCGGACCTTATTTGCTTGCCACCAATAACTGGCCTCTGATTTCAGTATGAATGTTGCGTAGGCGGTCTTCTGGTCCTCTCTGACTCTGGCGACGTCAAAAACTTTTTCCATCTCCATAACCCAAGTTTGAGCTTCTATCGGATTCATGGAGCCTTTAAACTCTGGCGTTCCCACCGCTTTGAAGTCCTTGAATGTAGTATTTGGTGGAGCTTGTGGTTGATTGTTAATCGCTCCTGTCAGTAAATTCACCAATTGCTGAACGGGGTTAGCATTGGCGTCGTTGTTATTCGTTAACCCTTCCTGGGTTGGTCGACGATTTGGTCGTCTTCTTGGCGGCATTTTTCTGTTAAGAAATACGCTTATTAGATCTTTATTCAATTCTCTAAATATTTAAGGCTTAACTTAAACATTTAGGCACAATCACTTAACACATCATCTCAAATAACTCTGATATTTTATTTAATCAAAAGTTTTAACATAATACGATAGCATCACTGCTATTTACATCAACTATCCCGAGATAACGAATCTACGGGATTTAAAACATCAAAATATTCCTCTGTTCATAAATACATCGGAATTTACATTATTAACTACTAGATATGTTTCACAAAATCAAATGCTCCGATCACTGCCCATTAAGGCGACGAATAGCTTTGCCACGCTCTTCTTCCATAATCCGGGACATCGTCCTGCGATCTAGCATGTATGACGGTAGTCCTTTGAACTGAATTGGGTACCTCATAACCCGATCCTGGGTCTCGTCAATTGCATACTGAAGCGTAGAGTACGTCTCCTCAAGCTTAGCCTTCTTTGCTTTACAGTTATCTTCTACGAGATCTGCTCGTCGTGATTCCCTTACCCAGGCCTCCTCTGCTATGGCCAGCCTTGCTGATTTCTCTTTCAGTTCATTCTTCAACTCCTCTATTTCCTCTGACTTCTGCTCGGTTTAGCCATTCTCGTGAACTAAATCCCACTCTACATTTCCTAGACGGGTGTGAAGAGCCTCAACCTCTCCATCCCTCTGCTCAATGGTAGACTATTGAGTAACCGTCCGCTCCCTCAGCTCCTGAACAGTATCACGTAACTCTATGTTACGGTCATACAGCTCGTCGTACATCTCGACACTGATAGAGCTCGGTGGAAACTCTTCAGGGTCTTCCTCCTCCTCTTCGGCTACCTCAGCCTGAACCTCAATCTCCTCAGAGTCCTCCTCTGAGTCAAACACCGGCACATGCTCCTGACCAACGACTGTGATCAAGGGTGATGGATCTCGTCAGACTAACTGCTCCCAGATTGTGCGGATGTCTCGGGGCTCCTCCTCTCTAGCCTCTAGGGGTACAAGGTCCCTAGGCGGACAAAGTTCTCCGGCATCCGTCATCCTGACAAATAAAATTTTAGGTTTTAGTTATTACGTGATGCTAATCGATACTCTCGCAAGTATATAAGTATAAGCACATAGCACATAAATCAACTTATTATCTTTCTTAGAACTCGATAGGAGTTATCATTACTATGTTCTCGAAGGCTACTATCCTAAGGTTTTCCCCACCTAAGGTTCATAACCTACAGCTTTGATACCAATCTGTGACACCCCAAATTCGGGTACTTCAATTCCGCGGGATTTGGTGTTCACTGTACAAATATCATCTATCTATCTACCCATAATAAATGCAAACCATGCAATAAATAGAAATAAATCCTCCCCTTATGGGGTTACAACATCTGAATAATAAATACAATCCCAGGTCATACTAACCTTAAACATCTGTGCGGAACATAACCAATTAAATAAGTTTTACACAACTGTAACATAAGTCTGAAACCTAAACATATAAAATAAACAACAAGTCTTCATCACTTGTTGACCTTGCCTTTGCTTTTGCTAGAAGAAGGCTCGTCGGACCTTTCGTTCTTAACTGCAATGTTATTATTACGCAAAAGTGAGCACGATTGCTCACAAGTATAATCGATATAACAATAATATAATAGCATGCGAGTGAATCAAAGACGTCTGAATAAAGAAACTCAACTTTTGACTCAAGAATGAATAACAAAAATCAAAAGAACATCTGAAGGTCATAAGACCTCGAACTATGTCTTAGGTTGTAAAGTGTTTAAGTTTTAAACCTTTAACAGTCATAAGACTATGGACTCTACTTCTCGTACTTAGGGGGATCAACCCTTAGTACCATACTGTGCACAATATCTCAACGCTAAAGCGTATATAATCCCCTATACAGGGTTGTTCATCTCAGTTTGACATCAGAGTCCGTACCAAAGGAAGTTTGGTTTAGTTAAGCTCAATAATAGTTCTAGAATTTAGAACGCTCATCAACTATGGACTAGTCGAATCAATAAGGGTTCGCTAGTCTTACAAGATTCAACAATAAACTGATAATCAATTCGAATAATAATTCTCAAGAGGTATACAATCGAATAAGTATTGTATAACTGGAATCATGCTTTAAAAGAATTATAACATCTAATATGAAATCTTGAACTTGAACAATTAAGAACAAGAACTTACTCGATATAGAATACAAGTCTAAGACTTAATCAATGAATAATTTAGAATTTAAGGAACTTGCTCAATAAAATAAAGTTTAGAAACTTGCTCAATTTAAAGGTTTGAATTTAGGAAACTTGCCTCTTGCACAAGCTACAGATAATTCTCGTTCCTTATTAAATCATACATATCAATACGTTCACAATACACATTAATCAATAACTCGATATATGTATCGAACCATCACATTGTTCTTTGAACTCATTATCCGACTTATTGAATAATGGTTTAAGTTACGAATTTAACTTATTAATCGCTCACGTGATATAAGTTATTAACATCTTAATATATGTTTAACAGGTCTCTGTGTTCATTACATTAGGTTTTAAAACACATCTCGAATACATGAACACTTCGGAAAAAAAATTCGGAATTCTGCAGGCAGCACGGTCGAGCGCAATATACTGTATGGAGCGGCGCGGCCGAGCGGGGACGCAGACTCAGTTTTTGGCAGTTCGCGAAGAACACAGAACAGCCCAAATAAATCCAAATAAAAATTACGTAATGAATTATAAGGCTACCCATAATGTAAAATTTTTACAGAAACATCATACGATGTTCTTAACATGATTCTAACACTTTAGTTCACGTAATTACGCAAATCACAACATTTAATTCCACTATTTTTCATATTTTGTAAACTTTGAAGAAAATACATGAATTTCAACGTTACAGATTCGTTAAGTCACAGAATCCGTCCGTTTAAATTCTGTTTTGTTCGTTTAAACGTACATAATCATATACAAGTGTCAATTTAAGTTAAACAAACGAGTAAAGCATGTAAACTTTGTACATAAGGGTTATATATACGTGTTCTTCATATTTTCATATACTGAGACTTTTAATAACCCAATCAAAACATAATTACATGAATTTAATCACTGTAAATCATGCATATATGGTTTAGAGCATGTTATGAACATCAATTAATATATATATAGCCATGTAATGAACAAATGTCAATTTTCCCATTCGCATAGAACTTTTTAAAAACACGTAATTGGAAAAACTCTGTAATTTTTGAAAACCCAATTAAGACATTTTTTCATGGATTAATTTCTCAAAAACAGATATAAATCACATACAATTGAGTTATGTATGTCAATAAACATTTAACATCAAATAATAAACAACAATTCATGAAGTTCCAATTTCAGAGACCTCAGTTGGGAGAAAAATATACTACGTGAAATAAAAATTGGGATGTAGGGATTACCCTTGCAGTCTCTGATTGAAGGTGATATATACTTGAATTCTCCAACTCTCTCTATCTTTTCTCTCTGTGTTTTCTCTCTATTTTCCATAACTGATGAAAGGGGAAGACTGATATATGATATATATGATATATGATGTATAATATATAATACGTATATGTATGCTCTCATAATGGGTGAGTGGTCGTCAGTTAATCTGGGTTAACTGACCAACTCCCCTTAAGGTCTTGTTTGCTTGTCCTCCCTTATTCTTCCTTTCCTTTTATTTTAATTAAGTTACTATAATATAGTTTAATAATGTCACACTTTTAATTAATCAATTAATCTTATTTAAATCAATTAAATAAAATAGCATGACTCCACAATAAATCACATAGTCACATAATTAAAATTCTTATTTATTAATTATGTCAAATCATTAATTTTCTAATTAATTATTAAGTTAATTAGAATAACATTATGCTTATTAATTTAATTCATTGAATCAAATAAGCTCAATTAAATACATACTTAGAATACAAAAATTCTCCACATTAATTTAATCAATGTAACACATATAATTAAATTAATCTACCACAAATTCATCAATTAATTATTTAACTCAATAATTAAATCATCGAAAAATATTTATTTAACTCAATAAATATTCAGATTAAATTACAAAAATCTCGATCGTCACACTTATGTTAAAGTATAAAACCCCTCACGAAACCTTGTTTCTTAAACCACCCAATTATGATCATTTAAAGGTTTTTGGTTGCTTATGTTATGCCTCAGTTCATTTTGGAAACAAATTTGCACCCAAAACCATTGTGTGTGTTTTTCTTGGGTATCCACATAGTCAAAAGGGTTATAAGGTTTTAAATCTTCAAACTAAACATATTTTTGTCTCCAGAAGTGTAGTTTTCCATGAAACCACATTTCCATTTTTAGAACAAATATCTCATAATTCTCAGGATTCTCACCATTTTTTACCTTAGTTTCATCATAATCATTATGAACCAAATTGTTCTTCTCAGGACCAATCTAATCCTATTTCAGTTTCTGATGCTAGTTGTCTTGATCCTAATTCCTCAGTTTTCTCTCCTACATCTTTTGTTTCTAATCATGAAGAGAGTGACAATATTAACAGTGAAGTTCATTCATTTGTTGAGCCTTTGCCAATTCTTTCTAATCAACCAATGATCGTACAATCTTCTAGAACTAAACAAAGACCATCTTGCTGGCATGATTATGATATTCATACTAAACAGACTTCTGGTGTCTTCACTTCTAATGTATCAAATGTTCTTCCCAAACATCATCTTGACCATTACTTATCCTATTCCAATCTTAACAGCTTAATGAACCTGTTTTTTTTTCTCAAGCTATTAAGGATCCACAATGGATCACAGCTATGAATAAAGAGCTTGATGCTCTTGAATCTAATCATACCTGGAATTGGTAAAATTACCTATTGACAAGCAAACAGTTGGGTGCAAATGAGTCTACAAGGTCAAATATCATGCTAATGGGCACATTAAGAGATATAAGGCTCGTTTGGTAGCTAAAGGTTATACACAAGAGGAAGGAGTGGATTACCATGACACTTTTGAGCCTGTAGCAAAAATGGTCACAGTTAAATGTCTCTTAGCAATTGCAGTAGCTAAACAATGGGTTGTTCATCAATTAGATGTCAACAATGCTTTTTTACATGGAGATTTGCTGGAGGAGGTGTATATGGATTTGCCACAAGGGTACATTGTTCCATCAAGCTCCAAAAGAGTTGTGTGCAGATTAAATTAATCTTTATATGGTCTGAAGCAAGCCTCTAGACAATGGTTTGCAAAGCTGACTACTTCTCTTCTTTAAGTTGGGTTTTCTCAATCCAAAGCAGATTATTCTTTATTTACATACCTCAAAGATGGATTGTTTACGGTAGTTGTGTTTTATGCTGATGATATTCTCATTACTGGCAATGACACTTTTATGGTTAATCATCTTAAAGCCATGTTGGACACTAAATTTAGTATTAAGGATCTTGGAGAAGCAAAGCATTATTTGGGGTTAGAAGTCTACAGATCAAAGGCTAGAATATTCATTAGTCAGAGGAAGTTTATTTTAGATCTTTTACAATCTGCAAATTTGTTGGATGTCAAGCCACTTACTATTCCACTTGATCAACACATCAAGCTTCATGATAACAGCTTTTCTGGAGAGCTTATATCTAATCCATCTGATTATAGAAGTTATGTGGGTAAACTCTTGTATCTCACATTTAGCATAACAGATATAAGCTATTCGATTCAATTACTTAGTCAATTCATGCAAACACCTAGACAAAAACATCTTGAAGTTGTTTATAGAATTATAAGGTATCTCAAGTGTACAGCTGGACAAGGACTTTTCTTTTCTGCAGCCAATGATCTGGTTTTAAACGGATTTTGTGACAGTGATTGGGAAGGTTGTCCTATCAGTAGAAGATTTGTTACTGGGTTTTGCCTTATGTTAGGTCCTTCTCTTATTTCTTGGCAGTCTAAAAAGCAATCTGTTCTAAAAAGCAATCGAAGTTCAGCTGAAGTTGAATATCGTGCACTTGCTACTACTACTTGCGAGGTTCTGTGACAATAAGGCAACCATAGACATTGCAGCTAAATCCTGTTTATCATGCTTGCACCAAACACTTAGAGATTGATTGTCATTTTGTCAGGGAAAAGGTGCAAGCAAGTATTGTTTAGCCTCTTAAGGTTTCTTCTAAAGATCAAGTTATTGATTTGTTGACTAAAGCTTTAGGCCGTACCAGTCATTGGTATTTAGCTTCCAAGTTGGGCTTACATAACCCATGTATGCCTTCAACTTGTGGGGGGAGTAATACACATATTATACCACAACAAGCTAAGGTTCAAGCAAATACAGCTGCACTGGTGTTCAGGAACAAAGTGTTTGATGCCTTGACGGTGACAACTAATAACAAGGATGCATGGACTTGACTATATTGCCTTAGTCATTTTAGTTTACCTATTGTACCTACTTTCCTAAAAATAAGGAGTGACGCAGATTGATAGTATGTATATAAACATTTAGGTAATGCTGTAATATAGAACTTTGGGAACTAATAGTATTCAATTAATGTCTTCATCTCTTGTTCTTAATTTCATCTTCTACTCTCAGTTAGAAGGTTGAATAAACCTAACAAACTTTGCCTCGAATCTTAATATCAGAAAATAGTTTGTCAAGTCCAGACCCATAGTGTATCTGCAAGAACAGGATCATCAACAGAAATTCGGTCATTGTCTCTATAAGCTTCGCCTTTAGTCGGGCCAAGACTCCCTTGGTGGACTAACCCAATAGACTCTGCAGCTCTAACAAATGCCTTAGATTCAGCATATGTAAGAAAATTCTGCACCTGAACACCTTAAACAAAGTGGGAACCATTACCACTACATAAACCAAAAGACTATATATAGTTTGATAACTTATTTTTTGCATTTACAACTAAACATACTAATTGTTAACGCCAAGTTTTGCCAGCGCGTCCAATCACCAAATCCACGCGCTTAAACCTGCACAATAACACGTCAGAAACGAAGCTTGACGGCTGGAGCCGCCGGGTGATAGCTCCGGTGTGAGAATAAGTACAGGCTGGTCACAAGGTTAACAATGGAGGCAGTAGTGTATAGTGCTCAAGTGAATATTACCTGTTACCATTAGGTCAAGCCTTGTATTTATAACCACTCTCACCGCCTTTAGAGTCCATGTCCCAGTTGGATTAGGACTCCTAAACATGGCAATTACCATTGTCTGGGTCCAACGTAATCTCTTCTAAAAGTGCAAGTTGGTAGTTATCCAACACTTGCCTTATAGGAGTTGGTATGTAGATATGATTAGGGTTTGAGTCCTTAATCATTTAGACTCCTTGTTGCTCTGGACCCTATCCGAGGAATGACCCTTCGATATGGGCCTTACATACTGGTTTGGACTCCAGCCCGAAGGGCTCAGTAGTCCGATCCCGATCATCACCAATCTAGTCTAGACCCCGGCCCGAAGGGCTCGGTAGTCCGACCCCGAACACCACCACATTGGTCTGGGCTCCGGTCCAGTGGACTAGGATGCCCGATCCCGATATTAACAGCGGAGTCTGGGCTCCGGCCACAAGGGTTCAAATACCCGATCCCGAACTCTGCTACTCCAGGTTTGGCTTCGGCCCATAGGGCTCGATAAACTCCTCTCGGCCCAGGCCTTCAGTTCATATAGGGATCGGAGGATTATATCCGAACATTGGCCCCCAGTCTCTCATTATAATAAGCTTTTAATGGGATATTTAATGAGAGATTGGAAGAGACGCCTGGGTAATCCAACCGACCCATTTAATGTCGTACACGTTACCCCAGAAACGAACGGCCCAACATCATTATTAGACGCCTCTTGAGATTCGTGTAGCAACAGTATAAATACTTCTTCCCCCCTCAACCGTTACTTTTTACGAACTCTTCTCTCCCTAAGCTATATTCAAAAAGTTTTCCAGCAAGTGCGATTTCCGGCAAGTAGCGTTGCCCTTACCTCCATTTCTCCGATTTGAGCTTTTGATTCGTCAAACTCTTCACATTTCCGGCCATTTTCTGTTCTAATGGCCGATTCTAACATTGTTCCCTCCTCCTCTACTACTGATTTGACCTCCACAGTTGATGCCATTGCTGAGGCTTCTCCCGCCACCGTCACTATTGCCTCCACCGACCTGGTGCCAGTAGACTTGCCCGTCGCTCTGGCCGGTGCCACTGCTAACGGCCTCGAGGCCTATATCCGAAAGTGCTATGCATCTGAGGAGAACTTTTCTCATGTCAACACAAAATCCACTCTTGCCCCTCACCAGATCTCGGATATCCGAACCCTGTTTCACATCCCCCAGGGAGTACAAGCTTCGGCTACCGGAATTCGATGAGAGGATGTACTGGCGTCCCGCAGGCGGGTGGGTTGCTGTCCTCATCTGGGCGTTGAAGTATGGGGTCCGATTCCCCCTCCACGAATTTATTGTGTCCTTCCTCTGTTTTGTGGGGATCGGGTTCGCACAACTAGTGCCGAACTCGTATATCCACCTGATCACTTTTATTGCTCTCTGCCAGGAGCTAGGGGTCAGTCCTGGGTTGGATTTTTTCTTCGTCCTGTTCACCTTCGGCAGGTCCAAAGAGCCTGGCCTTCGGCAGCTAAACCGTGTGGCTAACCGAGCCACCTTCAACAAAACCCCTTCCAGCAATAAGGGATGCCATGAACAATGGGTCTTCATCAAGGGGACCAACATCAACCTCCTCCCGAACTGGGCCACTCCCGAAGATCCCATTGTAAAGGTGTCCAAATTCCCGAAAGACAGGCAAGATGCCTTCAAAATCTTCTATCAGAAGGTGAAAAAGACCTTGTGGGGTCTGGACGTTTTGTCCGATGAGGCCTGGCTGTACCAACACGGACGTAAGTACTATGTCTTGATCTCCTTTGTTCTTGAAATTAATTTACGATTTGAAATGTAATTTCTGATGCGTCCACTTATTTTTGCAATGACCATCTTCAAGCCGACGGGCACTGATGAGTCTCTTACCCCCCTCCCCATTCGGTCCGGTCCGATCCTTCTGCCCCTTGGGGATGACGCGGGCGAAGGGGAGACAATCCCAATTTCTGAGCTCTTAGCCGACTCCTCTCCTGCCAAGCCGAAGAATGTCACGAAGATGACTGTCGCTGAGAAGGTGGCCCAGTTGAAGAAAGGCAAGAAGAGGGCTCTTCTGAAGGGCTCCTCTAAATCGTCTCTTCCGAAGCCGGCCACCCCGAAGCTGACTCTTTTGCCACCTCCCCCAGTTTCAGTTCTTGCGGATCCTGAGGAGACCGAGGAGGAAACTCTGAGGCCTCGCCCCAAGAAGCTGAAACTTGTAGATGAGCCCGACCTTCAGATGGTCGAGGTCTAGCCGGATGCTGCCCCGCAGACTCCTATTGTCCAACTGTCTGCTGAGGTCATGCCCTCTGCCGCTGCCGGCCCGTCTGCCTAAGCCGGTCCTTCCGAACGGTCTCCAACTGAATCGTTTTGGCCGAAAAGCCCGTCGGAAGCGTTCCCTTTCGACCGCTTGGACTACTTCAAGCTTCCTGCTGATGATGCCCGGTTCAAAGGGTATTCTGCCGAAGCCTTGATGGTGGCGTATATCAAAGCCCAGAGTCAGGTATTCCCGAAAGCTTTAGCTTGTATTCTCTGATTATCTGCCTGACCGTTATTAACCTGTTTCTTTTCCCTCGATACAGGCTAACGCCATTCTGGCCCGAGCTATCCCCCCTGTCATCAAGGCTACCCGGAAAGAGGCTCAGCTTCGGACCGAGGTGGAAATGCTCGGGTCGGAGGTTCGGGGGTTATCGGCTGATTTGGCCAAGGAGAAGGAAGATCATGCCGATACCCGTACTAAGGTGACCTTCGCCGAACGTCAAGCCAACGAACACCAGAGGCTCCATCATAATCTGCAGAAGGAGTTCGTTGCCCTTGATGGCTACAATAAACAACTCATCGAGGAGAGGGCTCTTCTGAAAGAGAAGGATCTGGATCAGCAGAACGCACTTCTGATCTTCCAGAACCAAATTTCTGAAATGCACGCCCAACACCTGGTGCTGATGAGGGAAAATACAGCTCTGGAGGCAGAATGTGCCGAAGCCAAGCAGTGGGGCGCGCAAGAGTATCAGGAGTCGGCTGAGCTCCGTGATACCATTCTGGGTCAGTTCCCCGAAGGCTATGGAGCTCATAAGGAGTGGGCTTGGGCGAAGATGACTGCTGCTGGGCTTGATGCTGCTATCCTAGACTCCTCCAATGATGAGGCCGATGCCGGAGATGATGCTAATGGCAAGGCTCCTGATCCGTAGTTTAGGATTTCATTTGTAATTTTTTGTCTTCTTTATCTCGTTTGTAACTTTGCCCGATCGGATCTGCGTGTAACTTTGTCCGATCAGTTGAAGTTGTTTGTAACTCTTCTTATCGGATCTGTTCACCGCTAGTCCGATGGGTTTTGTAGACTTTTTAGAAAATAAATGAAGATCAAAATTTTTCGAAGAGAAATCCATTTTATTTCATTATTGTATGAAGCAACTTACATAAGCAGAAGTAAAGAATTACATAACTCTTACTGATAATATTTTCTAAGTCTTCCAGCATGCCATGTATTCTTTATATCTGCGCCATCCATTGTCCGAAGCCGATAGGTGCCCGGCTTCGGCACTTCTGTTACTTCATAAGGTCCTTCCCAGTTTAGCATTAACTTGCCCGTATTCTGGGGGGTAGATGCCTCTGCTTCCCGAAGTACCAAGTCCCCGATCTCAAACCTCCTCTGCTTTACATTCTAGTTGTAGTGTCGGGCTGTTCGTTTCTGATATATAGCAAGCCTTACCGATGCCGAATCCCGGACCTCATCCAACAGATCTAAGTTTAGTCGTAAGCCATCATCATTGTATAATTCTTGGTACTGACTGACCCGAAGTGTTGGAGATCCGATCTCGACGGGTATTAGTGCATCGGTTCCATAGGCTAGTCTGAAAGGTGAGTCCCCTGTTGTTGTCCTCGGGGTAGTCCGATACGCCCATAAGACACTGAGCAGCTCTTCGAGCCACCTTCCCTTCAGTTCGTCCAACCTTCGCTTGATTCCATTGAGTAGAGTCCGGTTGGTAACTTCAACTAGTCCATTCGACTAAGGGTGGGCAACTGAAGTCTTTCATTGTTGGATGCCTAGCTCTTTTAGGAAAGTTTCAAATTTCGTCCCCACAAACTATCTGCCATTGTCCGAGACCAGGATCATCGGAATGCCGAACCGGTATCCAACATACTCTTTGAAGAACTTAAGACATTCCCGTTCGGTAATCTTTTGTAATGGTTTGGCTTCTACCCACTTTGTCATGTAGTTGATTGCGACGATCACAAAAGTGACCTGTCCCTTGGCCTTCGGCAATGGTCCCAAGATATCAATTCCCCACATGGCAAATGAAACCGGGGATAAGACCGAATACAACTCCTCGGGAGGCTGATGCGGGATAGAACTATTTAACTGGCACTTAAGACATTTTTTGACATAGTCCTTTGCTTCCTGGAAGATGGTCGGCCAATAGTACCCCTGCCTTAGAATTTTGTAAGCCAATGACTTGGCCCCCATGTGATCCCCACATATTCCTTCATGCACTTCCCCTTAGTGTGTACTCGACTTCCGAAGGTGTCAGACACTTAAGCAATGGAAAAGTGAACGCCCTTCGGTACATATCCCCGTCAATGAGAACAAAGTTGGGACTCCTGTGTCTGATTTTCCTGGCGTACATACGATTCGAAGGCAAAACCCCATCTGCCAGGTATGAGATATACGGTGTGAGCCAACAGTCGAGCCGATCCAAGGCTAGTACGTCCACCCTCTGAACACTAGGTTTGTCCAACACTTCCAAATATACCGATCCGGTGAAAGAGCTTGCTTCGGTTGTAGCTAGTCGGGCCAGGGAGTCGGCTATTGTGTTATATGACCGATCAATCCCTAGACAGCTGTACGAACCGAAGTATGAGAGTCTGTCTTTTACCACTGTCAGGTATTTTACCATTGGGGCCCCGGGCTTCATATTCCCCTGATATCTGCTTGACCACCAGCTGAGAGTCACTGTAGACCACTGTCTTCTGCACCTCCAGGCTCCGAGCTAATCTAAATCCGGCGAGAATGGCTTCATATTCGGCCTCATTGTTAGTGGCCTTGAATCGAAACTTAATGGCTTGTTGGACCCGGAACCCTTCGGGACTTGTCAGAATGACCCCTGCTCCGCTGATGTCCGAAGTAGATGACCCATCCACGTAAAGAGTCCATGCTGTTTGTAACGGATGTGCCTCGGTGACCGAGGCTACATCTGGCTCGGTGAAGGAGCACTCTACGACAAAGTCTGCCAAGGCATGTCCCTTTATTGCCGTTCGGGGGTGGTATTCTAGAGCAAATTGAGTTAGTTCCATCGCCCATGCGGCAAGCCTTCCCGAGACTTCTGGCCTGTGCAGTACTTTCTTCAACGGTTGATCTGTGTAGACTATCATCAACCGACCCTGGAAATAGTGCCGAAGCTTCCGACTTGCAATGATCAGAGCGTAGGTGAACTTTTCCAGGTTCGGGTATCTGGTTTCTGCGTCTCGAAGGACATGGCTGATATAGTAGACTGGGAACTGCCTTCCCCCCTTTTCCCGTACCAAAGCTGCCCCCACTGCCATCGAGCTTGTTGCTAGGTATAGGTATAGTGGTTCTGAAGGGATCGGTTTCATCAGCAATGGTGCCGAGGACAAGTATTGCTTGATCCCCTGGAAGGCGTCTTTGCACTCAGAGGTCCATTGGAAACTCTTCTCATTTTTTGGCCCCTTTAGAGTGTCGAAGAACGGTAGACATCTCTCTGCTGATTTCGATACGAACCTTCGAAGGGCTGCTATCCGACCTGTCAACCTCTATACATCTTTGTAAGACTTCGGCGACTTCATATCCAGTATCGCTTGAATTTTCTCTGGGTTTGCCTCGATGCCTCTTTTGCTGATCAGATAACCCAGAAACTTTCCCGATCCCAAGCCGAAGGTACACTTTGTTGGATTCAGACGAAGTTTATGTTTCCGAATTGTTTCAAAGCAGTTTTCCAGCTCCGCCAGATGGTCTCGGGGTGACACGCTTTTTACAATCATGTCGTCCACATAGACTTCCATGCTTCGGCCTAGCTGTTTTGTAAACACAAATTTCATCATCCGCTGATAAGTGGCCCCCGCATTGAGTAGTCCAAAGGTCATCTTCCGGTACGCATAAATGGCTCGATGAGTGATAAAGCTTGTCTTCGGGATATCCTCTTTGTTCATCGAGATCTGATGATACCCCGAGAAAGCATCCATAAAACTCAACATGCCGTACCCCGAAGTGGCATCAATCAATTGGTCGATGTTGTTTAATGGGTAGAAATCCTTCGGGAAAGCCTTGTTCAGATCCGTATAGTCGATGCATATCCTCCACTTCCCATTCTACTTCTGAACCAATACCACATTCGCCAGCCACTTCGGGTAGTCAATCTCGAAGATGAAGTCCGCCTCCAGGAGCTTGGAAATTTCCTCGTCGATGTCTTCTGTCTCTCTGGGGCGAAAATTCTCCTCTTCTGTATAACGGGCTTCTTACTGGGATCCACATCCAGCCGGTGTATTGCTACTGACTTGTCCACTCCGGGCATATCGCTAGGTACCCATGCAAAGATATCCGCATATGCCCGAAGGAGATCAATCAGCCCGGTCCGGAAGGGTTCTGATAGGACCGAACCAATCTTTGTCAATTTCTCCTTGTTCCTCGGTATCAATTGTATATCCTCTGTTTCTTCTGCTGGTAGGGCAAGCGGCTCTATGCTGCCTTCTGTGAATGGTTCCATCTCGATAGCCATTGTCTGCTTTTGTTTGCTTACCCCGACTCCCGAAGAGATTAATGTGTTCCGATAGCACCTTCGGGCAATGTCCAGATCCCCTTTTACCTCCCCAATCCCGTTAGGCGTCGGAAACTTGATTTTGAAGTGGGGTATGGACGTGACTGCTTGCAAGGCTGCCAGGGTCAGTCTTCCCAATATTGCGTTGTAAGCCGAATCCACCTAGACAACGAAGAATCTGACCATGACTTCCAACTGCTGAGGAGCTGTGCCGAACCTGACCGGCAGTTCAATGGTGCCCGATACATGCACCGGGTCGCCACTGAATCCGTACAAAGATCCTTCCCCTCCCAGCTCCATCTTCTTTCCCTCTAGATCCATCCTTTGGTAGGCATGTGTATACAGTATGTCACCGAGGACCCGTTGTCAATCATCATCCGCTTCATGTCCACTGGTCCGACCTGAGCTGTTATTACCAATGCCCCATCATGTGATTCTATGGGATTTGTGGGGTAATCTTCATCTGAGAAGGTGATAACCGTCCCTAGGAAGGCCCTGTCCTTCTTTCCCGAGGAGCCCGTGACTGATAGGACTGCGTCCAGGTGCTCGCCTTCTTTTTCTCCCGGTTACACGACCCACCGAACCGCCTGAAATAACATCGATCACCCCCCTGGCAGGCTGGTTCTGACCCGGCTGTGTTTCTCGGGCTTGAGCCCTGTCTTCCTCTCTTGGTTGGGTTCCGGTATTTTCCCTACCGGCCACGTACTGAATCAGCTTCCCATTCTGTATTTTTTCTCGATTAGATCACCCAGGTCAAGGCACTCCTCTGTCGTATGGCCCGCATTTTGATGGTTCTGGTAATACTTATCTCTGCTTCGACTGCCAGGCTTCGGCCTTGTCTTGCAGGGCTCATAGAAGGGTTTGTCCTTGATGTCTTCCAATATTCTAGCTCGGTCGGTGTTGAGGGGGGACAAAACCTTATTGACACTCCTACTTGGGAAGGGTGGTCGGCCACTGCCCAATCCCCCACTGTTGTAGTTTTTCCTCCCCTGATTATCTGATCTCCCATGACGATTGTCCGATTGTTGATTGTTCTGCTTATCTCTGTCCTTGGACTTATCGTGTGAGTGGGATCGGAAATTCCCCATGGCCTCTTCGATAGCAATGAACCCCTCGGCCCTATGAAAGGCTTCCGTCAGGTCCGAGGGGGGGTTAATCACCAGGTCTTTCATTAGCTTCTTTGATCTGCCTATGTCCAGACCAGTGGTGAAGAATCCCAAAACCTGGGGTGAATTTAATTCTGCCACCGATCCCACAGCTTCCCGAAACCTCCTGACATATGTGCCGAGAGTCTCGTCCGAACGTTGTCTCACCTGCATGAGAGAAGCAGTGATCTTTCCCCTTCTCCTGTTGCTCCCGAACCTGGCATGGAATTTTTCCCACAGGTCGCTCCACGAACTAATTGTTCCCGACGCCAAAGTTCCCATCCACTCTCTAGCACTCTTCTTCAGGGTGGTTGCAAACATATGACACTTTGCTGCGTCCGAATGTCCGTAATATGTCATCAGCCTGTCATATCCATCTGAATGATCATACGGGTCTCCCATTCCATCATAGGTTTCCATCGGGGGCATTTTCCTCTTCGGGTCAGCAGTGACCTGATTAATCTCGGGGAGAAGTGCGAGCTCGAGGGTATTCCCAACTGATTCTTTGCAGCCAGAAGCTTCTCCAACTCCACGACTCGTCGAGCGAGGGGGTCGGTCTCCTCCTTACAGGGGGAAGGCCGACGTCTGTCCCTCTCGTAATCGAGAGATCCGATCCTCGTCCTCCGTCCCGATCGGCCCGGGTGATCAGATTTTCGTTCAGGGGAACGACTCCTTCTTCGGCTCCTCCTTTCCTGAGAGTGACTTCTGTGTCGGCTCCTGTTCTTTCCAGCCTCCTCTCGTCGTCGTGATCTAGATCGGCTCCGAT
This sequence comes from Panax stipuleanatus, assembly GCA_020205555.1. NCBI lineage: Eukaryota > Viridiplantae > Streptophyta > Magnoliopsida > Apiales > Araliaceae > Panax > Panax stipuleanatus. Next base: position 134,417,042 of record CM035118.1, on the reverse strand, counting down.
GCCTACGCCTCTTCGAAGAGGCTTCCTGTTCTCTAGCCACCTTGGCCATCTGCAGTTCCAGTTCCTCTTGTTGGAGACGTAAGGCCAGCATGGCGTCCTTATTCTACTGTATTTTTGTCAATAGAATGAACTGACGCTGGTCCTGGCTGTTCTCCACCCGATCCTTATCCCTTCGTTGGTATGCTTGGGATTGGTTGTCCTCAATGTGGGTGTGCTGGCTGGGAGCGAACAGTTAACGTCGTGCCGACTGGGCCTGAACCGAATTGCCCTCCTGGTTGATCGGTCCCAATCGGTCCTTGACTGACGCCCTGGCCAGGGTCGTCATGTGAGTCTTAGCCTTCTCCTTGTTCGAAGCCGCCCTGTCCTTACTGGCCATGTCTTCCAACCGGAAAAGTATAAAGTGATTGCTAAAGCACTAAAAAGCCCTCCTTCTAGCGCCAATGTTAACGCCAAGTTTTGCCGGCGCGTCCAATCACCAAATCAACGCGCTTAAACCTGCACAATAACACGTCACAAACGAAGCTTGACGGCTGGGGCCGCGGGTGATAGCTCCGGTGTGAAAATAAGTACAGGCTGATCACAAGGTTAACAATGGAGGCAATAGTGTATAGTGCTCAAGTGAATATTACCTGTTACCATTAGGTCAAGCCTTGTATTTATAACCACTCTCACCGCCTTTAGAGTTCATGTCCCAGTTGGATTAGGACTCCTAAACATGGCAATTACCATTGTCTGGGTCCAACGCAATCTCCTCTAAAAGTGCAATTTGGTAGTTATCCAACCACTTGCCTTATAGGAGTTGGTATGTAGATATGATTAGGGTTTGAGTTCTTAATCATTTAGACTCCTTGTTGCTCCGGACCCCATCCGAGGAATGACCCTTCGATATGGGCCTTATATACTGGTTTGGACTCCAGCCCGAAGGGCTCAGTAATCCAATCCCAATCATCACCAATCTAGTCTAGACTCCGGCCCGAAAGGCTCGGTAGTCCGACCCCGAACACCACCACATTGGTCTGTGCTCCGGTCCAGTGGACTAGGATGTCCGATCCCGGTATTAATAGCGGAGTCTGGGCTCCGGCCACAAGGGTTCAGATATCCGATTCCGAACTCTGCTACTCCAGGTTTGGCTACGGCCCATTGGGCTCGATAAACTTCTCTCAGCCCAGGCCTTCAGTCCATATAGTGATGGGAGGATTATATCCTAACACTAATCCAATAATATCCACTTGCTACAATTTAGCTATCTTATTAAAACTGAAATCCGAATACATCACACGAATAACTAATTCAAATAATAGAAATTATACCAAATAAGCCTCAGCTTTAACTAATTTCCTTGTTTATCCAATAGATATCTTTGCTTTATCACATCTATTAAGGTATGAATTGATATATCTGCATTACTTGTCTATGAGATTTTTCACATTTGGGGCTATTTGTATATTTATAGTTTGCGCAAATAATAGCAATAAAGATTCTTCAATAAACTAGTAATAATAAGAAGAAAAAAAAAATAACAGAAACACATGGAATGGGAGTTTGAATGAAAGAAAGCATACAGCGAAGATATCGTTATCCTTAAGGCGAGTAATCGGGATATTAGTCTTGGGTTTGATTAGAGGCCATTCCGTTCTTCTGGTTTTCTTGTCATCTCCTTCTTTCTTTCTCTCCCATTTTTGTCTTTATTTTATTTTCTCATTCATTTTCTTTCCTGGCATTGGCTTTCGGCAACGACTTATTTCTAAATGGCTTATAAGTTTCAATTTTAAAATAACTTCTAAATGATTGAATTATAAATAAAAGTGATTAGTAAATAAGTTGTGAAGTATTTAACTGATTTCGACTTATAAGTTAACAAATTATAAAAATTATTAAAAAAAAATATTAATAAAAAAACACATTAATTCAACATTTTACCGTAAGAATCATCGTTATGATATTAATAAAAAATAACATCATTCAACCATAATAACTAAAATCCTAGAAAGAAGTGTAAATCATATTCAAGATGTATACAAATAAAAAATTACACAGCAAATTTTAAATATTCAATTTATTACAAATATGTCTCAAAAACACTTTAAAAAATAATGGAATAAGTGTATTGACAACGATTATTTTGATGTATAATATTATTAACTTTCCAAGTTTTTAGACAATTACTAGTCATTTGAGGGGGAGGGAGGGAATAGAAAATAGGGGGAATAGAGGAGGAAGAGAGAGGGAGTAGAGAAATATGATGTAAATTGTGGTGGGGTGGGGTGGGGTGGGGGGGGGGGGGAAATGAAGGGTAAAATAGTATTTATATTTTATCAAACTTACTTATTTATAATGATTTATAAGTCTTTTTTTTTTTGCTAAATTGAGATTATATAAAAGAAGAAAATGGATCAAGATCAAGAGATATATCCCGCGAAACCTTTATAGCAAGCACATCAGAGATAAACAAATGATGCTAATGCTATAGACAAAAATTATAACTGGCAGACCCTTAAAGAAGGGGACCTATCTATACATCTTCTAAATTTCTAGATAGGAAATAATTTACATTTGATATTATTAATACAATCTTTTTCAATGGCTAATGCGGCAGAGATATTTTCTCCATGAAATCTCCTGTTTCTTTCAGTTCCATATCTTGTAAACCATAGTGGGCAAACAAAGTTTTATGATTTGAGAGTTCATTGAGTCCATCAGAGTGAAACTGATATGGATTAATTGGTCCCACCTGAAAGGTATCCCAAACCAACCATGATATGCAAGAACCTTTCTCCATATATGCTGTGAGAAATCACATTCGAAAAAGAGATGAGAAAAGATTCGACTGTCTGGTTACAGTAGCCAACAGATATTAAGAGGTCAGAGTACAAACCTGTTGTGAAAGGCCAGCCAAAGGAAGAAAGAATATCATGGAATCCGCATGTTGTGCCATACTAATTTACACCAATCAACAGTCGAACTAGAGGAACGAATGGCAGCCCAAATAGTGGAAGCCTTGACTTTAGATTGTCCAGCCCAAAGAACTTGATTAGGACCAAGAGAAAGGGGATTGATGGATAGGAGCTTTTGTTTCATGAGAAGAAGGCTTGCTGAGTTGGATAAGAGGGGAGGTGTAATTACTGATAATTTCGCTAACAGTGTCATTAAAAGAGAGCCTAGAGTTTGTGACAATGGGGTCAAGGGGATGTTGAGCAAGGGGGTGAAGTTCCAACCAAGGATTTCGAATGTCAAGCCCATTTCCAACCTTATATTCAATGAACTGAACAGCTATCTGTCTTGAGTTTTAGGACTTTTCTCCAAATCCAGGATGCATCATAAGGCATAGGAGTGGTCCAAAAATTGTGCTTCAGAAGGATAGTTTTACGAACCCATTCGGGCCAGTAAGAAGTGGAGTTGAAGTTTACAACTTGCCATAAGTGGTAGATAATCTGGGCCTCATTCCATTCTTCAACATTTTTCAGACCCAATCCTCCCTCATCAAAGGGGAGAGCGACTTTTTTCCATGCTAGCTTAGAGCCGTGTTTAGCAAGAGATGCTCCCTTCCAAAGGAATCTATAAAGAGCTTGGTCAATCTGTTTGATGACTGCTTTAGGCAATCAAGAAATGGGTCGACCAATAAGATTGTATGGCAAAGAGTATGGATCGAATATGCTGCTGCCTCCCGGCACAAGTAAGGAAATAGTTAGTCCATGATCTAATTCTCTGGGTAATTTTTGGGATAAGAGGCACACAATCATTGGCTGAGAGCTTGGTGAAAATAAGAGACCCCCAAAAAATTTATAGGCAAAACTCCTTTAAACATGTTCAACTCAGTAATAAATTTTACAGGCACACAATCATTGGTCATTTTTTAATAGGTAAGAAATTATTGTTTTTTAAAATCAACTTATAAGTTAAAAATTAAGTTATACATGAACACTCAAAATAGTAAAACATACTCTCTCCATCTAATTTTATTTGTCATGGTTTGAAAGTACACATCTATTAAGAAAAAAATTTATCTCCAAATTACTCATTTTAATTACTTTATTATAATCTCTTTTTTTTGTTATATTTAATCTCCAAACTCTTTTTTGGAACAATAACATAGAGGGAAGAGGGAGGGGAAAATAGGAGGGTAGTTGTGCTTTCAATGTCAAAGTTAATAGTGTTACCTTTCTCAATGTAGGTCATGTTATTTTCAATATATTTTTTTTAAAATTTAAATGAAGGTATTATTGGAAAGATAAGGCAAAATAATATTAAAAAAGAAAGATGACAAATAAATTTGGACAAACTAAAAAAAAATTAGGACAAATAAACTTAAATAGAGAGAGTAATTTATAAAGTGGTTTGACCAACTTATAAATTATGGTCGAACACACTTAATGGGACTCATTCGGAGTTCCTGGTCTTAAATCTAACGTTATGTTTATGAATTTTGAGCGTAAAGAAAAATATAAAACTTAAATTATGATAAAAATGCAAATTTTCATATATATTTTTACTGAGTTTATTAGAAGAAAAAAGAAAAGACAACTTATTTGTGGTCCGTCACTCCTATATGGAGACTTAGAGCCCATTTGGGGGATGGGGGTTATGGGTAAACATATTTCTAAATTAAATATGAAAAAATTTTGGTGTTTCATTATTTTTTAAAAGCACTTCTAAATATTTAGGTTTAAAAGCATTTTTAACTGAAGTAAAAAATTTATGATGTTGACTTGAGCATTTTTTGGGGTGGGGTAAGGGGGGTGTTCTTGGTAAAAATACTTCTAAATTAAGTTTAGAAAAGTTTTTGTGTTTGATAACCCTTTAAAAGCACTTCTAAATATTAGATATTTAGGTTTAAAAATACTTTTAGCTGAAGTAAAAAATTTATGATGTTGACTTGAGCATTTTTGGCTAAAACACAAACTACGAAATTATCCTTAAATTGTTAAAAATAAAATAAAATTTGATCATATCATTCACTTAACTTACATTTAGCATTAATACATTTAAAATTAAAAATACTTATATAATTATGTAAACAAATATTATTTTAATTTTTTTATAAAAATACTTTTGTCAAAATTTAATTTCTACATTTAAAAAAACATTATTTCACCGAATAATCCCACCAAATGGACACTTAATCTATATACTAAACATTTAGGTATGTAGTATAGTGATTAGTTAATCACGAGAACCATCATATTCGGTAGATCACCAAGTATATAATTATATTTTGACCTATTATTTTGTAAATTAGTATTAATATCAAAGGTTGTATTAATTTCTAATCATAATCTGATATCTTTGTTATTTGTTATTAGTAGTAAGTGTATGATAGTCTAAACGATAAGTTTTTATCAAATACTTTAAATAATCAGTACAAAACAAATATACTATGAGATTATTTTAAATTATCTCATAAATAATCTAATAAAAAACAAACATGTGACTAGGACTATTTAATCTTATATATATGATTAATAGTCTCATGATTATTATTCTTGCTGAAACTTGGATATGCATGGTATCTTCATGAATATTATACTTGCTGGAATATATTTCAATCCTGAAATTGATATAAGAAACATACTATTTTTTTAGTTTCCAATTTTTTTTAATGTGATATTTTGATAACAGAACACTTCAAATATACTTGGGTCTTCAGGAGAATAAGCTCTACAACTTTGTTTGAGAAGACTTGAAGAGATAGAATGAATGTTTTTGGCCTCGACTGTACGACTCGGAGTAGCTTGTCAAGGCCAAAGAGAAATACACCTGGGAAAACCATATAGAAGTGACGATCTCCGGTATGAAACAGGAAGAATATGAAGAAGACTATGTATAGATGATGAAGGTAAATTAACTAATGTGATGGATAGATTAACTACCATATTGGAAAAATAAGGGGAGATATTTGGAAAACAGGGAAGAATCATTTATCAATTCATCTGTGCGAGTCTATTCTGTAAATAATATATTTAAAGGACTAACTGAAATGAATTTTGATGTGAAAAAAATCAATGATACCTATTTATGGCTACTAGAAAAATCAAGATAAGACACTAGCAATGTTTGGGTTACCATTAGGGATGAGATTGAATTTCTTGAAGAATTTGATGAATAATCTCTGTTAGTATTAATAATACAAATTATATTTGATGATTTTTGGGTATGATATGACAATGACTTTGTAGAAGTAGTTTTTGTTTAACATATATTCATTGTTTAACCATGAGTATGAAATTTTTTTATTTAATTAAATTTATCTTGCATATTTTTATTTATGGTTCAATAGTTATAATTAATAGAAGAGTAAATTTATAAAAGTGATATTTTTTTTTCTTTTTATTAGAACTCAAAAACACAAAAAAAGAAATTTTTTATTCTTTTCTATTAAAAACTCAAAAACAATACAAATGAAAACTTCAAGTTTTCTATTATTTTCTTTTCTGTTCTAATTTAAGTTTTCTATTTTCTCTTTTCCGTCCAAAACTCAGAAACAGATTGTAAAAAAAGCAACAAGTTAATAAATAAATTCACATTTATGTGAATAAGATTTACAAAAATATCAATTTTAACATTTATCCCAAATTTTTTTAAAAAATATTATACACTTGATAAACCTTTGCATTAGAAAAAGTCAACAAAGTCAATGGGGGCGGGAAGGTGGGACCAGGGGTTATTATTCTACGAGAGTTTTTTTATACCGATAAAAAATATTATATTCGAGTGAATTTAAATTTTATTTTTTTATATTTTTATTTTTTATTGAGGATTAAAATACAAATAATTCAAATTCAAATACACTATGTTCTAATTTTCATGTGCATGAAGAGTTTTTAAAATAATGCTGCTATCACATAAAGTGGGTAACATAAACATCACATAATATTGACGTGGCCATATGTGATTTGTTATTGAATTAAGTGAGCTATGTTAACAACAAATCACATACTGTCACGTTAGCAGTATGTGAGCGGTATGTATTAATCACATACTGTCACAATAAAAAAATAAAAAATAAAAATAAAAATAAAAATATCCAATTTGGCTGTACGCCAAGACTTATTCTTTGGCTGATTGGCACTTCTGTCCCTCTAAGTTGACATTCACTTTCAAAGTCGTCCTTAAAGTTCAATTTTCGTCAGTTAGGTCCTTAAAGTGGCATTTTATTGGCGTTTCGGTTCTTTCAGCCCAATTTGACAATAACTCGACCCATTTCGACCAATTTTAATCCAACCCGACCCAGTTTGACCCAACTCAAAATTTTAATATTTTAAAATATAATATTATTTTTAAAATAAGTTTAAAATAATAATTATATTTAACATTTTAAAAAAATAATATTTAATATTTAAAATAAATTATTATTTTTAAAATAATAATTATTTTAATATTTTAAAATAAAATAATTATTTTATAAATAGTTATTTTTAATATTTAAAAAAAATATTAGTTTTTTTATAAAAAAATTTAAATACTAATTATATTTAATATTCTAAAATAAATAATTTTAAAAAATTATTATTTTTAATATTCTAAAATAATTATTATTTTTAATTTTCTAAAATAAATATTATTTTTAATATTTTAAAGTAAATATTATTTTTAATATTTTAAAAGAAAATATTATTTTTAAAAATAATATTTACAAAAATAATATTTCTTTTAAAATATTAAAAATAATAATTATTTAAAAAATATATGTTTTAGAATATTAAATATAATTTTTATTTTATTTTATTTTTGAAAAAACAATTTTTTTAATATTAAAAATAACTATTTTTAAAATAATTATTTTATTTTAAAATATTAAAATAATTATTATTTTAAAAATAACAATTTATTTTAAATATTAAATATTATTTTTTTTAAATGTTAAATATAATTATTATTTTAAACTTATTTTAAAAATAATATTATATTTTAAATATTAAAATTTTGAGTTTGGTCAGACTGGGTCGGGTTGGGTTAAAATGAGTCAAAATAGGTCGGGTTTAGACTAAATTGGGCTTGGAAGAACGAAAATATCAATAAAATGCCACTTTAAAGACTTAACTTGACGAAGATTGAATTTTAAAAACGACTTTAAAAATGAATTACAACTTAGAAAGACAGAAATGTCAATCAAACCTTATTCTTTTATGTTATTGTACCCTTCGCAACAGCTAACGCGCCAAACAAGGTGAGCCACGTGACATGTCTTATTCCATCGTCCAATATGGCGGAAGACAGAGATGATTATAAAGAGTGTGTTGTCGACATCTAATTGGTCGGTCCTCCATTAAAGTTTCTTGTTTTGTTATTATGCTTTTGAATTGAATCTGAAAACATTTCTATAATAGTAATATGCCTTCTTCCCTCTAATATATAGCAGCATCCTTATTAAATTTTACTGTATTTTTTTCCTTAGTTTGCCAAAACAAGATAAATAAATAATAGGGAATTTCATGTTTCTAGTTAATGGGGGGGGGGGGGGGGGGGGGGGGTTGGCTTTACTTTTTTTTAGGTGCTTTTGCCTTTTTTGTTGGGTATGGATATGATAGGGAAAGACTAGCTAGAGGGAATTAATAAAAGATATATAGAGAAAAGATGAAAAAGGATTAAAAAAAACAAAAAAACAAAGGAGAGTTTTGTGGTCTGAAAATAAAGAGAGCTCATACATCATTAAATATCAAAAGATCCCTAGCTAGCTAGCTATTATGGTTTTGTTTCTGTTTATGTTTATATCTTTCCTAATGCTTCATTGCAAAATTTTGACATCTTCTTTTTGTAGTATTTTTTTGGGTCAAAATCTAATCAAGTTTTTGTGTTTCCTTTTCTGCCTTTTAAAGGAGAAATCATTTCTTTAATTGGCTTCATACTAATTAAGCTTGTGTATTCTAAACCCGGCCTTTTCTAGGTTTAGAGAGCGAGTGCTCCAAGATTTTTATGTTTTAGCTAGGGTTTTAATTCTGGGCTACGATTGTTCTTGCCAAATGGTCAAGCTGGTTAATTAGATATCATCTGTTTTTGGTTGTGTTAAGGGATTGTGAAATAATTAATTTTGATTCAAACTCCTTCGATCATTTAATTGATCGAGTCAGACTTGAGTTCTTTTGCCATTGTCAGTGAATTTTTTTTAGGGTTTTCAGGGTGGTTTAATTTGACCATTGCACTTGTGAAATAATTAATTTATTTTCGTAGAAATTAAGATTACTTTTTGATCCATTTTTTGGGGTTCTTCTACCTAGGTATTTAAATTAAGTTGCTTTTAGTTTTGGATCGATGTGCGTGGCTGCATTTTCAAGGATCTTGAAACTGAGTATATATTTCATGAGTTGATTATTAATTAATGGAGCAGCTAGGTCTTTAATCAATTAATTCTGAGGGTTAGTTAAATACACTGAGGAGATAAATTAATACGTACATATATATATATATATATATATATATATATATAATGGTGAGAGGAAAGATTGAGATGAAGAGGATAGAGAATCCAACAAGCAGGCAAGTGACCTTCTCGAAACGTCGATCCGGGCTGCTGAAGAAGGCTTATGAGCTATCAGTTCTGTGTGAAGCTGAAGTTGCTTTGATCATTTTCTCTCAGAATGGAAGACTCTATGAGTTCTCTAGCTCCTCCAAGTATGTACATGTCTTTCTCTTTCATTTAACTACACACATATACATATATATATATATATATATACACGCACAACTATCTTTGTTTCTTCCCTTTCCTGATCAATGATCACCTAAATACTATAAATATTTAGTGGACTATATATTTTAGAAAATGATGTCTTGCTAATTTTATTTATAATCTATAATATTGTACTAGTATTAATTTTTCACTCCGCTCAATGCATGTGTACTTGTTGCCTTTGATTTTATCAACTTTATTGTGTACGTGCTCTGATATATTTATTGTGTGTTATAAAAGCAACATTGTATGGCATGGTCTTGTGGTGCAATTCGAGAGATCTCAATACTAGTTCAAAGAAGCATTCTCTCTTTATCTCTCAATCTATAATGATACTGGTTAATTTGGTGGGATTTGATTTTTATGTAGTTCCTTGATTCTGTAAGTAAAATATATCGTACATGCATATGTACAAGTTATATGCCTTCCGTACATTATATATATATATATATATACGGGTAATGATTCATAGTATCTATTTGTTATGAATTTTTATAAATCATACACTATCTTTACCGTTGAAAAAAAGAAAGAACGGTCAAGATTAGAAAAAAAAATCTACGTCCCCTACTATTGGTAGCGGACAATATAATCAGGATAAGGGTTTGACTTGACCAATAAATGTTTAGGGTTTATTAACTAAGGATTAGGGTTTATTAACTTAACCTTTAGTTAATAAATTTTAAACTCTAGTTAATAAACCGTTAATAAACCCTAATCCTTAGTTAATAAACCGTTAATAAACCATAATCCTAAGTTAATAAACTTTAAATCCTAATTCTTAGTTAATAAACCCTAAACATTAGTTAATAAACCCTAATTCTTAGTTAATAAACCCTGAACATTAGTTAATAAATATACTTTGGAGGACAGAGGATATATATAGTTAATAGTTCAACTACATAAATCCATCAAAATATATATATATATATTGGATTAAGGACCAACATATAATAAATGTAGGATCCAAAATAAAAAATGAAACCAGTACATTTTCCATCCAACATGTAAATTCTCAAAATTGTAGGTAACTTTTTTTTGTTGAAGAAACTAGACTATAATTGAAATGAGTTTGGTTCCAATTAAAAACTTATTTTACAGTTTATGCAGTTCATTGAAAACATGGTTTGTGATGGAAAGGATATATACAACCTTAATTTGGAAATACATAACTTAAAGATGTGCATCACCCATTTTCATCATACTATATTGCAGCATGGAGATGTTAATTAGGATTTAACATCATATTACATGGAGCTTTAGAGGAGAGTTTTTTCTACACGCAAGTACGAGCCAATTGATGCTTTATACAGGACTAATATATATATATTAGTTGTGTCCAGTGCCTCCGGCACTGCATCGACGACGAGATTTATCCCAAACTTTGGACGGCCCAGATGATTTATTGAGTGAGCGAAAATTCAAAATCATTTGTATTTTGTTAGATAGATATATATAGGGTAATGATTCATATTATCTATTTGCTATGGATTTTTATTGGACATACATCATTTTTACCATCAAAAAGAAGAACAGAACAAGAATAGTAACTGAAAATTGACGTCTGCTACTACTAGTACCGAATGGTAAAAACTACTAATAATAGTGGATCCTAATCAGAATAAGGTTTAACTTAACCAATAAATATTTACTAATCAGAGTTTATGGTTTATTAACAAGAGTTTAGGATTTATTAACTAGAGTTTATGATTTATTAATTAGAGTTTAAAGTTTATAAACTAAAGATTAAGTTAATAAACCCTAATCGTTAGTTAATAAACCCTAAATATTTATTAGGTCAAGTCAAACCCTTATCCTGATTATAGTGTCCGCTACCAATAGTAGGCGGACGTAGATTTTTTGTTTCTAATCTTGACCGTTCTTTTTTTTTTTCAATGGTAAAGATAGTGTATGACTTATAAAAATTCATAACAAATAGATATTATGAATCATTCTCCCATATATATATATAATGTACGAAAGGCATATAACTAGTACATATGCATGTACGATATATTTTACTTACAGAATCAATTAACTACATAAAAATCAAATCCCACCAAATTAACCAGTATTATATATAGATTGAGAGATAAAGAGATAATGCTTCTTTGAACTAGTATTGAGATCTCTGAAATTGCACCACAAGACCATGCCTTAATAAAAGATTCAAGACAACCTATATTTATAAGTCTAGATACATTTCAACGCTACCCTAAAAAGGATAATAAAAGCTATTAATTAACTTTTCTATGATTAGTTGGAAAGTTTCCTAACTAGATTTATTTGAAAAAAAGGAAACTACTAAATTAAAAATAATATTAAATCTAAAATTATTGGATTTTGCTAAATAAGAAATAAAATTATATCAAATAAACAAAAACTTCATAAATCATAAAATATATGAAAACTATAATATATTTTCCACAGCATTACTTGCACACTAATATCATTCATTTTTTTTAATCTTTCCTTTTTTTCTTTTCCTAATCCCTGTATTTCAAATGGTTAGATCCTTTATGTGATATGGTGCTTGATGACTTGGATGAATACTTTTAAGATATATGAGTTTGTTCGTCCTACTAGTTGAGGGTTTTTGCTTTATTGTTTAGTGCTCATTGTCTGAAAATATTTGTACTAGTTCCAAAATCTGAATTACACTAAAAATGCAAGTTCAAAAATGATTGTTCTGACTTCTATAAATAGTGTCTACAATCTTAATAACATTCTTAGTTGCTATCCCAGTTGCGATGAGAGAAAAGAAATTGAAGGACACATACTGTGAGAGTCAAGGGTAGAGTCAACAGCCACCTATATTAACTCCAGGCCACCACTTTGATCTTCATTGAAGTATTGGAAAATATATCAGTATTTGGAATAGGAGTGGCAATGATGCGTGAATTTATAGTGTCAAGTCATAAGTATTTCACTAATACGATCGTTAATTAACCGTGTTAAGATCCTCAACAATATCACTAATCATTTTATTAATTGTGTGAAATGTGTCGACCAGTTTTATCGGTTTAGTGCACAAATTAAAACTTTTAAATAATGTGAGCCCGAGTATAAATTAGGGTTTACATCTAAAGAAACGGGAGAGAAGTCCTCCACGTGTCCTGAGGCAGAAGACTCGTGGAGGTTGCTCATTTTGAAAATTGATTGAGGGATTGTATTGGTGGCTAGAAGGACGGGGCAATTTGGGCATTACTCAAGTAATTAAGGGTATTTCTGAAATTTCTTCTGAAGTCACATGCCAGGCACAAGACCCAGACATGTGCCAGGCACAAGACCCAGACATGTGTCAGACACGTGACTATTTTCCAAAGAACTCTATAAATACCCCCTTCCACTTCAATAGAAAGGGACTTTTTTCCCTCTGAACTGAAGACACTCAAGAAGGCTCTCTGGATCCTTGATACCCTAGTAGGGCTCTTGGATCCTAGGAGTTCTGCCACGTGTTACTCGAGCAATCGCTTACCTGTTCTTCTCCCCTCTTCAATCAATCAATCAAGACCGTACTCTTTGTGGATTTCTCTCCTCCTCAGCCAACTCGAAATCCTAACCCTAGTAAGGTACGATTTTCTTACCCACATTTCTTTGGCGACTCTGCTGGGGAGGTGCAGAATTCGTGAAGGGTATGCCCACAACACGAAGTGGGAGAACTACAGGAAAAGTTTCACCAACAACTAGCATTACTTCACCGGATCCGGTTCCGAATCAAGCAAATCAAGCTTTCCAAGGCATGAATCTGGATCTCGACCAGCCCCTCTTAGAAGACGCTTCTGAAGGAAGTTCAACATCACAACATATGGCTGATCCACAACAAACCAATGTTAGACAGATAGGCACAGGAAGACAAGGTGAGGAAGCAAGTGGAGAACAAGCAACCACGAATGCTGTGCAGTTGGAGATGCTCAAGGCGTTAAAGTAGGCACGAGAAGGACAAGGGATGATGATGGCCATGATGTCAGCAGAGGCAACAAGAAGGGATGGGGAATTTTCGTCAGCAGTTGATGCAGATTCCAACCTTCAAAGCTATGTTTCCAGGAATTTCGCAGGAAGAGCGAATAGGAGTGGATAATAATAAGGAGAATCAAAAGGCGCCACCAGCAATAGAGAGTCATCAGATTCTAATCATACCTTTAGAGCCCCAAAATAGTGGTGATGTACCACAACTCAGAGTGAAAGTAAACCAGCCTCAACCAATCATCATTCCAATACACTCTAGGTGTTTTCACAAGTACAGATACCGACTATCCCGAGCCATGCCCAACAAACAAGCCAACAAACACAACCAATGCAAGTTTTAAATGATGCAAGTGTACATCGGCCGATCTCCTTACCATATACACCGCCAACACAACAATACATCACAACCCCTCAAAGAGTCCTATACAACAAGCCAGTATGTGACGAAATATGATATACTTGACGTAATCAACCAACTCCGAAGACAGACAACCAGATCCTCAGAATTGGACTTCACTCCACCATACCCGACGTATATACGGAGATAGCCTTACCCAGCAGGGTATATTGAGCACCCTCCACAATTTTCGATGTACAATGGAGAGAAAGGGAATGCAAGAGAACATATAGCTAGGTTTGTAGAGTCAATGTCTCTGTGGTTGGGTTATGATGAAGTGATCAACCACAACCTCTTGCTCCGTGAGTTCAATAAGACGTTGACAGATAGTGCCTTCAGTTGGTACTACAATCTAGAGAAAGGGTCAGTCCAAGATTGGGACGATTTGAAGTTACAATATTTCAAGAAGTTTTTCTATGTGTAGAAACAGGTGACCATCGTGGAATTAATGAGATTCAAACAAAAGCCAAATGAAGAGTTGTCAGATTACGTAGACAGATTCAGGGCTTAGGCGCAAAAATGTGTGGAGCCGATTGAGGAGAAGAATCTAGTGAGCATATGCAACAATGTTGCCCTAGATGCCTTTAAGCCCCACTTGGTCACTAAAGCATGTGATTCCTTTGCAACACTCTCATCATTTGCACAAGACTTGGGAGGAATTATGACTTTGCCCACAAGCTACGCGTTATCGGGTTGTATCGAAGGTTGCAGCGACAAGGGTACTATTGGCCCGAAATGAAGAAAGAAGTAGATGCACTTCAACGACAATGTATTTCACGCCAAGAATACCCTAGGGGAGGAGGAATGTGCCTTCATCGATGACATAGCGGATTGGCGAATCCCATATATGGATTTTTGTGGGATTTTCTACAAAGTGGTAGTCTTCCTGCCGAAAATAAGGATGCAGTCACGATAAAGAAGAAAGCACAACGTTTTTTCTTACGAAACGGAGAGTTGTTTAGAAGAGGGTTCAACGGCAAGCCCTTACGGTGTTTGGAATTAGGAGAGGCCAAATATTTGGTCTACCAAATGCACAAAGATGAACACCAAGGAGGAGCTAAGTTGTATAAACAATTGATTGATCATGGTTACTACTGGCCTAGAAGGGAAGGGATTGCTTAGAGTTTTCCAAAAAGTGTCACGTTTGCCAAATTCATGAGAACTTGATTCATGCTCCCGTCGTGGATTTACGGACCTTAGCAACACCATGGCCCTTTCATACATAGGGAATAGATCTTATAGGTCCTATTCATCCCAATTAAAAGGGAAACATCTCGATCTTGACCGCCACTGAGAGGTACACAAAGTGGGTAGAAGCAATACCCTTAAAGAGGGCTACGGGACTAGCAGTGGCAAATTTCATCAAGGAGCATATTATTTGTCGTTTCGGAATTTCGAATGTCATTTTATCAGCTAATGGAACTCCCTTCATCAATAAGGACGTCAAGAGTCTGATAGATAGATACAGGGTGAAGCATTACAAATCATCACCTTACTACCAGAAAGGCAACGGACAAGCAGAGGCCACAAACAAAACTCTGATCAAGATTCTCTCGAAAACCCTGGACGATCACCCGAAGACATGAGCAAAACAGTTACCAATAGCGTTATGGGCTTATCGAACTTCAAAAAGAAAGCCTACGGATGAAACCCCATACGCTTTAGTATATGGTGAAGAAGCTATCTTGCCCACCGAAATAGAAATCCCTTCGGCAAGGATGAGACTCCGAAGCTTAGTCGAGGAAGAGAATTGACCAGCTGCTCTAGAAGCCTTAACTGACTTTCGAGACAAGGCTAAAGAAAAATTAGAACGGTACCATGAAAAACTGCGACAATAATACAATACTGCAGTGGTACCCCGACAAATTCTGGTGGGGGACTTGGTGCTCAAGACAGCGAATCAAGTCATGAGAAGAACATCAACCACCAAATTTTTTCCCAAATGAGAAGGCCTGCATAGGGTGCGAGAGATCTCCGAAAGCGAATATTGAAAAATATCTCGTGTGGGATCAGATGCTATCTCGGGCCCACTGAACCTGAAATGGGTAAAGAAATATTATACATGAGATAGTCATCACAGAAAAGTTATACTTTTAACTTTAAAAGTAATCGAGGCACCTGACTATAAGTCCTCAGACCCGAAAAGTTATACTTTTAACTTTAAAAGTAATTGAGGCACCTGAGTATAAGCCCTCGAACTCGAAAGTTACACTTTATCTCTAAAAGTGGCAAACGTTATGCTTTCTCCGACAAAAGCAATAATTATTTTCTGAAACGTTATGCTTTTCGTTAAAAGCAACATGATTATTAATAAAATGTCAAACTTTCACTTATACTTGAATAATTTTCTTTGATTTTTAAAAAAGTATGAATTCAAGTGTTGGTTTGCAGGTAAAAAAAACATCAAATTAAAGGCAATTAATAAGGCTAAAGAAACTATATTCTGATAAAGGAAATATATGTAAATGAGTTTTTTTACAAGAATGAAAAAAAAACTACAAAAAGCCATGACATATCAAACTAAAGATGGGGCAAAGTTAGGGCCTCTAATTTAGCAATGGCAGCATCCCGAGCCTTCATATTGGCGATTTTTAGTTTTTGAAAAGCTTGGATATTTGACTTTAAACCCTGAAGTCGGGTGTCCAGTTCATTTGCGGTGTTCTCAAGATCCGAAAGTTGTTCCGAAAAAGAGTTATTCTCGTGCTGATACATAGTAACCTCTGACCGTAGTGCAACAATCTAAAAAGTGGAACCAAGAAGATTCAGCCGATCATGAAAGGGAGACATATCGAAGCCAACGGTGGAGAAGTCCATTAAGCTCACCGCTAAATCTATCCAACTCTTCAGTTTGCAAAGAATAGAAAGAAAGACTGTGCAACTCAAGGATAAGGCTCGCAAGTCGATCCAAAAAGAAAGTCTGGACAGGGGCCATACAGATAGTCAGACGGTCAAGTATTTAAGGAAACCGAGCTAGGAGACGATCGAGAACTTCCTGGCTGAAAGTAGATATCTGAAAACCCCTCCAAGAAATAAGATCTCCACTTGGATTGAAGGAAGATCTAGTATGAGCCACTTTAGAAGCAGTCATAAAATCACTCGGGGTAAAAGATGAAGAAACAGGTGGCTGCTATATTGCTGATGACTCCTTGACAAAGGATGAAGAAACAGGTGGCTTGCTGTGCTGCTGATGAATCCTCGAATCCTTGGTCATCCGAAAGATAACCCGGAGGATAACCGAGGTCACTATATGGCGAGATGTCAACATCTGGATTGAGAGCATCAAATAAGGCAAGCGCATCAACAGGCAAAGGCAAATCTTGCATCTTCTCGCTCTGAAAACAAGTTGGGAGATGCCACAGAAGGCGGAATGGCGTTCAACCCACCCAAAGTGCTATCAACAATACCCTCCCGGGAAATCACCAACTCGGCAGAATCCTTCTGGGGAGGATGAACATCAGAAATAATCTCAGAAGGATTCCCCCTCAAGATAGCAGGAGGCTCATCGATATCTTTAGGCTTATCATATGGGGAAGTAATAAGAGGGCTTGAGGAAATTATTGTATCAACCACAACAAGACCTGAACTCATATCAGATAAAAAGTCCTCAGCATCAAGACTAACACGATCATCTTGCGGTGAAGAAGACTTGATAGAAACAATGATAGGTCGAGAAGGCTCACAAGTAATGGAAGCCGTAGTCGTCTTACTTACAGCACCCGTAGGAAACAAAATAGGAGCATCATCATCCTCTTCATCAGCCTCGTCAATCTAAAAAATGAGGAAATAATGATATGGGGAAGCATGAAAATAGCTATATGAATGGTTGAAGGATATAAATGAAAACACTACAAAGTTTACCAAAACTTTGCGTTGTCTCTTGACCGGATCCTCAACTGCCGACATACTAGAGCTAGCATCAGGGACCACAGTAGAATCTATAGGGGGCATCACCTCAGAGTTGGTAATAGCTGATGCTCTCGTTTTAGAGCGAGTGACTCTCATTTCCTCTGCAGCAGAAGATCCTTGGGAGGAGCTGGAGAAGGTATCCGAGATGAAGCCCATGGTGGAAGAGTTAAGAAAGTAGTAGGGACCTGTGCATGAGGAACATCAGGGTCAGCTGACGAAGGAAGATGAGACTCAGAGATTAAAGCATTACGCTCAAAAAGCCGACTACTAGTGGGCCAACGCTCTAAACGAGTATTAGATCTGGGAGAACATAACATTCTGGTCCGTTGAGGACGTTCGGGAGGAAAAGCTGGCAGCGAACAAATCATAGTATTATCCTGCCACTTTTTAAAGTTGATGAGCCAATAGTTGCGTTCATAAATAGTATCGCCCTTGATGAGCCACTCGTTTACGAAGGGGACTTCATTAGTAGTTTTTGAGTCCGCAGAACGTTCGTCAGAATTAGCCTACAACGAGGGGGATTTGACATGAGAATTCTATGAAACAAGAAAAAGAAGATGAAAGCATTCGAAATGAAGTGTTTACCATGATAAAAGAGAAATGGTGAATCCCGAACAAATGAGGTCGCTTTGAAAACAATCTTTCTTTGACAATGTCCGCCGAAAGAGTCTAGGCTCGAATAAGAAGACTTATCCTGGAAAAGGAGAGATTAAGAATACCTAAAAAGAAGAGGAAACAAAATTAGCAAAGGGCAAAAAATCCTCTAGGGTTCGATCACCTCGGGATTCGACCACATTGAGATTCGTTATGCTCAGGTTCAGCCACCCGGGGATTTCGAAAACCTTACTAGGGTTCTCCCATCCAAGATGGTCCAACTATGGTACCTTACTTCCTTTCTTGGTTCGTTGTCTGATTGATTGGAACAAAGCGCCGCTTAGAGTTCCTTGAAAATTTGCAACGTCGAGCTCTGCGGATCGTTCAGAGATTTGAAACAGGATTCAAAGACAACAAATATTTTTGCACGATCATCACTTCGAAGGCGTGACTCACATGCAGGGGAAAAATGTGAGCCCAAGTATAAATTAGGGTTTACATGTGATTTAAAGAAACGGGGAGAAGCCTCCACGTGTCCCGAGGCAGAAGGCTCGTGGAGGTTGCTCATTTTGGGAATTGATTGAGGGATTGGATTGGTGGCTAGAAGGACAGGACAATTTAGGCATTACTCAAGTAATTAAGGGTATTTCTGGAATTTCTTCTGAAGTGCCAGGCACAAGACCCAAACATGTGCCATGCAAGTGACTATTTTCTAGAAAACTCTATAAATACCCCCTTCCACTTCAATAGAAAGGGACTTCTTTCTCTCTGAACTGAAGACACTCAAGAAGGCTCTCTGGATCCTTAATACCCTAGTAGAGCTCTTGGATCCTAGGAGTTCCGCCACGTGTTACTCGAGCAATCGCTTACTTGTTCTTCTCTCCTCTTCAATCAATCAATCAAGACCGTACTCTTTGTGGATTTCTCTCCTCCTCAGCCAACTCGAAACCCTAACCCTAGTAAGGTATGATTTTCTTACCCACAAATAAAAAAATACAACACAAGTATTTGCATTTGATCCTTAACCTACAGGAAAGCAAGTCATGGAGTTTTTGCATTTAGGTTTGGTCTTGATGTTTTGTTGTATTTTTATGTGGTGTTCTTCATTATATCTAACAAACTATTATGTGGCCCTATCTACAAGTTATGAATTTGTCACATATGTATTTTGTTTAGTTTTTAATAAATTGATAAATCTTTTGTTGATAAAAAATTAAAAAATATAGCACAATTCACTTAATTGTCGAATGATAACGTAATTTATCCATTACAAAAATATATTTAACAACATACAAAATAACATGCTTAGAATAAAAAAAAAGTAACTAAAAAAGCTAAAACTTAATATTTAAGGTAAATGTCAACGTCATATCATATTTATTTCATAATTATTTTAAATAAAGGTGTCTAATCGGTTAAAAGTTTAAAAATCTTAATAACACGTATCTGACCCATTTAAATTTCATATTAAACATGTCAGTCTCTTTATGACAAGAAAACCATATATACTTAACAGTAACACTTTTATTGTATATTTGTATATCATATTCACGATGTGTTACAAATTGTCGCCCTAGAGGCATAATCAGATCAAGTATAAACTGAGCCTTATGTAGCTTTAAGAGTTGTGAGGATCGATCTACTTAATGCTTAGACTTGCTCTCTCTTGAACCAATTTGAGTGTTTATTCTCTTCATGCATAAGTTTTAGACTAAAATAAAAAATTATTTTTTGTGTTTGTACTTGTGTGTTTTTATTTTTTAATTAGCAAATTTTTTCTTCAAAGTACAATAAATAGTACAAACCGCACCTTTAAGGTATAATTAGTAATGAAAAATTAGTCGAAAAAGTACTTATAGTTAGGATATTACAAATGAGTTAGAGTCTCATATCGAAGAAATAATGAAAGAGTAAAAGACTAATATACATGAATTAGCCTAATACCTAATGACTTAACCTTTTAGGTCAAGTTAGATTCTAAACATGTATGTTAGTGTCTTGTGTACGTGCACGCGATGTGCGGACTCCCCAATTCTTTCCTAACAATTGTTATCAAAACAACAAAAGATTGATCCCGGGTTAGTGAACCTCTTCAAAAGATACGTGATGGTGGTTCATAAATTAATCTCAGACAACCTTTTCAAAAGACACGCGATGATGTTGAATTCTCGATGAAGGGTTGATGCTTCCCCAAAGGGGCTCTCGATGGCGATGATATTTGAATTCTTGATTGGTTTAGCCAAGAATTGATTCCGAGAGTGATTATCCGAGAATTGGTGATCCGCGATAATTGAAGAGAAGATATTCAATTCTTGATGGAATTAAGTTGACTTTTGATAGAAGAAAAGACCAAGAATAATTAGCCAATAAGTTGGTGTGCGGTGATTGAAGAGAAGTATTTAAGTGATGAGGAGCTCTTAATGTGATGAACTCACTTGTGAGGGGGAGAATGTTACGATATTGTACAAGTAAATTAGATATATGAATAGGTCTAAGTCCCAATGTACTTAAACTTTTAAATCAGGTTGAGTTCCAAATATGTATATTAGTGTCTTGTATACACGCATGCTCCCTAATTCTCTTCCCCAACACATCCATTACTAATTGTAACTTGAGAAAGTCATGTTTTGACCAAACCAATATCTTACAAATGAAAACTTCACTTACTTTTTGCAATGGCACAGTGATGAACCACTTTGCGGGTTTTTCTAGATCTTCTCATTTTCAAGAAAATCTATTTTTGTATATCTATCTATACAAAGAAGAGTGTGACTTATCAAAATCATCATTTATCCTAAAGGCTAAAAATCTCGAGCCTTTGCTGGCTAATTATTCCTATTCCTACTAATTACAGAAGTCAACAAACAAAAAAGACAATTTTACATTTTAGTCTTAGCTTTCATTTATATTTACATCTCTTTACAGACAGGAATCAAGGACTTCCCGGAACAAAACAATATGGGTTCAACTTAATATAAGAATGTAGATAGTCACCAAGGGTATTATGGGTTCAAATGAATTTGTTGGGAAGCTAAACCAAATTTATAAATATAATATTCTAGATTGTTCTTAATTAATATTAGTACATGAATTGGTGATATCTAAGTACATGATAAATGTATGTACATGAATGTATTTAAGTGTTAGGTTCATGTACATGTATTTTATCATTATTAATGTGGCTCTAGAAGTATCCTAGGAGTCCTACAAATATCCTTGTACTTTGTTCATTTGAAGCAAGAGAGAAACAGTTCAATTCATATATATAAATCATATTTTCTCCTTCTTTGAGGCAACAAATTAGCATCAGAGCCAGTTAAAAAAAAGGGGATCCGAATTCTAAATTGGCAACTAACAAGTCAAGGAAGTCACATGCTTTACATTATGGTGCATGTACAGTTTATACAAAGCTGAAAAGTTTTGAAGCCTTATTTTAAAGAAGCAAGTTATTGTTAGTGGCGGTCCTACATTATAATCAGGATCAAAGGTGTCTCCGAACAGATTTTAATTTTCTTGTCACAAGTACACAACAGAATAATTATATTGTTGTTATGATGGCAAATTCCAACAACATGGCTTCACTTATTCCTCGATTTGGTGGAGAAAATTATGATGATTGGAGAGACAATATAATGTTATTGCTCAAATCAATGGATCTATGGAATATTGTGGATAAAGGCTATGAGGATTCTGAAAACGAAGATGCTTTGACACAGCGCAAAAAAATAATTTGAAGGAGAATCGAAAGAAGGACAGCAAGGCGCGTCTCCAAATTTATCAAACAATTGAAATGCTGGTGTATGAAAGAGTTGCTAAAGCTAAAAGTTCAAAGGAAGTCTGGGAGATTATTCAAGTTACATACAAAGGTGAGGAAAAGGTAAAAAAGATACGCCTCTAAACCTTAAGAAAAGAATTTAAAAAATTAGAAATGAAGGAGAATGAAAGTATTTCAGATTATTTTACAAGAGTTAATTCAGTTGTTAATCAAATGGCATCCAATGGTGAAGTTTTAGTTGATGAGAAAGTTGTTGAGAAAATTCTTTGTAGTTTACCACCAAAATTTGATTATATTGTGGTAGCTATTGAAGAATCAAAAGATCTTTCATCTCTTACTATACAAGATTTTCATGGGACCTTGAAGGCTCATGAAGTAAGGATAAATCAAAGAAATCCTTCTCCTCTTCCTGATCAAGCTCTTAAATCCCAAGTTTCATTTATGGGAGGTCGTGGTTTTCACTATGGTCGTGGTCGTGGTGGTAATGGCAACTTCAGAGGTAAAGACTTTCATTTTCAAGGCAGAGGAAGAGGCTATAAAAATGATTCAAATGAAGGTGGAGAAAATCTGATCAAGAATTTTCCAAGAAGAAGAGGTTGTGGTTATCAAAGAGGTCGTGGCTATCAAAATGGCAGTGGCTATCAAAGAGGAAGAGGTCGTGGCTATTTTGAATGTTACCATTGTCATAAACCCGGTCATACATATAAAGAATGTCGTTTTAGAACGGAGGGAACACAAAATGAGACCGGATTGATGCATGAAAACAAAACTGATGAAAGAGATGTGCAGGATACTTTATTGCTGGCATTCCAAGGTGATAATATGGATGATGTTTGGTATTTAGACAGTGGCGCAAGCAAACATATGACCGAAAATAAGAATTTATTTTCAGACTTGGTTGAATCTAACCATGGACAGGTAAAAATTGGAGATGACAGAGCCTACAAAATTCAAGGTGTTGGTGAAGTTATTTTTCAAACAAAGTCTGGTAAAGTGGAGAAGATGTCTGAAGTTTATTATGTTCCTGGTTTAAAAAATAATTTGCTAAGCACCAATCATCTTTTGAAGAATGGGTTTAATATTCATTTTCATGATAATGCTTGTTTTTTGTCGAAGAAAAATCAGTTGATAACAACAATTGGAGTAACTTCAAATAATCTTTTTTCTATAAAACTTCAGGTTGCTAACATTTCTTGTTTCTCTACCATTGATAAAGGATTTCCAAGTTGTGGCATGACAGGTATGGTCATTTAAATTATGACAGCCTAAAATTGCTAGCAGCAAAGAAGATGGTTGAAGGTCTTCCTCAAATTAATCAAACAAATCAAATTTGTGACAGAGTCAACTTAGAAAACAACATAGAGAACCATTTCCTCAAAAATCTTCGTGGAAATCAAAAAGGCTGTTGGATTTAGTTCATTCAGATTTGTGTGGACCAATGCCGGTTACTTCTCATGGAGGTAACAAATATTTTATTACATTTGTTGATGATTTCTCGAGGAAAGTTTGGGTTTATTTTCTCAAAGAAAAATTTGAATCATTTCAAGCCTTTAAGGAATTAAAAGCTGTAGCTGAAAAATTTTCTGGTTGTCAAATTAAAACAATAAGAACCACAGAGGTCGTGAATACCTTTCAATTGAGAAATATTATAAAAATAATGGAATTAGGCATGAATTGACAGTAAGGCATACACCGCAACAAAATGGTGTTAGTGAAAGAAAAAATTGAACCATCATGGAAATGGCAAGATGCATGTTGAAAATGAAAAAGTTAGAGAAAAAGTTTTGGGCAGAAGCTGTATCCTGTGTTGTTTATTTGATTAACAGGTCTCCTACAAAAAGTTTGAACAATTGCACACCTCATGAAGCATGGTATGGGTTGAAGCCAAAAGTTAGTCACCTGAGGACTTTTGGATGTGTTGCTTATGCACATATTCCGGATGCATTAAGGAACAAGTTGGATGATAAAGCAGAAAAATATATTTTTATCGGCTACAGTGAAAGGAGCAAAGCTTACAAGCTGTACAATCCAGTGACACAGAAGATTGTGATTAGTCGAGATGTCCGATTTGATGAAAATTCTTCATTTAATTCAGGAGTTGATTTTTCTGAAAATTCGCCAAGTTTTTGTGATACTAATGATGATTCTCAAGATGAAAGTGAGCCTATTTCTCCAAGATACTCTTCTTGTGGAAACTCCCCTCAAAGCACTCCTCAAAGAAAAACAAAAAGCTTAAGAGAAATTTATGAGTCAACTAAGCAAATTGATCCAGATGATACTGTATTTTTTGCCTTCTTTGCAGGAGAAGATCTAATTTCTTATGATGAAGCATCAAAAGAAGAAAAGTGGAAACTAGCCATGAAAGAAGAAATGAAAGCTATAGAAAAGAATGAAACATGAGAGCTTACAAATTTGCCTCCGAACAAGAGTTTTATTGGTGTAAAGTGGGTGTATAAAACAAAAATGAATTCAGATGGCTCCATCAACAAAAACAAGGGGAGGCTAGTTGTAAAGGAGTATAAGCAAAAGGAAGGAGAAGACTTTACTGAGGTATTCGCTCCAGTTTCTAGACTTGACACTGTTCGTTTGCTTATCTCACTTGCAGCTCAAAATAATTGGAGTATATTTCAAATGGATGTGAAATCTGCATTTTTGAATGGTTTTTTGGAAGAAGAAGTTTATGTTGAGCAGCCACCTGGTTATGTGAAGAAGGGAGAAGAAAACAAAGTTTACAAATTGAAGAAGGCGCTTTATGGACTGAAACAGTCACCAAGAGCTTGGTATAGCTGAATCAATTCGTACTTTGAACAAAGTGGTTTTTGAAAATGCCCGTACGAACCCACTTTCTACATCAAAGGCACATCACAAGAAAGCTTCATGGTTGTAAGTCTTTATGTTGATGATTTTATTTTTACTGAAATAATTTGAAAGTGTTGAATGATTTTAAAGCCTCCATGATGAAAGAATTTGAAATGACAGATTTGGGTAAGTTACATCACTTTCTTGGCATTGAAGTTCATCAAACCAAGAAAGGGATTTTCATTTCACAAGAAAGTTGTGCAAAAGAAATTTCAAGAAAATTCAGAATGGAGAATGCAAATCCTGTGTCAACTCCATGTATCACAGGGTTAAAATTAAGTAAAGAAGGTGAAGGCAAGCTTATGAATTCTACTATGTTTCAAAGTTTGGTTGAAAATTTGATGTATTTGACTGCAACTAGACCAGATATCATATTTGCAGTAAGTCTAGTAAGCAGGTTCATGGAGAAACCATACTCTAATCATTGGAAGGCTGTAAAAAGGATTCTGCGATATGTCAAAGGAACCATTGATTATGGTATTTTTTATCAAGCTAGTATTCTGATTAATCTTGTTGGATATATTGACAGTGATTTAGCAGAAAGCGTTGATGATAGTAAAAGCACTTCGGGCTATGTTTTTAGTCTTGGAAGTGGCCCAATTTCATGGTGTTCGAAGAAACAATCTGTTGTTGCTCTTTCTATAACGGAATCTGAATATATCGCTGCTTCTTTAGCAGGATGTCAAATTGTTTGGCTCCAAGGAATTTTGGAGTGTCTGAAGCATAAGCAGATCAGTCCAACAACACTATTTTGTGACAATAGTTCAACTATTTCAGTAACAAAGGATCCAGTACTTCATGGAAGAACGAAACATATTCGTATTCGATTTCATTTCTTAAGAGAGTTGGTAAAAGAAGGCATTATTCATGTGGAGTATTGCAGGACAGAAGATCAGTTAGCAGATATGTTCACTAAGCCTTTAAGCGGAGAAGTTTTCAAGAGAAATATTATCAGTTTGGGAATAAAAAGCAAATTTGGTTTACGGGAGGCATTGTTGGGAAGCTAAACCAAATTTATAAATATAATATTCTAGATTGTTCTTAATTAATATTAGTACATGAATTGGTGATAACTAAGTACATGATAAATGTATGTACATAAATGTATTTAAGTGTTAGGTTCATGTACATTTATTTTATCATTATTAATGTGGCTCTAGAAGTATCCTAGGAGTCCTATAAATATCCTTGTACTTTGTTCATTTGAAGCAAGAGAGAAAGAGTTCAATTCATATATATAAATCATATTTTCTCCTTTTTCGAGGCAGCAGAATTAAAAAATTCTTAGAATAAAAAAGTTAGAAGAGATGAAAAACTAGCTTTTTTGGTTTTGAATCCTCATTCTAAAACAACTAATAACAACTTTGGCCTTGGAGTATTTAGACATGTGGTGTTCTTCTTGTAAGGCCATTTGTAAAAATACAAGTATGCCCTTGAAAACAAACTCCTTACTATAAGTAAGATTCTTGCAATGTTGTAATTATATGCCATACACTCTAGTCTAGAGTCCTGTGAATTTTTCTAACAGATTGTAAAGAACTAAAAGGAGCTTATGCATGGGCTACCTTAGAGTCGAGCATAATATGCAGATGCAACCCTATTTTATGTACAGTCCTGATTGAAAGTGATTCCTCTAAATTCTGCAAAATGCATTTGTACTTGTGGATTTTCATCTGAAGGAGTTGCTACCTGTTTTGTCTAGTTCTTGATAACATTGGTTTTCAATAAGTCTGGATTTTTTTTTCTCATGTCCAAAAAAATAGAAAAGAAAGCCTGGATTTGGATTTTGTGATCTATTTTAAACTCTAGTTATTGATAAATACATGCCTTTAAACTAATAATCGTTTTCAAATCAGTTAAAACATGTATTTATTATTATTATTAATAGCATGCATCTTGTGTTTGGATGTATCAGCATAGAAAAGACACTGGGGAGATACCGCGAACATGCTAAACAAGACCAAAGCAATGATACTGAAATTGAACAACACATGCAGGTTAGACTACTAATTATGTCAATTTTGTTCATGGTTTGTGTATAAATCGGTAATCTAAACAACGAGCTATCCACTAAATAAGACATTTTCAAAGATTTTATTCCATCCTATGCATGTTTGTAAGTTTCAGAAAGCTTTTGAACACGTAAAATTAAGAGTCAAATTTGGTAGGGAAACAACAAGGAACATGCAGTAAAAGCCTGCAGTTTGTTTATGTAGGATTATTACTACATGCTGACGCCAGACAGAATAACAATAAATTCAAAAAGAATTATCTTGAATACAGAGAAATCTCTCTAATGTGTAAATTATATTTTATCAAAATCAAAGTTAACTAATTCAACCCACAAGCCGGGTTTTATAGCTAAAAGATTTCTTTATCAGCATGCAACAGAATTCCATAAACTTCTAATAGAAAACAATTTCCTAATATTCCTCCTATATTTATGGTAACTACTTTTATTGAGTAACAACCTTCTAATAACTAAAATACTACCATAAAAGACGAAACAAATTATCAAAACTCTAAAAATAAGATTGTTACTAAAATTATCCGAACTGAAGACATAAAGTCGCCACAAATCCGACGTAGGTAGGTTGAAGCCAAATTCGATGAGATTATCAAAGTCCGAACCCGAAAAAGTGGTCTCATTCGACTCTCGAGACCATGAACCATTCGAACCCAAAGACGTCAACGAACCCGAAAACTTCAATGATCGCCACATTTACGCCGATCCTCAATTCATGGTATTTTAATGTCATTAACGTGTTTTCTAATAGCTCGGCATCATCGAACTCGGATACTCTTGCATCAGTCACCCCGGGTTGAAAAGAACCCGTCCTAGAGTTCATAACATTATCATTGGACACGGGAAAATAAGGACTCAAGTGCTTCACATTGAAAACGTCTGAAGTCCGCAAGTGACTAGGGAGACGCAACCGATAGGCATTATCATTAATCTTCTGCAAAATCTCACAGGACTTGATCTTTCGATCCTTAAGCTTATTGTAATCGCCAACGGGAAATCGATCAAGCCCAAACAAGATCACCTACTTCAAAAAGTACCTTACGACGATGACTATCGACCTGATCCTTATACTTAACATTGTTCTCTTGAATAGATCGGTACACCTGATCATGGATACTCTGAAGGTGATTCTGTCATTTCATCTGTTTTAGGGTGCACTCGGCTAATTCGTGGAATAAGAGCTAAATCCAAGACCACGGATTGATTCCGTGTGACGCCCCCAAAATAGGTCAACACAACCCATTCTGAGTAGCCAAATACATGGTACAGAATCTAAATACAAATCTTATAATATCAAACTGTCGTGCAAAAATACGACCACACAAACTGTGAGCTTCAATACAGATATTTTGCCGTATGTAATACGAAAATATCAACACTCAAATTAAGTCCTCATTACAATTATTATCACACTATTTTACAAAATAGTGAGGACTACTATAGCACTATCTTGGACCGTCACTCCATTCCCCGACTAGTCCCCACTATATTCTCATTTCCTGAAGAGAACAATGAAAAAAAAGGGTGAGCTCAACTAGCACAGTAAATAATATTATAACTAAGATAATGAAGAATAAATTATTGTTAGCCTTCAACAATAATAAATCAGATAAAATATTATGGACAACAAGTTTTAGATCAACAACTGCAGCGGAAATAACAATCCATTAGAAGAGTCAAGTAGAGCATGATGTCTACTATCTTCTATAATTTAAAAGTCCATCATTAATATTTTATCCCTGTATCACCAATCAATAATTATTTCCAATCAACGAATTATCTATGCACTACGGGCCAAAGATATTCGTTTGTATCACTAGTGGTCATGATCATATCAAACACCTATCCATATTTGTACTACGGGTCAAAGATATTCATCAATCAACTGTTCATCTTTGCACTACGGGCCAAAGACATTCATCAATCAACAGTTCATCTTTGCACTACGGGCCAAAGATAACTTTCACCACAATTTAAGACTGAGGATGATGAAAAATAATATAAAGAACGAATCAAGTGAGATCAAGGATAAATATTAGAGATTTGTAATCTAATCTATCCAAGGTCAAGAATGTTTAAATTGTCAACATAATAATCAATTGTGGAGCAAAATTCAAGAATGATATTCATATATCAAAAATAATTTGGACAGAAAAGAAACCAATTTTGACGTGAATAGTAGTTCGTGAATAGTACCAGAATGAATAGTACCCCGACATGAAAAGATTAAAATTTCAATAAGAAGTTCAGACCAATATTTCAAGCAAAATGATATTAGATGAAGCGCAAAACTCAAGGATATTCTACTAATTTCAGGGATTTCCACCATTTAATAATAAGGTTATGGAAACAAACAATAATTTCGTACCATGAATGAAAAATATGAAAGAAAATGATATCCCTTTACGAGTACAGAAGAAATGATGTACCAAACGAGTATGAAAGAATATATGAAACTGCAAATGAATTTTCACCCGTCATGCAGTAATCCGCGTAGATAAATCATTTTCACAACTCAATAAAGAATGAATACGAAGGGTTATTCACCATGCATGCGGTAGTCCGCATAGACAGATTATTCTCACAGATTAATAAGGAATAGAATGACAACCCTTACGAGTATAAAAATAACATCCTTTACCTTAGTAGGAGGCTAAATCTGACTGGTATAGCGCAGATATTCTTGAGAAAATCTTTCACTATAAGCTCCATTTAAAGTATTCTTATACTAGAAAGAAATACGCACAATATTATAGAAGAAAAATTCTCTGATTCTGGTGTGATTTTCATTTCTTAACTAAGCATCATATTTATAGGAGAATGGCAGGGCACTATTTAAATGAAAATCACGGACCAACAATATGAAAATCACAGACGAATTCACAGGCAAAATA
Source organism: Panax stipuleanatus (assembly GCA_020205555.1). Lineage (NCBI taxonomy): Eukaryota > Viridiplantae > Streptophyta > Magnoliopsida > Apiales > Araliaceae > Panax > Panax stipuleanatus. Next base: position 134,386,958 of record CM035118.1, on the reverse strand, counting down.
TGATTTTTACTATGAGTCACTATGTAATAAAATATTCTAATAAAATAAAAAAATTATATATAATATAATATATTCTATTTATATTATAATAAAACAAACCATTTTATATATTATAAAAAGTTTTCTGTTTTATATAAAAAGTTTTCTGTTATATTACTATTATAATAATAATAAAACAAAACTGATATCAATTTCTACCGACGATTTGAATAATTTGGCACGTAGGGGCCCTTACAACAACTCCTCTATTTATAACAAAAATTGAATAAATATCCACCACAAATCACTTATCTTTAATTAACACAATCTTTCAACAATTAGTCATCATTAATATTATAACTCACAATATTGACAACCAGATTGTTCTCAGGAAAGAGGGGGCTTTCTGATAAGGATTTCTCCTTACTGGCGCGCAATTAAATAACTCAACCCCTTTCATTGACACAACTTTCTAGACATTGCCAATAATGTTAACTAATAATATTAAATATAATGAGTAACTGTGTCGTGACAATTATTGATTTAATAATATAAAATATTGTGCAGATGATATTGTGACAATAATTGAATGAATAATATGAGTTACTATGAAGCAACTATTGTGGCAATTATTGAATAAAATACTGAGTGACTTTTTTACGTAAGAATCAATAATCCGAGATACTAGTGCAATACCGTGTGCTACTATGCAACAACGCGTATTACTGTACCTTTATCACCGAGTATTTCAATAGTTTAACGGTAAAAGTCTTGCCGTTATCTTTATAAAAAAGTTATTTTTGTCGCTTTCTATATCCGACAATTTCGTTGTGGGGTCCACCAATGATTACGTCGTCGTACGAATATTCTCCAACAAAAGAATATTCTCTGACCAAACGAATATTCCACGACACAACGAATATTTTATGACAACTTGCTTACTTTGTAAAATTTGCACAAATCACTCATAACTATAACATTATATCAAATCAACACCTTACTATTTAAAAATAATATATAAAAAAAATTAAATATTTATTCATAAAAATTGGGGTCTTACAACCTTCCCTTCTTATGAAATTTCGTCCTCGAAATTGATGTACGTACCTGGTATTTCGAAGAGGTGAGGATACCTTGTTTTCATTTCAGATTCTAATTCCCAGGTCATTTCCTCAACATCGTGGTTTCTCCATAAAACTTTGACTTGAGGTATAACCTTTGAGCGTAGAATCTGCTCCTTCTTATCCAAGATCTTGACAGGTACCTCCTCATACGTTAAATCCTCTGCTATCTTGTCTGGTTCTAATTCAATAATGTGGTTTGGGTCTTTCACATATTTACGTAGCATGGATATGTGAAAAACGTTATGAACACGAGATATGCTTGGTGGTAAGGCAAGTCTATAGGCCACAGTTCTTACTTGGTCGAAAATTTCAAATGGACCAATAAATCATGGGTTAAGCTTTCTTCTCTTTCCGAATCTCGTAACTCCTTTCCATGGAGCAACACGTAACAATACATGGTCTCCGATATTAAATTCCACGTCTCTTCGATGAAGATCAGCATAACTCTTTTGTCGATCTTGTGCTGTTTGTATACGTTGTCGAATCATTTAAATCTTTTCGTAGTCATACGTACTAACTCCGGTCCCAACAATGTTGCTTCACCCACCTCGTCCCAGCATACTGGAGAACTATACTTTCGTCCATACAATGCCTCGAATGGAGCCATGCCTATACTTGCTAGATAACTGTTGTTATAGGAGAGTTCCACCAATGATAAGTACTTGTCTCAACTTCCTTTGAAGTCTAGAACGCAGAGTCTCAATAGATCTTCAAGAGTTTGAATAGTCCTTTCCGATTGCCTGTCCGTTTGAGGATGATATGCAGAACTGAATCATAAATCAGTGCCCATAGCTTTCTACAAGCTGACCCAAAATCGTGAAGTGAATCTTGGGTCTCGATCAAAAACTATGGATACTGGCATACCATGTAGTCTTACAATCTCATTTAGGTACATACGAGCAAGGACATTCAAGTGAATAAGTCTCTCGTATAGGCAAGAAATGAGCAGACTTGGTTAATCTATCGGCAATAACCCAAATTGCATCTATGCCTTGAGAAACCTTGGGAAGACCCGTAACGAAATTCATGTTGATATGTTCCCACTTTCATTTTGGAATCTCAAGTGGTTGCAATGGACCCTTTGACACTTGATGCTCCGCCTTGACACGATGACATGTTAAACACCTCGAGATAAACTCCGCGATCTCTCTCTTCATGTTGCTCCACCAAAATGTATGTCAAAGATCACGATACATTTTAGTACTTTCAAAATGGATTGCAAATGGTGTGTTGTGTGCTTCTATCATGATTTTATACTTTAAATCAGAGTCGTTAGGAACACGAAGTCTGGAGTTGACTCAAAGTATTCCCTCTTCATCGATTCTTGCTTCTAGAATATTACCTTCTTCCGCCTTCTTCTTCATATTCATCAACTCCGGGTCTGTAACTTAAGCAGCTTTAACTTTATCAATTAAAGCTGGTTCTACGTGTATATTTGTCATCTTCACGTGGGTCCCTGGAGTCTTTAACTCTATCTCCATCCTTTGTAAGTCATACAAAATGGGCCTTTATGTTGACAACATCGTACTCGATCACGCATATGATCTTCTACTCAACGCGTCAGGTATCACGTTCCCTTTTCAAGGATAAGATTGGATGGTATGATCGTAATCTTTCAATAGCTCAAGCCAACGTCGTTGCCGCATGTTGAGTTCCTTTTGAGTGAAGAAATATTTAAGGCTCTTATGATCTGCATATATCTCCACTTTCTCCCTATACAGGTAGTGTCTCTAGATCTTTAGCGCCAAAACTCTTGCTGCTAACTACTAAATCATGAGGATAATTCCTCTCATATTCTTTGAGTTGTCGCGAGGCATAGGCTATGACTTTCCCATGTTGCAAGAGAACACATCCTAACCTTTACATGGCGCATCGCTGTAGATAACAAATCCCTCAGAACCAGATGGTATTGTCAGAACAGGTGCTGAAATGAGTCTCTTCTTGAGTTTCTGGAAACTTTTCTCACATTCCTCGCTCCATCCGAATTTTGTATTTTTTCGAGTCAGCTGAGTTAATGGAGTGGCGATTCGAGAAAATCCTTTCACGAATCTCCAATAATAACCAGCTAAGCCCAGAAACTTATGTATTTCGGTTACTGACTTAGGTTGCTCCCAACTTTGTATTGCTTCAATCTTCGACGGGTCAACTGATATTCCATGTTTTGATACCACGTGCCCAAGGAATACTACTTCCTCAAGCCAGAACTCACATTTCTTCAACTTGACATATAGTTTGTTTTCACGAAGCTTTTGGAGTATCAGTCTCAAGTGTTGTTCATGATCTTCACTGCTTTTGGAGTAAATGAGGATATCATCATTAAAGACAACCACAAAATGATCCAAATATTCCGTGAATATCCGGTTCATCATATCCATGAAGGCGGCAGGAGCATTAGTCAATCCAAAAGACATGACTAAGAATTCATAATGCCCGTATCGAGTTCTGAAAGTAGTCTTTGGAATGTCATCAGTTTTAATCTTTAACTGATGATATCTAGAACGAAGATCGATCTTTGAGAAGAATTTTGCACCTTGCAACAGGTCGAACAAGTCATCAATACGAGGTAACAGATACCTATTTTTTATGGTGACATTTTTCACCTCTCGATAGTCAATACAAAGTCGCATACCCTCGTCTTTCTTCTTTACGAATAAAACAAGAGCACCTCTAGGCGATGTACTAGGATGAATAAAGCCGACAATTCCTGTAGTTGGACTTTTAACTCTTGAAGTTCAATAGGAGCCATTCGATATGGGGTTCTGGAAATGGGTTTTGTACCGGGTTCAAGGTTAATAAAAAATTCAACTTTACGTTCCGAGGGTAGGCCATGAAGTTCTTCGGAAAATACATCAGAAAATTTATTAACAACAGAAATATCATTCAAATCTGACGTATTCTTGTTTAAATCGGTGACATAGGCTAAGAATGCTTGACATCCGTTTTTCAATAAACGAATAGCTTTACGACTTGAAATGACAGTGATTGATTTTAGTGGTTTGGTTGTTTAAATTCGCATATTAGGTTGGTTAGAAATATGAAAACTAACAACCTTACAAAAATAATCAACTTTAGCATGATGAGTGGTTAACCAGTCAATTCCTAAAATCACATCAAATGTAAGTATTTTCAAAGAGATGAGATCAACAGGTAATGTGAGGGTGCCAATTTGAATCAAGCAAGATTTGTAAACTGTGGATGTAACGAAGGTTTCTTCCAAAGGAGTTTCAGCAGATAAATCAAAGTCTAATTTCTCAGGGATCAAGTTCAAACGTTGAGCACAAGTAGGTGAATAAAAGAATGGGTAGAACTGTATCTAATAAGGTATAAACTTTGCAAGAGTTTATGATTAGCATACTCGTGATAACTTCGTTCGGGTTCTTGGCTTTTTGGGCAATCACGACAAAAGCTCTCCCCTAAACCACCGACTTTGACTTGTCTGGGACAGCCTTTGGAATCACCTGTCCCAGCTGGACTTGACTTCGCTATAGGGCACACCCGATCAGCTATGTGACCTTCCTTTCCGCAATTGTAACACACTTTGGATTGCTGTGTATAATTTGGATTGATGTGTCCCTCTTGTCCGCATTTGTAACATACGACCGGTGGTCGTTCCCCTCCCCTAGAAATGGTTGTTGGTGCTAGTGCCGATGTCTTACCGTCGTTATTATTGAATCTTCTCCTTTTGAAATTTCCACCTGACTCACTTCTTCTATTATCTTGACCATGATTACTACCGAAGTGGTTACCATTTCTGGCATTATAATTTCCTCCACGCTGGTTATGATGACTGTTGCCACCGGTACGACCATGGTTGTTATCCTTTGGTTGAACATTTTCATTATCTCGCTCCAACGATTGAGCCCTATTCACAACATCTGAATACAAACAAAGTTTATGAGAAACGAGGTATTAACAAATTTCAGGTTTCAAACCTCTCAGAAACATTCATGTCATTCGTTCCTCATTATCCACCAAATGGGATGCAAACCGGGATAATTCCGTAAACTTGGTCTCGTATTGTGATACAGTCATATTATTTTGTTCCAGTTTGATGAATTCCACCTCCTTCATATGACGAATACTTTCTGAAAAGTACTTGTAGTTGAACAATTCCTGGAACTTCTCCCAAGACATCTTAAGTGCAGAAAGATTAATACGTTTTATAGATTTTCACCAGTAATCTGCCTCTCCATGGAACATAAAGGTGGCAAAGGAAAACCTTTTGCTCCTCCGTGCATCCCAGGACATCAAATATTTTGGTGATCTTCTTAATCCAAGCTTCTGCCTTGATTGGCTCTGGCTTTCCCAAAAACTCTGGCGGTCCCAACTCCTTGAATTGCTTAGCAGTGACCTGCCGTGAGTTACCATTGTTTCCACCTGCATTTTGAACAAGAGTCTCTCTCGTCTGGCTTTGCATGAATTGTAGAAAGCTCCTAAACACCCCATCGTTCATCATTTGGTCGGTGTTGTTTACAGGAGTATTATTGCCTTCCCGATGCACATTGTCCTGGTTATTGATTGGTAGTGTCTCAATGATCTCATATACTCCATTGCTCATCTCCGAAATTTCAGATATCATTCTCAAATACTGTCATAAAACAAGGGTTAATTAAAGAAATTGACATGTCATAAATTATCCCTATATTCGACCAACCAATTAAATAATAAGTAAGCTTAGGTAGGACACACTAGCGAAGGTTGTACTCGTCTCTCCCCTCCTAGTTCTATTCCCAGATCTCCGCCAAAGATCATATCCCTAAGCTCTGATACCAAATGTAACGCCCCCAAAATAGGTCAACACAACCCATTCTAAGTTGCCAAATACATGGTACAGAATCCAAATACAAATCTTATAATATCAAACTGTCGTGCAAAAATACAACCACACATACTATGAGCTTCAATACAGATATTTTGTCGTATGTAATACGAAAATATCAACACTCAAATTAAGTCCTCATTATAATTATTATCACACTATTTTACAAAATAGTGAGGACTACTATAGCACTATCTTGGACTGTCACTCCATTCTCCGACTAGTCCCCGCTATATTCTCATTTTCTGAAGAGAACAATGAAAAAAAAGGGTGAGCTCAACTAGCCTAGTAAAGAATATTATGACTAAGATAATGAAGAATAAATTATCGTTAGCCTTCAATAATAATAAATCAGATAAAATATTATGGACAATAAGTTTTGGATCAACAACTGCAGCAGAAATAACAATCCATTAGAAGAGTCAAGTAGAGCATGATGTCTACTATCTTCTATAATTTAAAAGTCCATCATTAATATTTTATCTCTGTATCACCAATCAATAATTATTTCCAATCAACGAATTATCTATGCACTACGGGCCAAAGATATTCGTTTGTATCACTAGTGGTCATGATCATGCCAAACACATGTCCATCTTTGCACTACGGGCCAAAGATATTCATCAATCAACTGTTCATCTTTGCACTACATGCCAAAGATAACTTTCACCACAATTTAAGACTGAGAATAATGAAAAATGATATAAAGAACGAATCAAGTGAGATCAAGGATAAATATTAGAGATTTGTAATTTAAACTATCCAAGTTCAAGAATGTTTAAATTGTCAACATAATAATCAATTGTGGAGCAAAATTCAAGAATGATATTCATATATCAAAAATAATTTGGACAGAAAAGAAACCAATTTTGACGTAAATAGTACCCTAGTGAATAGTATCCCATGAATAGTACCCGAATGAATAGTACCCCGACATGAAAAGATTAAAATTTCAATAAGAAGTTCAGACCAATATTTCAACGAAATGATATTAGATGAATCGCAAAACTCAAGGATATTCTTCTAATTTCAGGGATTTTCACCATTTAATAATATGGTTATGGAAACAAACAATAATTTCGTACCATAAATGGGAAATATGAAAGAAAATGATATCCCTTGACGAGCACAAAAGAAATAATATACCAAACGAGTATGAAAGAATATATGAAACTGCAAATGAATTTTCACCCGTCATGCGATAATCCGCATAGACAGACCATTTCCACAACTTAATAAAGAATGAATACGAAGGGTTATTCACCGATGCATGCGGTAGTCTGCGTAGACAGGTTATTCTCACAGATTAATAAGGAATAAAATGACAACTCTTACGAGTATAAAAATAACATCATTTACCATAGTAGGAGGCTAAATCTGACTGGTATAGCGGAGATATTCTTGAGGAAAATCTTTCATTATAAGCTCCACTCAAAGTATTCTTATACTAGAAAGAAATACACACAATATTATAGAAGAAGAATTCTCTGATTCTGGTGTGATTTTCATTTCTTAACTAAGGATCCTATTTATAGGAGAATGGCAGAGCACTATTTAAATAAAAATCATGGACTAACAGTGCGAAAATCACAGACGAATTCACCGGCGAAATCTGATTTTTACTATGCGTCACTATGCAATAAAATATTCTAATAAAATAAAACTTTATATATAATATAATATATTCTAATAAAACAAACCACTTTATATATATTATAAAAAAATTTCTGTTTTATATAAAAAGTTTTCTGTTTTATTACTATTATAATAATAATAAAACAAAGCTGATATCAATTTCTACCGACGGTTTAAATAATTTGGCACGTATGGGTCCTTACAACAACTCCTATTTATAACAAAATTGAATAAATATCCACCACAAATCACTTATCTTTAATTAACATAATCTTTCAACAATTAGTCATCATTATTATTATAACTCACAATATTGACAACCAGATTGTTCCTAGGAAAGAAGGGGCTTTCGGATAAGGATTTCTCCTTACTGGCGCGCAATTAAATAATCTAACCCCTTTCCTTGACAGAACTTTCTAGACATTGCCAATAATGCTAACTAATAATATTAAATAATATGAGTAACTGTGTCGTGACAATTATTGATTTAATAATATAAAATATTATGCAGATGATATTGTGACAATAATTGAATCAATAATATGAGTTACTATACAGCAACTACTGTGACAATTATCAAATGAAATACTGAGTGACTTCTTACGTCAGAATCAATAATCTGAGATACTGTGCAATACCGTGTGCTACTATGCAACAATACGTATTATTGTAACTTTATCACCGGGTATTTCAACAGTTTAACGGTAAAAGTCTTGTCGTTATCTTTATAAAAAGATTATTTTTGTCGCATTCTATATTCGACAATTTCGTTGTGGGATCCACCAATGATTGCGCCGTCGTACGAATATTCTCCAACAAAAAGAATATTTCCCGACCAAACGAATATTCCACGACACAACGAATATTTTATGACAACTTGCTTACTTTATAAAATTTGCACAAATTACCCATAACTATAACATTATATCAAATCAACACCTTACTATTTAAAAATAATATATAAAAAAATTAAATCTTTATTCTTAAAAGTTGGGGTCTTACATTCCGTCCATAAATAATCTCAAAAGGACTTAAACTAGTAGTCCTGTTCTTCGAACGGTTCTAAGCAAACTCCGCTTGAGGAAGCGCCAGATCCCATTGCTTCGACTTTGTCCCAGCCAGACACTGTAGAAGATTACCCAAACTGTGGTTTACCACCTCAGTCTGTCCATCTGTCTGGGTAAGGTAAGCACTACTGAAATTTAATTGTGTTACGAGCTTCGGCCATAAACTTTTTCCAGAAATTACTCATGAACTTGGTATCACTATCTGAAGTAATAGTTTGGGGAACGCCAAGCAAACGCACAATCTCTCAAAAGTATAAGTAGGCGATCCAATTAGCATCTATTGTCTTCCGACAAGCAATGAAATGAGTCATCTTACAGAACCGGTTAACCAAAACCATAGAATCCGTAGCCCTCTAAGTTAAGGGTAGACCCTTACAAAATCTATACTAACATCACACCAGGGGCTTCAGGAACAGGTAAAGGGGTGTAACATCCTGAATTAGTAAGAACTCCCTTGGATTGCTGACACACATAGCAACGTTCTACGTAATGAGTCACATCACTGGATATCATTGGCCAATAATAGTCAGCCGATACTAAGGCCAATGTCTTATCTCAGTCCGAAGTGTCCCTTATTGTGGAGTTCACTTACTACTTGGTGTCGAAGCGAGCAATCTGGAATGCATAACTGAAGTCCCCGAAATAAGTACCCTTTATGAAAACAAAGTCATATCGCCGATCTTGACGTACTTCTTAAATTATCTTCCTGAAAGAAGGATCATCTTCGTACATATCAATAAAGACTTCAAGCCCTACAACTTTATTACGCATGGTGCTAAGAAGAGATGCTCTTCGGCTTAAAGCGTCGGCAACACGATTCAAACTTCCTGCCTGATGCCGCAAAGTGAAGGTGAATTCCTGTAAGTACGCTACCCATTTAGCATGCCTTCGGTTCAACTTATACTGACTATTAATGTACTTCAGGGCCTCATGATCAGTAATGAAAATGAACTCTCTTTGTATTAGATAGTGTCGCCAATGCTTCAAAGATTGAATAATGGCATAAAATTCCAAATCATAAGTATAATAGTTTTTCTTCGACCCTGATAAATTTTCGCTAAAGAAAGTCACTGGCCGCTTGACTGAGAATACCACTAAAACCCACTCCCGATGCATCACAATTAACTTCAAAAATTTTCTCTTAGTCAGGAAGTGCTAATACGGGTGCTTCGGTCATCTTCTTCTTAACCAACTGAAAACTATTGTCGGCCTCCTCAGACCAACTAAATACTTTACCTTTTAAGCACTCTATGATAGATGCAATTAATGTGCTGAAGCTTCTGATGAATCGGCGATAGAAAGAAGCCAAACCATAGAAACTTCTAATATCATGTAAGGTTCTTTGGTCTAGGAAATGCTATTACTGCATCTATCTTCGATTGATCGATATGAACACCTTCAGTGGAAATAATAAAACCATGGAAAGTTACCGAAGTCGTAAAGTAGGATCTCTTCTTCTGATTGATAAACAAACATTCCTTTCTCAATACAACAAAAATAACTCAAATATGTTCTTGGTGTGACTCCTATTTCGGACTGTAAATTAAAATATCATCGAAGTAGACTACCACATGTTTCCCCATAAAAGATCGCAATACTTGGTGCATGAAACTCATAAATTTACTAGGAGCATTGGAAAGGCTGAAGGGAGTAACCATCCACACATATAACCCATACTGAGTTTTGAACGCCGTCTTCCATTCATCTCCAGGACTTACTCTTATTTGATGGTAACCACTCTTCAGATCAATCTTTGAGAAAACTTTTGCTCCAAACAACTGATCTAGCATATCGTCCAAGCGAGGTATTGAAAATTTGTATTTCACTATAATTTTGTTGATTGTTATGCTGTCAATGTACATTCCTTCTTCAGCACTAACAATGCTGGTACCGCACATAGGCTCATACTTTCATGGATGTAGCCATTTTCTATTAACTCCACTACCTGTCTCCGTAGCTATTTGGACTCTTTGGAACTGAGTCTGTATATCGGTTTGTTCGGTAAACTCGACCTTGGAACAAGATCTATTTGGTATTGAATGTCCCTCATCTGTGGTAGTCCAGGTGGAAGCTCTTCGGGCATCAGATCATTGAATTTCGATAGCAATTTTTTTCTGTTGAGTTGTTCCCACAAGGGAGCAGGGCATACATTACACCTTCACGATCAGACTCCGTTAGGAATATAGTCATGGATAAGAGGTTCAGGTTTCCAACTGCCCGAACCGAACTACTTTCTTCCCACCGAGGGGCCATCATAACCTTCTTCCCTTTTATACTAAGGGAGTACATATTCTTCCGACCATCATGAAAGGCGCTTCGGTCAAATTGCCAAGGTCGGTCCAACAACACATGGCATACGTCCATTGACACCACATCTTTCACCAAGCATTATCAAAATACTTCTTACAGATTGAAAAAGACACTAGGCATTTTTTGTCAATGGTTATCTCATTGCCTTTATTCAACCATGACAACTTATATGATTTAGGATGCCAATCCGTCTTCAGATTTAATTTTCGAACAGCTTCTTTCGACACCACATTCTCACAACTGCCACTGTCAATGATCATTTTGCAGACCTTATCGGTTACTGTGCAAGTCGTGTGGAATATGTTGGTTCTGATCAACCAATCATCTTGTGAGTCATCTTTAGGAACTAATAGATTCTTGTGAATGACCAAGGTTTCCTGGCCATCACCATAAAGTATATAATCTTCATCTTCATACTCATCATACACAGGTTCATTAAATCTTTTCGTTTCATCTAGCACGTCTTCTTCAATTAAGAGATTCTTTCCCTTCTAGTTAACAGGTTTTCGGCACTCCGTTGCTCTATGGCCTGACTCTACACATCTGAAACATTTAATACTAGAACTGAAATTACCATGAGGTTGTTGTGACATAGGACGAAGTTGTTGAGGTTGGTTCGGTTTGTTGGGTGGGTTTTTCCTCAATATCGGACTACTGTTCTGTTATTGCTCTGCATCACATGCTCGTTGGTATGCCTCAGAAACACTCTATAGTGAATGGAGACTGAGGGCATTTTGCAGCTGTTGTCTTAATCCTCCCAATTACCATGCTACCATTTGTTCCTTTATTTTCGATAGATCATTTCGTGTTACCAACCGATAAAATTCTTCGGTGTAATCATCTACAGATCTAGTTCCTTGTCTCAATAAATGCAATCTCTTGAATAGAGACTGATTGTAGCCGAAAGGAAGAAAGTGACTCTGCATTTTTTCTCCATCTTCTCCCACTTTGTGATTTTAATTTTCCATTGTCTCTCCCATGAACACCTCATCTGTTCCCACCAAGAAAATGTTTTACCTTTCAATTTGATTGCAACAAATTTTACTTTGGCATTATCTGAAACCTCATTATACTCAAAGATGCGTTATACTTCATTCATCCAATTAATGAATCCATTTGCTTGCAGCATGCCACAAAATTCTGATAACTCCACTTTAAAACCTAGATCATTACGACAATCATCACGATCACGTCGTTCCCATAGCTGCCCTCTATGGTGGTAAGGATTATCAAAACTCGATTCAGAATTATAGGATTCTTCATCGTGATCAAGGTGCGGGACTTCCTTCTTCGAAATATGTCCACGATGACCCAGATTTCGCACCGCTAGACACTGGGTTAGCTCTGCAACTTGTTTATGTAAATCCTCAATCATCATGTCCTGGACGTTACGATCATGGTGCGGGACTTCCTTAATCGGAACCTGCCCTCGATGGCTATGACCACATCCACCATCTATTGAAATTGATGAAATCTAACCCAAGAAGATGTTGAGCTTTGATACCAATTGACTGCCGGACAGAATAACGATTATCCTGCAGGCTAGGATAACAATAAATTCACAAGCAAAAAAGCAAAAGAATTACACTGAACACAGAGAAATTTCTCTAATGTGTAAATTATATTTTATCAAAATCAAAGTTAACTAATTCAACCCACAAGCCGGGTTTTATAGCTAAAAGATTTTTTTATCAGCACGCAACAAAATTCCAAAAACTTCCAATAAAAAACAATTTCCTAATATTCCTCCTATATTTACGGTAACTACTTCTATTGAGTAAAACCTTCTAATAATTAAAATACTACCATAAAAGACGAAACAAATCAAAATTTTAAAAATAAGACTGTTGCTAAAATTATCCGAACTTCCGAAAACATAAAGCCGCCACAAATCCGACGTAGATACTCCGAAGCCAGATCCGACCAGAAGCCAGATCCAATAAGATTATCAAAGTCGAACTCGAAGGAGTGGTCATTCGAACCCGAAGACGTCATCCGAACCCGAAGACGTCATCCGAACCCGAAGACGTCAATGACCGCCACATTTACATTGATTTTCCAATACACATAGTATTTTAATGTCATTAACATATTTTCTGATAGTTCGGCACTATCGGACTCGGATCCTCCAGCATCAGCTAAGCTGGAAATTAATCAATGCAACATCCGTCATTTTTAACTTTTGCTTGTAAAGTTGTAATAGTTCCCTTAATTATAAACCAAATCTTTCTTTAAGACAAGTAGTGTACATGCATGCTTTCCCCGAGTCTGGTCTTTGCTTTCTATTCTTTATCCTATCATGCATATATATATATATATCTCATCATGCATATATAGTTAATAAGCCATTCATGCTATATATTCTGGCTTCAAATTAATACTGTTACAGCAGCTAACAGGCCTGCTGCAAGACCTTCGAACTCAAAATTTATGTAATTTTAGGCAGGAAAATCTTAGAATTCTTAGTTTAATTTCTTTATCGGCAAAAATTCAATATTAACAAGTTTAGTCCCTTTCCTTTCGTGGAGGTTGTTATTGCTATTGTACACTCCCTCTTCTTCAAGAAATAAGATTCCTATATGACTTGTTGGCATTTTTTTTCAACAAACAAATTAAGGTTTGCTAACGACCACAATTTTGCATAATTTTGTCCACAATAACAAACTATATATAGTTTTAATAAAAGTAGATTGCGAGTCATTTTTGGGCAGAGGGATAATATTATAAGATTAGAAGGATCTTATATATATGAACAATACGTATACTGCATGCTCTGGCCTAGTTTTTATTAATGTCCTGATAATTCCCGAACTAATCATATCAGATGCATTGTTATTCTCTGCATGAGTTCTAGGAATTCTCCGTGATCAACTTCGCTATATATCTATTCACAAAAAAAAACAGTGAGTCGTTCTTCTCTGATTCAAATACTCAATTGGTTCTACAGCATTTGAAGCACGAAAAAGCAAATATTTTGAAGAAGATAGAGCTCCTTGAAGTTTCTCAACGGTTAATAAATTCTTGTCTTGTTACTTAATTTTCCTACCTTCCATATGTGCTTGTGCAATATATAATGTTAAATTTCGATCTAGGGTTCTTACCAGAACATAGAATTTGGGATGCATGTCTGCCTGTCTTATACATATATATATAGGAAGCTTTCGGGGCAAAATATTGGTTCATGCTCAATGGAGGAACTTCAGGAGATGGACAGCCAGCTGGAACTAAGCTTAAGAAACATTAGGGCAAGAAAGGTATATTTTCCGCGTATGATCATGCATATATACATACTAAAAAATGAATTTAAAATTTAAGAATAATTAATTGTTGTTTCATCTACATACATATATATATATATATATATATATATAATTTTCGATCTGCTCATTCGATTATCCCAGTCAAATATTGTTAATGAGTAATGATATGAAAAAAAGAAACAATCGATCGACATTAAACTATAGTATATGTTTGTGCATTAATTGCAATTAATGGTTTACTCCCAGGCTCAATTATTCCAGGGGGAAATAGAAAAACTGAAAACAAAGGTATGGTGTCATGTGGTGGAACTTTGATCAATGCATTTGTTATTTAGTTTAATTAACTACAAGGGTTTCATCAAAAATATATAAAATTAATTTTTAATCCCCTTCCCAAATCCAGGAGAGACTTTTGTTAGAAGAAAATGCAAGGTTAACCCAAAAGGTCAGCTTTTGAAAGGATTTATATATTTTCTTAAATTTGGTAGTATATAATATATATAGCTTTCTCCACTTCTATATTCAAGAGTTTTTTTTACAATTACTTATATTAATGTACATAATATTTGTTTTCTTAGTTTGTAACGAAACCATGGCCGCTAACAAATGCGAAACAGAAAGAAATTCCTACATTCAACCGACGTAGTAGTCAGAGCTTGGATATGGAGACTGAATTGTTCATAGGCCTGCCTGAAATGCGCTAGCTGCTCGTATATAGCATGAAATTTCATTACCCTACCATATTTGTAAGATAAGATTTTCAATAAAAAATTATGCTCTTTATAGGTATTTTATTTACGAGATCAAATAAATTCCTTAATAATCAGTATTGTTATTGTTGGACATGCATGGGTCTGTAACGCATGCATCAAATAAGCATTATTGTGGGTGCATATATCAGTGTAATATTTGAATAATTTAAAGTTGTGACATTTTGACATGTATTAGTGTAATTCTTTTTTGTTTTATTTCTTAATGTTCTGTGCTGTACGTTATATTTAGTGGTGGTTAACTTGTTAGTAGTTCTAAGAAGACGCACGCTTCAAATTTACACAACACTAACTAGTGGCAGCTGCACACGCGTTGTATGCGTAAATTATGTGAGATAAATTTATAAAATTTAAAAGAATAAATAAAAAATTAATATTAAAAAAAATAGTAATATATCTAAAGTTATACATTAAATATTCCCTTTCACCATCTGAGGAACGATATACGGAAAAAATAAATATCAAAATTAATGAGTTGTCATTACTAGTTGTTTGTTGGGACTTGGCATCTAATTTTGAATAGGACTTGTAACTCCAAGGTGTACGTTAACTTGATAATTAAGAAGGTTGCTCCCTTCTTCTTAAGAGTTAAGATTATATAGGAGCTAGTTGGATGGGCGGGCTTGAATCCAAATATCCAATCAACGAGCTGCCCTACCTACCTCCCTCTTCTCTTCACACTCGCACATTAATTATTGATCAGAGTAATAAAATCGGAGTGTATCATGTTATTATCTCATGCCACTCTCAAACAGATTAACCACCCAACCCTACACCACCAACCTGATCAATTGCGGAGTCAGAGATTTTATGCTGGGAGGTCCGGCGAATAGGCGTCGGCGCGGCCACCAGCAGTGGCGACCGGCGGCAACAGCGGTGGCTCTCTTCTCTCCTCTCCACTCCTCCTCTGTTTCTACCAGACCCTCCAATATACAGACCTCCTCTGTTATTTAATTCGTTTCACAAATAAAAAAATATTGAAAAGGTCAAACACGCACATTACTCCTTTTAAAAAGAGTATAAAAATAATTATTTTTGTAGAGATGAGTATAAATTATCATCATATTTTAATATAGTGTGGTTAATGTTAACTTAACAACTTATTCACTCGATATAGATATAGAACAAAAATACATATTTAATATTGATAAATTTTATAAATAAAGTTCTTTTTGTGAAACGAAGTAATTATTATTTTTAAATAACAGAAATACTCCTTTCGTTTCAAAAAAAAAATTCATATCACTTAGTTATATTCATGTATATAATGTCATTATTAATGAATGAACACCTTATTATTTTGAAAAGTATACATATATAAAATGAAAAGTAGTTAGTGTTTGAAAAATTTATAAATGAGGCTTTTTTTTTTCTCTTGCAAAATAGAGAGATTATATAATAAAGTTTGTTAGACGACCTGCCTCCAAAAGTGTCAAAAAGATGCAAAAAATCTAGGTAAATTAATACTTCTTCCTTTTTAAATTAAAGATTCATTTTTTGACCATTTTAAAATTACAAACGGATAAAAATTTATTAATATGTCAGTATTTATATTATGTGTAGGTTACTTAATTATAAAGTTATATATATATATATATATATTTTTAATTTATTTTTTCTTCTTCTTCTTCCTCTTCCTTCTTTTTCTCAGCGCACGCAGAACTCCCTGGTTCCCGCCATTACAAGATTTTAGGCTGGACCCTCCCATTTACCTACTACATACTAATTTTTTGGTGACCGGGAGTCCAGGGACCCCCTAGACACCCCCCCCCCCCCCCCCCTCTCTCCCCGCCCCTGAACCTGATCATGCATGCCCGCTCCCCCTTCTTTCTCTAAACACTCTACCCCATGCCAAATATGTCATAATGCATTTTGCTCATACTAATGCATGCTCTAGCTATGCATTCACTCCATTTTTTTTACTAAAAAAAAAGTATATTAATTTTATACTTTGTGACTCCCTCCCCCCCTCGCCTTCATAGAATATATATATATTATTTGAATTCAAATCACTCTCTCTCACCCACATAGACGTTAGGGTGGTCAGGTATATATATATATATATTTATACAGACACACCCCACACACACATAAGGAATCTTTTGCGCACAATATGAATCTAGCTAGATATCACATATAAATTAAATTGAGAGAAACAATTAATACTTAATTTGTCCTTTCAGGATATGATTGCGTGTTTTATCCATACGATCTTAGCATCTAAATTTGGACCTTTGTGCTTAATTACATCTCTACATAATTATATCTATTATTCATCCATAATTAATTATAGTTTGTCATTGGTCTTTGTCATAGGATTAAACACTAATACTATACTAGTACTATTTATCCAGCACCATACAAAGAGCTTCATATCTTGGTCAATTTATAAATTTTAAACTAAAGGAATATATTTACCTTTAGTTAATATATATAATTATGATTCTTAATTATACGTAAACTATATATCTAAACGTAAAATTACATAAAAAAATTTGCCAACTTATTTCAAAAAATTAAAACGAGATTGTATGTATGTACTAAGATGGTACTTATATCGGGATCGTATGATTTAAATTGGCCATATATATATATATATAGTGTATGCATAGACAACGTGTCCATGAAAGTCTGATGCAAGTTTTTGTCCATATTGTTATGTAGATGTAATAATAATAATGTATTCCTTTGAGCGATCACCACCCTTTGTCAGGTGAGAAACAAAGTGGGCGCCCATCCCTGCATGCATAGGGTTGTTATACTTATTCAAATTACAAGAGCAGGGCATGCACAAATAAAAGAATAATATTGCTATTCAATAATAGGTACCATTGCTTCCTATTTTCTTTTCTTCTTTTTAATATTATTTGTACATATTTATATACGATTTGTGTCCATAACATTACTTCAAATAAAATTACATAAGCATACATAAGAAAGAATATATATTAGAAACATGCATTTTGAATGCATAGCATAGGGGCCCTGAGGCCTGCTCCCTTTCTAGTTGTTAAGCTTTTGGGTATGCATTATATATATATATTCTATGCTGCACGCAACAACCCAATGCGTACTGAGCAAGTGGAACTTTGTAAAGATTAGTATAACGGGCCGGGTCAATTTTGTCCACGAGGGCTACCACTGTCGGGAATCCCACCAACAATCACACAGAGAACAGTTGTTGTCGTTCACATGATGTCAATATTTTTTGGGAGGAAAAACATTGGTTAATATAAGTTCTAACAAATACATGCATGTGTAAACTAACTCTAAATTTATTTAGTGCATGTATTTGTGTCAAGTAATTGTTTTTTAAATATATATATATATGGATCCCGTTCCACAACTATTATTAGCTGGGAGTACTATTTTAACTAATAGATCTCCAGCCGTTCATCCAATTAATCGAAGGCTGAGATTAGTTTTGACTTGTACCCGGCCGTACGTCTTTTCTGCGACCGGTACAAGTCCTTACGGCCACGAAAATTACCTAAATGTCCCTAATTTTTAAATCCAATTCAGCTTGGTCGCACCTCCTTCCTGCGGCATTGTTTTTCCTGGGCTGCAGGAAGGAGGTGCTGCCAAGCTGAGCTTTATAACGAGAAATCTCCAAAATCTCCGAGAACAGTAGAAACCCAAATCAATCAACTGAGCTTTATAATGAGAAATCTCTAAGAATAGTATAAACCCAAATCAATAATCAGTAAATTGCTTGGAAAGAGAATCTCCACGACTTTCAGACCCATTATATTTTGTGGTGAGAGAAACCTTCAAACAAAAGAAAATGATAGAAACTTATGATTTGTCATATCTTTTCCCCAAAGATGCCCCACTACAAGTAGCATCTACTCAACTGACCAGTGATCAACCTCTATTGCTTCTGAATTGGATTCGGAATCTAAGAGCTAAGAAGTATGATTTTTCTGTCAAATTCATTGATAGCCTACGTAAAGGAAAATGGATGAAGACATGCTTTGGATTCAAAGCTCCACATAGATGCTTTCTTTGTGATGAAACTGAAATATCTAAACTTCCAGAGATTGGAAAGACTTTCAAGGTTTTATCATTTATAGATGAAGAATACTATGGAAACCAGATCATATCGTTCAAACATGAGCTAATGTCCATTGGTGTCCATATGAAGCCCGAGTGGAAAAAGAGGGATGGCTGCACCTCCTTCCTGCGGCCAGATCATATCGTTTTTCCTGGCCGCAGGAAGGAGGTGCGGCCAAGCTGAAGTAAATTTAAAAATTAGGGGCATTTAAGTAATTTTCATGGTCGTAAGAAGGACTTGCACCGGCCACAGGAAGGACGTGCGGCCGGGTTCAAGTTAAAACTAATCTCAACCTTCGATTAATTGGATGAACCACTGGAGATCTATTAGCTGAAATAGTACTCTCAGCTAATAATAGCTGTGGAACGAAACCCTATATATATATATATATATATATATATATATATATATATATATATTGAGATTAATATATTCAATTGAACGTTAGGCTAAAAAAATTAACTCAACTTAATTGATACGACTCTTAATTACTTTACATAGCAAAAGAGAGGAGATCAAGGGTGATAGGTAAATCCCTCTCTTTCTGTTGCACAAGGTATTTAAATCTATCTCTTAACAAGAATTAATTCCGTATGTCTCCCCTCCTAGGCCCTAGGATGAGAGTGTACATTTAGAATTGAATTGTAATAGAATATGTTCTCACAAAAAATAATGTCATTTGATACTTAAATAAGACATGAAGTGCTCGAGTCATCGTAAAATATTTTTCACTTATATTAAAAAAATTAATGTTAAAAAAAGATAGTATAAAATAATTAGTAATTAGAAAAAAGAGAGTATAAAAATAAGTTACAAAACTATCATTTTGAGTTTAAATTTGATATAGTGATAATATATTCAAAAGCGGTGTTAAAATTATGATAAATATAATTTTGTCTAACATAAATATTTTATTAATAACTGTCATAATTTTACTTACTGAATTCCGAATTCACAATTTAATCAAAAGACGCTAAGCCAGAAGGCTTAAAATGAAACAAATTTACTTTTCACAACTAAAGTAGTAATATATTTTCATTATATCCCATTAATGTGGCAGCTTTAATTAATTATAATAAAATAAACTGACCTCGACTCAGTTAGTACTCAGGTCTGGGTTCAACCCACACTCCCTAATTAAGCCTGAGTTCAACCCCCGAATAAAAGAAATGATATTGTGATTTGTTATGGTTGAAGAAACATAACCATGGTTAGGGACGTAGTAGAGTGACAGTGAATTAAAAGAGGAGAGGAAGAAGGAAGGATTAGTCGGTAAGACGTTATAATTCAAACAGACGGGAATAGATCTGATTATGATGAAATTAAAAATTAATTTTATTATGGTGAGTTATATAATTTTGCACCAATATATTATTAATACATTAAAATTATATGACAAAATCATACAATTCACTATAATAAAATTAATTTTCAATTTCATCATAAAAATCAATTTCACCGTAACTAAACCCGACGGGAATGGATGATGATGAGTCTTAATTAGATTGTGGATCCACAGTAAGGAAACCACCTACTAGGGCCCAGGCTAGTAGCAATAGTTACTATTAATTTATTACTAATAATTTTAAAACCCCAAAGGGGGCTTGTGGCCATTTGCCACGCGGCCTCTGTTAATAATAAGAGGAGCTGGTCCTGCATTTCGTGAACCCCACTTCAATTCCCAACAAGGGAGAGGATAGGAAAGCGTTGGTTTTTCTCGGAAGGGTTAGCATATAGTTTATTTTAAGATAAATCGATCAATTATTCAATAAAATATTAATACGCAAAAAAAATTGTATGTGTGTTTGTATTATATTAATTAATTGACAACTTATTAAAAAAATAATTCCATATTAACCGTTTCCGTTTTTCTCATGTGTTTCGTAATAAATCCTTGAAGTGAGTGAGATATATTCACAGCGCGCAGATGATGACTTCATCTTCTTCAAAACTACTCCTACTAGCTTAGCTAGCTAGCTAGTAAATTACTACTACTTCTTCCTCCTCAACATATTAGTCAAAATGAGGTTGGATCCACCTTTTCCGCATCATCTATATTAAACCCATCATCGATCGCCATATTTTAGCCTTCCTTTTTTCCCACTAGTGAATTCCTTGTGTTGGTGCTTTACCACCTTGTTGCTCCTCTCCAATTGCAAAGTTATTAATTCTGCACCCAGAAATTAAGCAGCAGCTAGCTAGCTATGGGCAAAGAATGGCTGTACTATTTGGGTGGTGGTAGCAGATCCTCCAAGAGAGGAAAAACATCCGAAAGAGAGATGAGAGGCACTAGTACGGGTACCAGTAGCAGTACTAACAGTACCACTACTTCAGCTGGCTGCATGAATTCACTCTTTCAACTTTTTGATTTTCATCATCCATTTCGCTTTCCCAATTTACATCACCACCCCTCTTTTCAGCCACCTGATTCTTTCCTAATTCCACAAGAACCAATCATTCCTCCTCCTCTCAAAGGTCGGTCATCTCTCTCTCTCTCTCTCTCTCCATATATATATATATATATATATATATAATATATATAAAATTTTGATATTAATGGGTAGCAGTACTGTTCTTTAATTGTGAGATATTGCAGGGGCAGAAGCACCAAGGAACAGCTTGGAGATAGATCAGCATACCAGCAGCTTCATGGAAGCTGCTACATTATCATCATCATCTTCTTCAACCATGGAAAAAGTATGTACAACTTTTGAATATTAATTATCTTGGCATTAATTTTTTAGTATTTTACTAGATCTCTTTCATATGGAAGTGTATATATTAAGATATGTATTGTATTTCCCAGCTTCTCTTTTAGATGATACTAGCTAGTAGTAGTTTGTTAGTAGTAAAGGGATGAGTAATTAATTAATTATGTATGACCATATATAAATTATTTGTATTAATTTTATCATAAATATATACCCAGCTGGGTATGCAGATCAAAACAAGTAGCAGCAGCAGCAGCAGATCACCAAGGACATATCATGATTTATCTTCTTCAGAATGTAGCAGCAGCTCACCAGCAGGAACTAAAACTCCAACTTTAGTAGCTAGATTAATGGGTCTTGATCTTCTTCCAGAAAACTCCTCTCCTCGCCCTTCATCCTCATCATCTTCAAATCATTATTCATCATTCAATCAATATCCTTCATCGTCAAAGTCACAAGTACATCGTCAACAAGCACAAAACCGTTCAAGAAATAACAAAAAATCCATCCATTCTTCAGAAATGATCAATGATGTCGTCATGACAGGAGGATGCCGTTCGTTACCAGAAACGCCAAGAATATCATCAGCAAGAAAATCAGATGTTGATCAAAGATTTTCTCTTCAAATCATCACGGAAAACATCAACAGTAACAATGAATTGGCTACTTGTCAAGAATTCGACTTCTCCAAGTTTTTGGGCACAAAACTTGCAGAAGATCAAGATGAGATTATGAGCAGCAGCCCTGGGCATTATGCAAAACAGATTGTGAAACAGTTCAAAGAAAGTGTCAGAAGGCGAGTTGGTCGAGACATTACCAATACCGTCGTCACTAATGGTACTACAGATGAACAAAGAAGAGATCAACATATTGTCCTTCTCAAATCAAAGAAACCATCGAATATTGGAGATTGTCATGATCAATCCGCGATACCCAATTCTTGCTCTCCAAGCCTTAGGTTCTTGGACACGACCACCAAGATTAACAAACGGCCAGCGGTTATCAAAAACAATCAAACTAATTGTCATTCCCCAAAACTGTCATTATTATCTCCGTGTACCAATTATAAGCAATCCGAAGGTGCAACAGTTTCGCCAAAGCCCAAGGCTCAAGCTGTACCGGGGAAAGAGCCAGAGAAACAGCAAATTAATAGCAGGAAAATTGCTAGTGACGACAAGTATGGTCCACGCCTCAGAAAGCCTCCACAGCAAGAAGAGTCATTTGTTAGGTCATCATCAACAAACAGAGCAGCTCAAATTTCGGATAAGAAGTGCAAGAAAATTCCGTTATCAAATCACGTGCCAGCTCTTCTTTCAGTCAAAAAAGATTCATCTCCTCCGGCCACAAGGTTGCTTCAAAAAAAGGTAAGTAGACAAAAAGATTCGGTCTCTTTATTTTTCCTTTGTTAATTAATTTGTGAAATTTTGAAATTCAAAGTTTGGTATAAATGTATTTGATTTAATTAACGTAATAGTCAATATTATTTTTAATTTAATTAATTCAAATATATTATTAAGTACTTTAAATATTTTATAAACGACATTTTTTAAAAAGGTGGTGGTGTTATATTAATGTTAGGAGGTGCAAAAGCAGTCTCAGGCATGTGATGCTCTTCCACGGTTATCTAGAAGTTTGAGCCAGTCGTACAAATTATCCGAACCGATCACAGTCCAAGACGACATCAATTCTGACGGTACCACCACCGCCGTGAGGTCCACCTGCAGTACCGAAGGAGAACTAATTGAGTACATTTCAAGAATACTAAAATGTACGGGCATTCGTGAATTTACGCCCCTGTCCTTCACAAAATGGTACTCTCCTTCCCGCCCTCTAGACCCCTCCATATATCACCACCTCGAAATTTCTTTCCCCGAACTAAATATTTATGGTTATCAGAAAAAGCTAATATTCGAACTAGTTGATGAACTTTTGGTGGATATTTTGAGGAGGCCTTGCATGCATGTGAAGCCATGGATTTGTGAGTTTTGGGGGGTTGCGGGCGGCAGGATATTAGATGGGTCGCAATTGATAAAGAGCTTGTGTGGGAAAATTGGAAGCTTTCCATCTGCAGATTGTCGGGTTCTTGAAGATATTGACTCGTTGATAGAAGATAAAGATTTGGGTTTGGGCCAAAAAGAAAGATCCTTTGAAGAGGAAGCTGGGGATGAAATAGTAGCAGAGATTGAAGGTGACATTTTGGAAAGGCTATTGCATGAGACTGCGGCCATGGTGGTTTTTGGTGTCCGTACGGAATAAAAAAGAAGAGAGAGAGACTAAAAACTAAATAGGATCTGACTTGGGTAACATGAGTACATGATTCACGTGATGAGATGCTATTCGTGGGGTTCGGGTCCTTTATATTTATTATAAGGGGAGAGCGGGCTAGATGTAATATAACGGCCGTGGCAGATATATCATCATCATTGCTACCTGTTCTTCTTCTGACCTTTTGTATAATTTTTTTAAATGCTGTGTTCCTAACAACCTCCTTCCCCAACAAATAATAATAATAATAATAATATTACTATCACATAAAAATAAAACACATAATGTTCACATACACATATATTTATGAGTCACACATGTCACATGAGATCTATAATATGCATGTGCGTATATATGAGCATTATGTGTCTTATTTTTATGTGATAGCTCATAGTAGCATAACTAAAAAAAAGGTCGCATGCGAAAACACAATAAATCTTAAAATAATTAATAAAACACTAATAATTTTAAAATATTTAATAAATGATAATCCATCACTGACGAATCAAATACAATTATCTAAAAATTACCATAATAATCAAAACCTAAAATTAAATAAACTTATTTTTATTTGGTCAAATATAACTCTCTTCACACCAAGCCCTAAATCGCCCCATACAAACTTGTAAGAAGAAAAACACAGTAGGAATCAATTACACAGCATAGATATAAAGATGCACATATATAAAATAATCTATATACAAATACAAACTACGAACAATACAAATTAACTACGAACCAAATATAAATATATCGAAATTGATGAGACAATGTACAAATGATTAAAAATGTCAAACTGAAAACTATAATCAAAAGAATTTCAAACAAAATAAGACTGAATCAAACGGTTACAATTTTATACTGAGCTCAAATACAAATAGCCAAAAGTTAACAAAATACATCGGTAAATCAAAGCGGATAGTACGCATGACACATACTTCACTAATCTGCCAAGAAAATCAAATATTAGGTCGACCCATACGTATCCTGAACAAATACATCAAATGGTCAAAACTCATACCCAGAGCATACAAAAGGATACACCGTTGACTGATCGCAGCGCCATGGAAGGTGTCATGCACTTGTGTTTAGAGGACATGCATGTGGTACCCCACAGGTGGTTAACTCAAGTATACCCTAAGGATCAAACTACAAAAATGTAAGCCAAAAGGGATTCAAATCACAAGTCTTACATGACCATCTCCAAATGACATCGAATTATCATATACGAACATACTTAATTATCACAATATATCCATGATCAAAATAACTCCCGAATGTGAACGAAAATATGCGAAGAATGATTCAAACGAATGAAGTCTCAAAAACATAATTTCCCAAATGACGAAATATTACATAAATGATATGGGGAATAGAAGCACAATCTAGAAACGAAGTACGGAATCCGTACTTTAATATAGTACCAAAATAATTTATGGAATCCAAATATCACCCGCTAGATCTCCTTAATCCGATCTATATATAATTACCAAATCACACAAGACCACTAATTAAATTACTAACTTAAAAAATTTATGTACTTTTATTTTATTTTATTTTATAAATTTATTAATTTTAATATATAAAACATATTATATACATTCTGTATTCTATAGATACATTTATTGTAGTATAAATCAATACTATAATATTATAACATTATTATATTAATTCCTCATTCCATATTTAGTATCTGTACAAAAAATTAATGCTACTATCACATAATTTTGGATCACATAATATTCGCATACACACACATGCATGCTGTGGGCCTTGCGTGACATGCAGGACCCGCAAATATGCATGTGTGTATGTGAACTTTATTTGACTCAAATTATGTGATAGTAGCATTGCTCTGTACAAAAATATTCTAAATTATCAAAAATCTATCTAACAAAATGCAACTGATTTTGAATTTTTCGCTCACCCTAATAAATCATCTGAACCATTGAAAATTTAAAATAAATCTTACCGTCCAATAGTGCCGGAGGCACGGGTATCTCACTAGTTATATATAAGAAATTAACCTTATGACCCTTTACCATCCAATTGCATATTATCATCATTTGATTAAAATATTAATGTTATCATCTACTTTAAACTATTAAACTAATATACTAATATACTATATACATATCCAGGAAGCATGCTTATATACATAGTGCCCGCATGGTGGAAAAAAATCTTTTTTTTTTCCGTTTCTTCCTTTCCGAATGAATGACTCAAATGAAATCTAATTCTGAAATATACAGTTTATCATTTTCATTATTATAAATTAAGATTAATTTTCTGATTCACATACTAAATTATTATGGTAGAAAATATAACCATAAAATTAAGATAGATATTTTTTTTACAGTCAAAATAAATTCAATAATTACCTTTTGAAGATACAATTCTGTTGAATATTTTCTCATAATCTTGTTCCCAAATTTTCTTTTTATTCCACAGCCTTTCTTTCGTCTCCTCTTCGTTTCTGGCTACGTCAAACTGTGAGAACCCGAATTTTCAAGAATTATCAATAATGAGAATTTAATAAATAAAATTCTTAAGGCATGTATTGGGTTCGAATATATATATATGTGTGTGTGTTATGAGGTAGGAAGTATTGTGTTACATAGGGTAATATATAGGAACTATGTAATATGTGATTTTGTGATTAATAAATATATTATTAATATATATTTGTTATTTATTGTAGAGACAATCTAATTAAAGTAAAGGAGGTGGATAAAATTATCCATCGATATTAATAATTTATAGAATTATTTTATCATAGTATGTGGTGCCATTAAATGAATAATCACCTTTCCCTTGACTATATATACTAGCAACTAGTATGATGTATTATGGGTCTTAGTTAGTGCTTAAGATGTCCACGGATGAATTGTGTGATAACCCGAATTTTCAGAAATAATTAAAATAAGAATTTAATAAATAAAATTCTTATTATAAAATGTGTCGGGTTTGAATAAGAATTTATATAGGTGTTATATATTTTGAATTTTGTGTTACGGGTGGAAAGAAACCCATAAATGAGATTTTATAGTTGGTTAAACTATTAAGGAAAAATAGAGTTTTGAAACTTGAAGTTTGATCTTTAAATTATTAAAGAAAGTAGCAAACGATGATGTGAAATCAATGAAGAGATTGAATTTAGATGAGTTAACATTTATGAAATATGTGCAAAGTATTTAAAAATGGAGGTTCTCTGTTGTTAAGCAAGAAATTATCTACGTTTGAACTTGAGGTGGCGCAGATGCGCCACTTCCAAGCTTATGACCAGTGCAGCTGCGCCGGTCTGGAAAAGGTTCTGAGTATGTTTGTAAAATTTGAAGTTCAAGACATGAATATTAAGGACTCATATGTGTAATAAAAGTCATAATTGATAATTTAGTTGTCCATGAATGAATTAAGTTAGCAAAACAGAATTTGAATAAGAGTTAATTAATTAACCCGTAATAAATATTGGTTAATTAAGATATATTATGTAATATTATAATATAATGCTAAAGCCTTGTGTGGCCATGGCGTGATAGTAAATTGAATGAAGTGGTTAATTCACTTACATAAGATGATTAATTAATATATGTGTTTTGCATAAAGAGGATGAATGGAATATATTAATTAAGATTGTAATTCTTGATATATTACGAAGTATGATAATATATGAAAGGGTTTAATATTTGAAAGATGTTAATGGGAAATAAGTGATGGATAATGGAAGAAAACCAATATATATATAAGTGAATATTGGCTAGAGATTTATATATTAAATTAATACTTAAGATGTGATTAAATGTAAAAATGGAAGAAGTTGTCTTAGGACAATCGAATAATTATACTTATAATTGTATAAGTTAAATAATGGAGTAAAGGTTATTTATTCTAAGTGTAATGATTATTTTTAAAAATAAAGGTGTTATAAGTATAAGTTCATAAGTGTATAATTTTTCAAGACAAGTTAAATAATTTAGTATTAAAGTGAAGTGTGTCACAGAAATTTTATATTAAATGAATATTAAAATAATGTGAAACTGGGGAAAAGCCAAATGTGGCCTAGACCCCTAATATTTTATTGTTGAGATTATAATCTTGAGCGATATAACTCTAGTAAGTGGGATAAACGAGTCTTGTGTGGCATGAACATTAAAGTTAAACTAGACTAAAGGTTTAACTGAAATTATTAAAAGATAATTAATGAAAAGAGAATAAATGATTGATATTGATCATTGTGATATTTATGTGTGATAGAAAATAATGGGTTGAGAGTACCCAACTGAATTTTATTTAGCCCAATTAAAATATTATTTGGACTAGCCCAATGTGCATGGGATATAAGATTATATTGGTTTATATTTAAAATATAAGTATACTTCCTATATATGGGTATGTACATATATATGTGTGTATATGTGCCCATAACTAAATTTAATATGGTAATGTTAAGTCATTACAATGGATTTAATAAGCCCAAAAAAAAATTACTTTAGTAGGATGTGGACCATTTTACTAGTAAAGAAGGAAGTAATGTAGCTTGTCCCATTTTTATTGTCCCAAATAATTAACAACCGTGTAATAGGCCATTGACCTAACTCTACAATTGCTGGAGGTGATAATGACTATCTAGAGCTGATGATGAAGGGAGTGATGGAAGATGAGGGAGTAGGTAATCAACTCCTTATTGACCATTAGTTTCTTTTTCTTTCTGATAGATCAAAACATTGTGCAAAGCAATTGTCTGTGTATTAATATCTCTATAAATAGAGCCTCTTTCTTCTCTTTTCCCGTTTGTTGGGTGTCTGAGCATTTGCTATAGAAAGTTAGTAGAATTGGAGAATTGAGGAGCAAGTGGAGAATTGAGGAACTATAGATGATAATTGCAAGCATTCAAGAGGTAATAATGTTAACATATATGCTCTTGAATTCTAAGTTTTGCAATTTCTTAGAAATGTCAAGAAAATGGTGGCTTTTGAGTCAAAAAAATTGATGGCTAAAGATTGTTGTAATCCATGAATGTTGTTAGATATTGATAATATAGTTAAATACGAAAACAACAGAAGTTAAACGGACCAATTTGGTTTAGAAACGAATCCGTAGTAGTGGAATTTGCTAAACTTGTCAAAACATGAAAATTTAGTATGAACATGAGTGTTGGATTAATATTTGGGTTAGTTAATGTTTATGTTAATTGTTGATTCTTTGGTATGTTGTAGTTTTATGAATTACGAATCCATAGAATCGAAAACGGAATAATTTAGATGTGTATAACTCGCGTTACGATGATCGGAAGGAGAATTGGTCTGAAAAATCGTGAAGAGCCAAGTCTGAAAACACCTTCTGCATCATGGGGTGCAGGTGCGCCGGAACTGTGTCAAAAAAAAAAAGACAAAAAAAATTGTTTTGACCTACTGTAGTAAATTAGGCATAACTAATTCACACGAACTCCGATTGAGGCGGTTTAGGATGATTCGGAAAGATAACGAGTAGGCCTACAACTTTTATTCTTTAAGTTTTTCGATTTGAAGTCGTTAAGAGGGGTAAAAATATCCATCTTGTGACTGCTATGTATTCGGAAGCAATCGGAGGGCGTCGGGCATGCACATACGCAATTGTAGTGCTCCCGAAGATAAAATATGTTATTCTAAGTGATAAAACATAAATATGCATGATAATAGACATGTCATATAACTAAGATTACTTTACTCATATTGGAATGCTTTAACATGATTTTCTAAAAGAAAACTTAAAGTTTTTGAGAAACGAAAATTGATGAATTTGGTGTCCTTTGAGTTTTGACCTTGGACCCTATGTACGAATATCAACGTGCATGAAATCTAGTTTTAAAGTTACCTTACATATACTAGATTGATATAGCTTGGCTTTAAAATGTTTTGAAAGAAAACTCGGGAGTTTTGAGAACTAATAGTTTCAAATATTGTGTAACGTATACTCTGACCTTTCTAGCATGCATACTAAGACGCCTTATGCCTCTAGACATGACGAATATGTTCATCATCTAGCTAAGCATGAATTGCACCTTTCAAGTGTGGTTTAAAATAAGTTTTCAAATAATGAACATGCTATTAAAGATAGATACATGTAAGCATGCTATTAGAGGCTTATTAGTACCAATATATGGTTTAAAAGCTTATAACATCGAATCTTGTTAAAGAAAGTTGTTAAGCCTTTTTGATTGAAATAAATCATTATGAAGCTAAGTAGTTTGAATATGAACTTGAAAATAGATCACAACCTACTTGATGTATATTTACAGTACGTATCAAAATACATGTTATGCTAGAAATTATATTGGGCAATAAAAAGCCTAAGTCTGATTCTGGCAGGGAGTAGCACGGCCGCGCAACTCCCAAGCTTAAATGCAGCACGGCCGCGCCATTCTGCAGAGTGACTAAGAGCAGTTTGTTAACTGCATGATCTTAAGTTATGGTTATATGTTGTCCTTAAGGACTACAAGATATGAAACAAGATTGTTTAGATAAATATGATAGTAGAATGAGCTAGTCTCATGGTTATCCTAAGTTAAAGTAAAAAAATTGAAACCAAGTTAGGAAACAATATTTGTTCTTATATTAA
This sequence comes from Panax stipuleanatus, assembly GCA_020205555.1. Taxonomy (NCBI): domain Eukaryota; kingdom Viridiplantae; phylum Streptophyta; class Magnoliopsida; order Apiales; family Araliaceae; genus Panax; species Panax stipuleanatus. Next base: position 134,356,367 of record CM035118.1, on the reverse strand, counting down.
GAGCGTATGAAATGTATGACTGATGGGTATGAATCCATGATTATATAACTGTGTAGGAATACACGCAGTGCAGATAAGCTTTAAGCAGTTAAGTCGTAGTTGATAAACTACGCATTAGGCAAGTCTTTTAGTTCCTATTTGATACATGAATTCTATAACTGTTAATTGAGTTATATCATGTTATGAGAATGTTGATGTATATATATGAAAAGTATATGAGATATGTATGAGATTGAAAGTTGATCTTTAATGATATACTTGTGAAGTGAATCTCTATGCCTGTTATGTGAGAAGTAACATGCGTAGGAAATATTAATTGATTATGAATGCATGAACTGAGTATGATATTATGTGCTATGTGATGCATGAAAACTAGTTAGAATTGCTGAGATGTCGAGCTGACTCTTGCAAATAACTACTTTTGCAGGTTACGGATTCACGGTAGAGTTACGTGCTAAGTGATTGATAGCGTTCGTTAGCATTAAAAGAAGATTACTGTTTAATTATAGTTATGCTCTTGAACCATGTTTAGGTTCTAGGAGATGTACTTGATAATTATTTACGATGTTTAATACTTGTCGTGTTGTAAAGATGTACTAGTTGATACATAGAAGATATCGATTAAAGTATAAACGTTTATACAGTAATTCGAATAGAATGAATCGTAATATATTTGATTCAAAGATATGTAATTGTTTCAAGTTATGAAATCAATAAAAGACTTTATTCAAAGGATATTGAAAAGTTTAAATTATTTCGCATTTTTATAACATCGAATATGATGTAATGACAGGAATGGTAAATGACCAAGATTGAATACTCACAAAAGTTCGAGGTCATTACACAGATCCTAGAAACGAAAGGAAATTATATTCTAATTTGTAATAAAGCGAAGTTATATTCTTTAAGGAATGAATAAAAGATGTAATAGTTTGACGATAGTAGTATCGTGGTGGACCGGATCCGAGGTTCGAAGGGACCCAAATTTGGGGGCGTCACACAAACATCCCCTTTAGTCGATTATGTCAGTATATGTATTAGGAAGGAATTTAACCTAATATATTAATATTACTCTATTTCAATTTGGTTTTTAAACCCAACACCTTAATTTGGGCTCAAATAGTTTAACATGCCCAAACTTAAATATTTAGAAATTAGTTTGACCCAATTAGTTTTATTATTTTTATTTTATTTGTATTTTCTTCTTCTTCTTCTTATTATTATTATTATTTATTGTTTTTTGTTTTTTTGGATATTACATTAACAAATGGAATTATCTTTCTCCTCATCATAATCTGCTCTTACGATCTAAAATTGCATCAGCCTCTACCTCACAAGTAAGATCTTTTCGAATCTTATGTAACGAGTATTGCACAACATGAAGCAGATGATAATTATATTTTCTTAACACCGAAACATGAAAAATGTTATGCACATGAAATAATTGTGGAGGCAGAGTCACCCGATATGCCACATATATCTTCAACTCTCTCAAGAACTTCAAAAGGGTCAATAAAACGTGGACTAAGCTACCCTTTCAAACCGAACCTTCGAATTACACCTTTCTAATTCAAGTACACTTTTATAAAATAAAATCAATTAATATTTAATTATTAACAAAAATCTAGGTTATGATATTCTTCCCCCTTAAAAAATTTCGTCATCGGAATTCAAATAAGCTACAAAAAATGTTATTTTTATTTTTATTTAAATTGCATAATTATTCATATATAAACTTTAGTTAAGACGTAGCATCAGCATCTTTTGTAACGATCAACACTGGTAAGTCCATCGGTCCACACAATTATCCATGTACTTGTAGAAGATTCGCGCGCTTGCTACAGCGTTAGCCCCGATAAAGTTCTTCGCTTTGCATCGAATTAAAAAATATGCTCCATAGTTGGTACGGGCTCCCTGTCAATTTCTTTGAGTTTCATTCTTGCGAACGTTCTCTTCAGAACATAATTAAAAAAACTATAAATTTCTTTACATCTATAATAGAGTTCGAATAATCAAAATATTAAAATGGTCTTTAATTCGTAAAATATTTATGTTCCACGTACATAACTAGGATCTAACAAATTATTTTTATTTATGTTTATTTATTTTACATACAATCATACAAAATTCCAAGGATATCAGATAAACAAAACAACTCTACAAATTATTTTACCAAATCTCCCTAAGTCCTCATCAAAATATCTCATCCTCAATTCGAACTAATTAGTTCATAAATATTATTACACTAAAGAATATACTACTAAGATCTCTTTATCACCATATATATCAAACTCTAAGTCAACATTCTACTATCTGCACAAGTAAACTGTTCAAGGTCGCTGAAAATCTATTGAATTTCATCACTTACTATCTAATCATTTAATGAATCAATCATTCTCTTATTGTAAAGCTTAACCCAACAAATAAATTCAGATATATTCTCTTACTATCACAAATAAATTTTATGTAACTATCATTTTATGTTGGTTTTTCAATATCCCCTTCTTCGTCGAAGTTTGTCTAGCTTCTTTTTAGACATTGTAACTAGGTAACATTAATGTTGTATTTGATTTGAAAAAACTTAGTGCAAAATAAAATAAATTATATTTGGTGATCGTTATAACAAATAAACTATTAAAATAAAAAATTCATTTTATCCTCTTGATTTTCGTTTCATAAACAATCAATCAACGAACCTAGCTGCTACTACCACCTTAATTAGCATCGATCACTCTAACAAATAAAAATATACCTGAGTTGAACATGAAATTTTATTTTATTTTTCTAATCCAAACGGAACATAAAATTCATGATGTTTTAGCCTCAGGCGTCAGGCCCTTGGCTGCTGCCTACAATGAAACAACTTTCCATTTTGGAATCAACGAATTTGAAGGAGTCGTGGTAATCAGAAAAAATGGCAGGCCGCCGTGTAGCTCTAATAAATTAAGATTAGATGATGATGATGGTGACGATGGCAATTTAATTGGGAATAATAAATAATAAATAGTAGTAGTAGTATATCTGGAGGAAGTTAGGTTCAAAGAGGTATAAAAGTCGAATCATAAGGATTTGATTCCAGGTTTATGGAAATTTGAGCTCCGATACTATTTAAATTATAAATTGGGTGGGGTCACGGTTAGCATTAACTGAACTTCATGATAATTTACTTCATGTTCAATACATAGGCGAAATGATGATCTTTCTATCTGCGTGTCAGCATTATATTGGATATGAAGTGAACTTACTATAATAACTCATGTGCCTCTTTTTCTTTTTATAGAGGTGAGCACAGTTTTATCTTGGGACAAAATATCATAATTTTTATTGTAATTACACAATATAACAACTTAAGCAAATAAGTGCATATGCATAACTAATATATTATTGTGTTTATTTTTAACAAAAATCGTAATATTAATTCTTAAAAAGAAAAATCATAATATATCTATTACAAAACATATCATTTTTCTTTTAAAAAAAAGTGTGTCGAAAATATTATTTCCCTTTTCTAAACCTACTTTAGTCATAACAGATTTTATTTGGCTCTCTATTTTGAGCAACCTGTCTTTTTTTCTACAATTTACTTAATCAAATAAATTTGTTTAAATCATTATATAGAGTGATTGTAAGAATGTTGTCTAGGAGAAATATTGAAAGATTCATAATTTATCCTACATCAATTCATTATATCAATGCAGTACACACTTGTGTAGACTGACCCAACAAGCATGTTAGATTATCTCCCCACCTCCCAACAAGTATGTTAGATTATCTCTCCCACCTCCCAACAAGTGTGGATCACCTCCTCACCTCCCAATAAGCATGGATGATGAATTGACGTGAGATGAATCGTAAAATTGTGATATGAGAGCTTATGGTTCGATAAACCCAAGTATCAGGTTGGTACTTTAGGGTGGAGCACATGATTCGTAGGCCGCGTGTTATGCTGTTTGCACTGGGAAGAGTAAATAGAATTGAGTCAGATGGAGCACAAGAGATTACTCTTGCATTTCTCACGTTAATTTATCTCGTTATTATTTTCTTATCTTCTTATGTTAAATTTTATCATCGGTCTTTATTTACTTATTCTATTTAATTTTATTAATCTTTTATGTGCGTGCAATTTAATTAAAAACAGCACTAGCACAATTTAAGGAATTAAAGTTGATATTAAAACTTGAATGAGTGAATTAAATAAGGAAAGAAAAAGCATTTTGTAGATTTTTTTTGTGTGGCGGAGGGCGGAGGGGATGTTTCGACTATTAAACTCCAGGTACTCCAAAATAAATGTCTAAATGAGTTGCATAGATATACCACATCAGTTGTCACATTATATACTATTCAAATTTTAATCACATACTTGGGTCCGGCTATGTTCATCATAGTGAGTTGTATAATTTTGTCATACAATTTTAATGTATTGATAACACATTGGTGCAAAATTATACAACTCACTAGGGTGAATTTGATTTTCAGCTTCACCGATAGCAGGATCCCACATACTTACTCATTGTACAATCATTATTACCATGCTAAATTCATCTACTCCTCAATTATTATTATTTTTTAAAATATTTCAAATTTTAGAATTGTTCTAGTTGATTATTTTTTTAAAAATAATAAATCTTGAAACTAACAATTTTATTATATATCACAACTCTTGAAATTACAGTGTTTAAAGCTAAATAAGTTTTCTTCCCCCACGTGCAGTATTATAGCCTTCAGGGATTGCGAGTTTTTTTTTTTTTTTTTTTTTGTATATCGATTTTTCACTTTAAAAATATTTTAAATTGATTTTAAAAAATTACTATCTAAGCATATATTATATATAGAACAGTAAAATTACTAATATATATATATATATATATATATATATATTTATGTGAATATATCTATGTACATACCCAAACTATGATTGTCAAAACTCAAAAGTAATAATAACTTCTCCAAAATAATTGTGGATTACGAGGTCTGAAGCTCTGAATAAATTCTAGTAATGCACTAATAATAAATGAGTCGGGCTATACATTAGGAAAATATATCAACTAACAATGACGTAACAAGATGTTAGGCCATGGTTTGGTTGACCAACACCATTTAATAATGTTGGAGCTGTAAGGGGCAAGGTGTTAGTAATTGCAGATGCATCTGTGCGTTTTTAATGCACGTTTTGTGAGCTGAGTTGATGAAAGGTTAGGCCAAGGCATTGACGCTGATAATTTTTACACCGGCTGGCTCTCTAGCCCGAGCATAATAAACACGATTTATTGTACATTGATCCATCCCCTCCCTTAACCCTGCAACCATACATAAACCACAAAATAATGCAAACCCTGTCCTGTCAAATTTACTACACCAGAAAAACCTTATAATAAACTTCCTGGACAGGCCATCAATGTCCATAGAAAAGCATTACTAAAATAACCCTTGAATAGATACTATACTGTACTGTACTGAAATTTCAAAGACCAATGAAACAGTTGTGGGCAAGATCCTTCAACTGCTAATCCTTTTTTACTTCCAATTGTTTGTGCATATATAGTGGTATTCACTCCGAAAACTTGTTTCGTTCATGATAATTTCAAACCAGCTCACTGAACATTTTACATGTATCATTAGATTTTACATCAAGTGAATCATACATATGGAACAACGCTGTACATAAAAGGAAATTGATGCATTTTCTTGCTTACAAGAGTTTTTGAGTCCATTTATTTGAGTAGTAGATGAGAGACTGCCCAAGATCATATGATTCTGCAAAAGTGACATCACTGCAAACCGTAACTCCAGCATTTGAACAAATTATTTCAGCATTCTCAAGGGTGAAACCGCGAATAATGGGCAGAGGGAATCCTTTTCCGAGGCGTGTGTTTGCATATGGCAAGAATACAGTTTCAATGATAGTCCACATCACTGGCTGCAAAAATTCACAATACCTTACTAAGAGATCAAACGCACAACAACTAGAACTAGAGAACAAAACCACAACCAAAACTATCATACTTGATTTTATCAAAATAGATAACAGAAAATTTAGCTAATGGTACATTACCATGCGGTAACAGATTTATTCAATTTTACATATAACAAGTATCTTCTATACATCAACTTTTAGCTGGATATAATAATTCTCTTAAACGGTTCATTCTTCGTCTCCCTTGTCTAATATTTATGAAGGTACTAGAAAATGAAGTGCTTCATGAAATTAAGCCTCAAAAAAGTAGCCAAATTATGATTAAAAAAATAATTAGATAAAACTATGATAAATAAATTGAACAGAATGAACAAATTCTGAAACCTGACACTACCAACACCTAGTGGTTGGAAACACATAACAATATAACATGCATATAGCTACTTTTTCTCTGTGTTTATACTACCCCTTCAGTTCTTTTTGTAGCAAGAATTTTACGACCCCTCTACCTTTCTAATGTCCTATGTCAAACATATTTAGATGTAGTTATGTTACACCATAACTGCTAAAACCAAACTTACTTGGGTGTTCCCTTAAAAGATGGAGGAAAGAAAACCAGCACAAAATTCATATACAAATAAGAAGCCATCACTACCAAAGATTTATTTTTTATTATTATCGTTAATATCCCCGCACGAGTGCGTGTCCGGGGGGGGGGGGGACATGGGGATTTACGCTTCTACTTGCATTAACTTGTCCAGTTAAGCACAAACTCCCACTACTGAGTATCAACCAAATTGCATAGACTCGGCTCCATGTTCAACAGGTTTAGATAACAGTTCTTTAAGTGGTCATGTAGCCAGATTGCCATGTTCTTGAGCACATATGCTTCTAAGCCGATTCTCTGAATAATTAAGCAGCAACATGTAGATACAGTTGAGTGTATAATTAATAATTACATAACATATGGATACCTTCTATTTTATATTGAAAGAAACTCTTTCAATTAACATCTGCTAAAAGTGTATTATAAATTTTGGGTAGTCCATACATAACGCATTTCTTCAATACTTAGTTCTGCCGTTAATTTATCACCATCTCCACCAAATAACCAAAGAAGAGTTGTAAGTATAAAATATTCCCCAATGGAATCAACATGATGAATGCAACAATAAAATGAGAAACTTTGATCAGGGATGACAGAACTTTTACCTGAATCAAGTACATGTGCAAGTTACCAATTTTGCTCCACTTCAATGACATGCTGAAATCATCCAATTTCACGCTGCCAGCAAGGTTGTTCCTCATGATTTTTACTGAACCTGATGCACGGATGACCTGTACCAGGAAAAGCATAGTGACACTGCAAATCAAAGAAGTATCACCACATAATTATAAACCCAAAGGAAAAAATGCCAAAAAATTATCATGGTCTTCTGCAACTCTGAGATGAATATAATTTGATACCATCTAACTGCACATAATAAAGAAAGCTAGGGAAAAAAAAATTCCTTTACTACAAGAGTTCCATTAGCTGAACCTAATCTTAATATAAGAGACCAAAGATAGTTGCAATGTTTGGCTAAAGCTAGGCTAAACATTAAGTATTAAAGACCGAAGATGAACTCCAAAAGGGGTTCTTTTTTGTTTTCCTGTTCTCTCTTATTACCTTTTTGTAAGTGTATGTGGGACAGATAGAAGAAGACGATGATCCGATAACAAAGACAAAAGGCACATGAAATTCCACTCTTTGACGGTTTGACAAGTTGTGCCCGAGCTTAAAATAATTAAAGGGGAAAAGGTCACTTAATAACTAAGCCAAGAGGACAATCCAACTTCGTTTAATTCCAAGAGATTCAATAGTAAATATTGATACTATAAAGATTTCATCCAGCTACAAACCACTGACATTCATTTTATATATGTCCTTAGAGACTGCCTTTTCTTCTTCCTCTTTTTCCCCCCCCCTTTCCTTTCTGATAGGGTGTGACCCGAAGGCTCAAAGTTTGGCCCCAAAGTACGGCCCTGAATATTGTGACTTGTATTGGTAAGGAGGGCCCAATATTAGGGAAGCCCAATCCGGGAGCGCGGCCCAACGTTAGGGCCTTTAAGCTCAAAGACAGGGCTTGACATCTGGGGCCCATAACATAAGAGCCTAACCTCATTATTATGGCAACTAGCAACTAGGTGAACGACTCCTGCGGGGAGATGGGTCGTAGTGCCGCCCCCAATCACACGGGCCTGTCCCCCACTTACCATGACATGATAGGGTAGGCCGAATGGACGTACTCCACTAACTAGTAAGTATAAAAGGAAAAGAAGGTCACGGAGAAAAGCTTAGACTCTATACACCATATCCACACGTACATACAATTTATAGTTGATGTCAGGCATATTACCCAAAGAACGGCGCCCCGCTTCCATAATAACACGTTTCCCGCCAAATCAGTCTATTGATGTATTGGGTTTTGTACCCAGACGGGCTTTATATACTCCCCCATCCTACTAAAGTAAAATAAGGGGGTGGGAGACAATGATAGGGTGTGACCTAAAGGCCCAAAGTTTGCCCCCCAAAGTACGGCCTGAATATTGTGACTTGTATTGGCAAGGAGGGCCCAATATTAAGGAAGCCAAATCCGGGAGCGCGGCCCAACCTGATGGCCTTTAAGCTCAAAGACCGGGGCTTGACATCTGGGGCCAGAACATAAGAGCCTAGCCTCATGATTATGGCAACTAGGTAAACGACTCCTGGAGGGAGATGGGACGTATTGTCGCCCCCAATCACATGGGTCTGTCCCCCACTTTCCATGACATGATAGCCATATCCACACGTACATACAATTTATAGTTGATACTTTGTCTTTCTTCCGGTTACCGACACTTACACAGGAAGCGTTCCACAGTGGAACAACCCCATATTCACCGTGAAAACGTGTCTTGCAAGGTCGGAGCCAAGTGTAGAGCACCAGGGACCCGTTGGAAGGACAAGAGCATCATCACTTTCCTTTATCTTTTTAGTAGGACAATTTTCAAAGAGTGAAAGATAACTTGTGTAAAAACAAAATCGGAGGTGCAAGTGAGGGTTATTGATATATTTGTTCCCTGGTCAATAAGCTTACCAATGAGATACAGACAACTGGCACAACGTTACCAGCTTGCAGAACATCAATGATCAAGTCTGCATAAACATTAGCATCTAAACCATGTGGTGAAATCCGCACAACTGGAGGAGCAGAAAGAGAAATATTCAGATTCATGTCATCATTTGGGTATCTTTTGTACAATTGGGGAACAATAAATCTCCATCCTGCAGTGTTCAAAAGAGACTGATCGGGCACTTTATCCACAGTCCATTGCATAAATTCTGCCTGAAGACAAAGAAAAAAAAAGGGGATCATGAAAGGCAATAAGAAATCATATCCTCATATCCCATCTATGGCAAGGTATTTCATATTAAGTAAAATGTTAGTAACAATTAGTGTGACATTCATCTGGCCTTTAACATTTTTGGAACTAATACAAATCTAAGGTTTGAGGCAGCCTCATATTACAGATATAATGGAGGGCATAAGCAACACAATGAAGCTTAAAAATCAAACGTGCAACCAAGTAAAACGTAACTAGAACTCTTGAGTTTTCTTTCCTTTTACCCTCATAAGAAACACTGAATTAGCAAAAGAAAAAACCTCTTTCCCTCCCCCAGCGTATAAAGTTATGTATACAGTATAATTGGATAGCATTAATGATATGAATGATCTATTCTAGGACTACTGAGAAAGCAATTTATCCCAGCATACTTGAACTTGGCCATTGACTGGAAAATACAACAACTAAAATATCAGTAATGTCAAACCTTATTACATTAGAAACACTCCTAGCAGAAGTTAATTTAGATATTGAAAAACAGAGAACAGACACAAGCACACTAGTCAAAAGCAGATATTTAGCATATCCTACATTCTATGCTTAAAATTTTCATCCTAATAGATTAATAGTCCATCAGTAAATTTCATCTGGAGTAGTATCTAACAATAAAAAAGCTTAACTGATGCATGTCAGCATTAGGATATTGTATAACCGACATAAGAATTATTCCATCTTATTTAGCAAAAATAAATAAATAAATATTTCATCTGCTTCCACTAGTACTAGGGTTAGCATTCTGTACTTACATTGAAGTATAAGGCTGATGCAGAGTTGAAAACAGCCTCATCTAATGATATCCCTAGCATTTTAGACAAATCCGTGCAAGAAACCAACGATTGCAAATTCTTGTGGAAGTTATTAACAACTGTAGCTGTTTCAGTTTTCATAAATAACCCGTTGATCTCAAAACCAATAGCAGTATTACTCAATAACGGATCATTAACAAAAGTGACATTTAAAGCCGCAATATCATCCACTGATATTTCTTTTGGAAGCCCTTGCAATAAATATTTAAGCTTTAAAACTCCTTCTTTGAGTTTCTTTGCAATTGCATGTTCTACTGCAGACCCTATTTGGCCTTCAAAAGCATCCACGATCCTTGAAAGTTGGAAAAGAGAAATGCCATATCACACAAAAGGAAATTAAATAAACAATCCTAAATACTTTGTGGCCAACATAACAATTACAGTCTTTACAAAGCCTTGCGCTGTTTTTAGTTTTTTTTTTGGTTGGGGAGGAGGGGGGGGGGGGGGGGGGGATAAGTAAGTGCCCTTTTTAGTTCTACGATCAATTATCACAACCAAAAGATAACCTCCTCATCGGTCAAAAGACAAACAGGAATAAATGTGGGGGTGTGAGTGTACTTATACATATATATATAGTGCCTGTTGTGCAGTGAGATAACACACTTTGAATTTAGAACTTTCAACAAAAAGTGCTTTTATAAGAAAGTTAAAATAGTATTTGGCTACACAATTGTAAAACTGCTTTTAAAATAATAAAAGACAATTATATAAAAAGTGCTTCGTATAACTTTTAATTGTTCTTCGGTAATTTAAGGACAAATGTTTACATTATGCTTCAGTCAAAAGCATAAATATTTTGCTTCTGTCAAAAAGTGCTTTTTAGCCAAAATCTCTACTCACTAAAACCACTTTCGGAGGGCCACCAAACACCAAAATGTTTATCATATCTAATTTAAAAGCTCTTATAGAGTTTAGACACACAAACATATATTTCAACGGAGGGAACTGAATAACTTTTACTTGACAATTCGAACACCAACTTTGGCCCTTTTGGCTTGTTGATCACATCGAAAAGCTATATCATAAAAACCATACAATTAAAATCTTGTGCCAACACTGTATGATGATAAGAACTAAAAACTGTATAAAAAGAAGATGGTTAAATAAGTTCTGTAGAGATCAGTATACCCTTGATACAGCCAAGAGGCTCCTCCATCCAGTTTAATGATGATATCTTTGACATAACAACCACTTTCGAGGAGGGACATGTTTAGAAATCCATCTCGACTTTCTAAGCCTAGAGTTAGCCCAATTTCCATGCCTTCAACCTTATCCAGAAGCAGCACTCATCAGATTCCTTTATTTGAAACATACTCAAAATGAGCACGGAAGAACAAAACATAAAGAGAAAGCACTAGATGTGTGTGTAAAGTAAATCTATAACAAAGCAAACACATCTCATATATCCTAAATTTATTCCCTGCAAATAAAACTTCAGCACGACATGCAGAAATTATAAGAGCTGGAGCACCTAGCACAAAATAATAAATTGAAATTTGTGTCTACGTAAGTTAAGTGCATTGCAGCACTATGGCGAAATTATAATCTAAAGCAGCTTTCCATAAATAACTATCCATTGGGAACATTTTTGTGAAAACTTTTCCAGCAATTATTAGCTTGGTAAGAGATATGCCTAGATAAAGCTAATAAGATGTTATCACATGGTTGAGAAAATTTGGATTATTATAAACTTTCATTATTGATGTTCAGCAATTGGTTTTGCCATGCTCCCTATCATGGTTCTAAGTTGTGTTAGCAACATAAATTTCGGAAGGTTTTTTTTTAACCAGTATATCAGGAACCTTTACGCTAGTTAGGAGCTTCAATTTTTTTTTAAAAGATTAAAAAAAAATTCTAAATACAAGAACAACAAGATGGTCAATTAATTAAGCACAAGAACACCATCTAGTATACATGTCAATGTCTGAATGATAATAAAAGAAGACTTGTCTAATTTTATATTGCATAACAACTGAACAATAAGTTTTAAAAAACTCTCTGAAATGTACATAAAGACAATATGAGAAGCTAAATAGTCATAAATCAATCTTCATCCTACTTCTCCTCTACATCATCATCCTGTTCTTGTTCCTCAGTAATAGATATTATTTTTTCAACTTTTTTTAACAAGTTAGTATGTACATACACATATTTATTTATTAATAATAATAATAATTATTTGATAGGTTCATGTAAATATATATTATTAGTTATGTATTATAATAATTACTCCATTTGTCCCATAAAAATAGTCCCATTGTTTTTTCATATTATTAGTATTATTATTATTACTCCCTCTCCTACACAGTTATTTGGCCTTTATTTATTCGTTGCACCGTTATTTCTCCCTGCTATGCCGCTATTTCTTCCGGTTATGGCGAAATTTCGCCTATACACAACCTTTACATTGAATACTTGAAATTATGATACGTATCTCGTTATCGTAGCAGTGACTAAAGAAACCTGTTAAACGTGTTCTTGAGTTTGGATCTTCTTTCCACCCTACATTAAGTGTGATTGGTGGGGTATTATGTACACCAGTGGTTTACCTCGTGCACACCTAGAAAGGCCTTAATCAATACAGCCAAAAGCGTTACAACCCTTCATGCCATACATGCTCAATAACTATAAATAATTTATCTATACATTAATACATAATGAGAATGAAATATTTTGGTTCAGTACTAACAAAAGTACATGCGATCATAAATAGAAATTAACAACTAAATAGAAAATCCATAATATAATGAACTCAATTCCACATTTGCATCCATCCACTTCAACTGTTGCTGTAGTTTCAACATATACCAACCCAAAATCTAATCCTTTTAATATTTCCCCATAATAAATTGTATTATATCTCAAACTGAAAAATTGCCTTCAAAACAAAATTCACACATAATCACCTGAACAGAAGCGCTGCCACTATCGGAAATGGAGACAGGGACAAGCCAGGTACTATAAGAATAGTGCCAATGCATACTCAAATTACAAGTGGTACCCGACCCGACAATGGTGATGCCAGTGTCACCGGGCTTAATATCCGAACTCGGAACATCCACCCGATAAATAGTGATGTTTGATAGAACGATATGTACTTTACCAATAAGGGGGATTATAAGGGTTTTCTCAATTTGGGGCAATTGAAGGGGCGTGAGTGAAGATATAGCTTTGGTAACCAGTAAATCTTTGAGAAAATTAAGGCCGTTTTGGGAAATAAGTATGGAGATGAAGGATTGATCCGGTCAATTGCTGGTAGTCGTGGTTGTGGGAATCTGAAGGAATGAAGAGAGAGAAAATTAGGAGGAGATATACGGTGCTGTTTGAGATTGACATGGTGGTTTCGGCGGAGTTCCCTGGTAGATGAGAGGGGTATTAGGCCAAAAACATTTGAGAAGGAAGTGAGAGTAATAAAATTAAATAATATTAACATTAAAATTAAATTCTAAAAAATAAGTACAAAATTGAAATCAAACCGTAGAACAAAGTAAATAATAGATAAATAGTCAATGAATAAAACTTAATTGTTTTTATTTGACAATTTAAATTATTATATATATTAGGATTAAGAATAAGCACAATGCCCATAACAAATTATTAATCATTTTATGTAAATAAAACAATATAATTAAATAATGTAAAATCATAAAAAATAAAAAATTACAGTTAAAAGTTGATCAACAATTCAACCTAATAATAGTGAACCCAATCCCCCAATGACATAACAATCATAAAATAGTGTTGGTTTTCTTCTTTAAACAATTTTTTAAGTTTTATGCTGTTTATTTATTCGTAATTATATATATTATAAATATTTTGCGTCAAATTTTGATCGTAAATAAATATTAATAATACTATTTTAAAAAATATACATAATAACTAATTAATTTTAATAGTCTTATACTTTATATTAATTTCATATATTAATAAGTTTTTTGCAAGAATATATTAATAATAATTGCATATATTAATAACAAACTAACAATTACATATATTAATAAGTTTGAAAATTATAATATAATGTAAATTTATCAATAATACATAACAGATTTCTTATTTACTTTCAACGTCTCTGCGCATACGTATGTATATGTATTGTACCCAACTACCCATACATATATAATTTAGGCTAGGTTTATATTCAAAGTTGAAACTTTACTTTGGACCAAAATAATAGTGTTATCTACATGGCGATGCAAACTGGAATTGCCACCTCTAAAGTCCTAATCCTTGTCGGAGCAGGTGAAATTTTATCTCTAACCCCTATTTGATTAAGTTATCGTTATCGTTTCATCGGATTAAGTTGTAGTTAATTGAATTCTTTCTGTGTTCTTGTTGAAGCCCTACATACTGGAACTTTAAACTTGACCCCTGATCAACAAGCCGATTCATTCTATTTTCATCGAACTATGTGAACCATGTGATTATCAAACCCAACTCTACAGTACTTGATTATAGGATGTGCCCTTCAGTAGATGCATAATTAATAATCTTGCCTTTTAATTTTAGGTATATAATATATTTCAAGTTAGAGCACTTTAAAAGATGAATTTTTGTCATTTTATTTTTGGACCAATTTAAGTAATAGTTTTTGTCTGCATACTAATTTAAATTATGCTGAATAGTTTTTTGTTTGTATTGTAAATGTTGTTATTGCGGACAAAAATGCATAGTGGATTTGTTGGTTGCTATTTTAAAAATTAAAACTAAATTAGATGTTCAATGTTAATTATATTGTTATATGCGGTGTTGTGCTAGCATTCTGTGCTGAATGGATGATTCAGTGACTGGGCCTTCATGGTTAAGTTGCTTGATTATTGGTTTTGTCATTTTCAACAAGAATTAGTTTTACATTTCAGAATTGAGTATGATATTGAGGGGCTTCATTAACTGGCTATAACGTACATGACATGCCTTTTGCTGATTAATAATGCTACTTCCTTCAATACACTGATTGTTATGTAGGTTTAACTGGTACGGTTGTTTTGAGGAGTGGACGGTTGTCTGATCTCCTTTCACAGCTGCGAGAGTTGACCAAGGGTGTCAATGAGGCTGAGAGCTCACTTGGATATGATGGTGCTTTTCTTGCAGCTCAGGTATTAATGATTGGAGTTATTTCGTTGTTACTGATATTCTTTTTTTGTAAGGAAAAGCAAAAGCAAGTAAAAGCTATCTTTTAAAAAAAATGAAAATTCATGGCAAGAAACTGTATTTAGTTGGTAAATCTCTACGGGGAAAAGATTGTGAGGAAGAGCACATAATCTATTCATTATTAACAATTGAACAAGACTCATTAGTTAGGAGTAAAGGAATTGTTTTTTTAGGTAGGATTAAATAGATGAATTTATATTCAAGTGGCTTATTGCCTTTAGTTTTGTAACTGCTCTGTATATATCATGTTTATATGGAATCTCCTCTTTTGGTGCTTTATATGAAATCATGTCCTTATTGTCAAAAGAATAAAATATTTTGAACCTTCTATATAGCAGAAATAGTCCTCTTGTGTATGCTGCTTCTTTATATCGCTTAACAATATTGTAGATTGTTAATAGAAGTTGTCAGATAACTTATCAACAACAAAGTAGAAGTCAGCAAATATTAGCATGTTTTTGGTACTGTGAAATACTGAAATTGCTTTAATTATGCATCAGGATCCATGTTACTTTTTATTAAATCCCTGAGTGAAAAAGTGAGTACTAGGTGTGGCTGCAGTGACACTGTTTGTTGACTCCATGGTAAAGGCTGACCAATAATTTACTTAAATGAGATCTATAATGTCGTCAGCTTGTAGGAAATTTCTATGTTTCTAAAATTTGATCTTGGAGGAAATTGTTGAAGGGCTTGAAAGGTGAAATTTTGTTTGATACTGTAACCAATGATTTTGGTAATTTGTTTGTAGTAGTTTGTACCACAGAATTTTTCAACTGATGTTTAGGTAACTTTTTAACGATGTCAACCCAGTCACTATCTGCTGGAGCTGACCCATTTCCTTGATTTTTACTTAGGTTGCAAACGATCCGAACTTTGTCGAACTCGAACCGAACTCAAACACTATAAGTCGAACTCAAACATGTTCGAGTAACATTATCGAACCTGCACGCATGTGCAGGTTCGGATCGATAACTATTCGTGAACATATTCGAGTTAGCGAATATAATCGAACACGCTCATGTTCACCAACATCACCACGAACATTTGAATGATTGAATATTATTTTCATTTTTTCCATTTTTTGCTTTTAGGTGAAACAAAAGGAAAAAATTAGTCCATCTATTTCATAAAAAGAGTCTTATTTGAGATTTTTTTATAATGAAATTGTAAAATTCTAATATTTAAAATAATGTGAATTTAGTTGATTTAGATTAATTCAATATCTAATAGACTAATATTGTTAACCTTGAAATGTATTAGTACCAAATACTTCCTCCATTCTTAAATATAAGAAAAACGATCAACTGGTGAAGTATGAATTTTCAAAGTCGATGGAAATATTTTTAATTCAAAAGGGATGTAATTATTAACTTTTAAATACAATAAATTTTGAGAATTACTTTATAAAAAGTTTATAATTTTCATAATTATATTGTTTAAAAGTTAAAACTAAATAAATTAACTCTGATTCTAAGATCGAAGGCTCAAAGCCATTAAGAGACTTTGTTTCATTTTTTTAAAAGCCTTTTTGCTTATTTTAATTTAAATTAATAACTGATTTTAATTTCATGCAAACGGTACTGTGACATATTGTTTAATTAATTAATTGGATTATTAAACATTACTTTTTACACTAAATTTGATTACTTTAATGCATAAATCAAAGTTAGTCAATCACTCCCTCTTTCACTATTTCACATATATATCGTAAGTCTGTAACACTAAAAAAATTCAAAAATTGGTGAAATCAAGTTTGCACTTTTAATTATATAGTTAATAGTTAATGAAATATACAATAGTAATTGTACAATGACTATTAATGAAACTCGATCTATTGATGACTTAATTTATCTATTCTCTATCTCGATTTGACAATTTCAAAACTCATGTAAATATAAACAACTGTATTGTATCATTCTTTAATTAATGTCAAATTGTCATTGCATGATTTATGGCTTTATTTATGTGATTTATGACATGGGTTATAATTTATTAAATTATTAGTGATGTAAATTGTAATAATCCAACAATCATTGTTAATTTTTTTATGAAAATATTAAAATTATTTTAATTAAATTAGAGATGAAGAAGTACACATTATTATTTATTATTTATTTAATAAAAATGTTTACTTATAATCAATTATTAAAAAATAAAAAGATGTTTAAGTAATAAAAAAAGAAAATTATTGCAAATTTAACAATTATTGATAAGACAAACTTTAAAATTTAATACTCCCCCGTCCCTTTTTAAATGTCGTTTTAGAGAAGTGTTTTTGTCTTTTTATATTTATCATTTGAAAATTTTAATTAAACATTAATTGCTTAATTTTTAATATTACCTATTAAATATAATTTTGGTTCTCTCTTTGCTTTCTAAGTTTCTATCCAATAAGTAATCCTCTCTTATTCCAATCCAAAGACAATATTGACATTTAAAGTTATTTTTAACTAAAAAAACATAGTATTAATTGTTTTTTTTAATATGTGTGTCCACCTTTAAAAAGACAAATAATAAGGGACGGAGGGAGTATAAAATAACCAACTATTTTTATTTAAAATTTTAGAAACATTAAAACATGTAAGGTAATAAATACAATTCGAACTCGAACATCTTACGAGTAACTCGAAATAGCCGATCCAAACCTTAATTGTTCGCGAGCTACTCGAACTGTTCGCGAACATAGTTGAACCGAACCACATGGTTCGCGAGCAGTCGAACGTAACACTATGTGAGAACTCGATTCGAGTAGTTGTTCTTATCGAACTTGAACAGAACCGAACCAGCGAACTGTTCGGTTTGTTTGCAGGCCTATTTTTACTCGTTTAGTAACATTGCCACTGTCCTTAGTATTTACATATTCGGAAAATGAAAAACCCGTGATTAGTACAATTAGTTGGGCATGTGGAATAAACTGATATTCAAACTAACATTCTATAAAGATAATAGTTCACGTGTGCATTTATATCATGCAGTGGATTTCTTATATTAATTCTTCATTAAATTCATAGCACTTGTCATTATCTTTTCTTCTTTCGCCCCTTTCCTCTTCTCTTTTCTATTATAATATCACTGCCTTCAGATCCGACAATTGGCGCAAGAGATCAGGGAGTTAACAACATCCAATCCTATAACTATCTATAATGGAACTTCTAGCTCCAGTGGTACGTAAACTGAATTCATTTGAATACTCTTGGGTTTATTTATGCTTTTAAGTATAATCTATGACCATTTACACGCAGACAGGGAGGGAGGGAGGGGGGGAGGGAGGGAGGGGGGGGGGGGGGGAGGGAGGGACCAACATACACACAGTATCTGTGTCATGTCATTGTCTCTGCTGACTCTAAGCTGATTATTAGCAAGTATTGGAGTGTTGTATAATCCAGATAAGGCTGAGAGTGTTAGTGGATTTTCTGGCGTAGTTTTCAAATTTCTTCTTCTTTCTCCTACCTTTTCTACAGTTCTCTCATCTCTTTACTGGTAGAATTCCACTAGTTGTGCACTACTCCCTCTTGCGATTGAAGTTGGAAGTCACTTCAATAGTTGATACAATGAATTGTTAGTGGTCTCAGAGAAGTCTGGCTTACATCACATGCATGCATTTTTATGTTTACAATTCATCATATTTTTTGTATAATTATTTCATTTATTCGTCACAGATCCAGACTGAAAGATTAATGAATGCTGAATTGATCTCATTTGAACTTTTCACATTTTCCTCACAGGGGGTTTTTCTTCATACTTAATGCCAGCAGCGGCACTTGGAGCAATGGGATACTGTTACATGTGGTGGAAGGTAAGACTTACTAGTCAAACTAACTGCCACTGAAATGTTGTGGTGACAGATACTGTTCTATCTGATGCCTGCCTCTATAAGCACATCTTTGTGTATTATCTTGGTCAAACTAATTCCTTCCCTCCCTCTCTCTCCCCCCCTTTTTTGTTATTTTGCAGGGCTGGTCATTGTCTGATATTATGTTTGTTACAAAGCATAATATGGCAAATGCTGTTGCGACTGTGTCAAAACAGTTGGAGCATGTATCTGAAACATTGGCTGTAAGTTACAAAGTATCAAAGCTGATATGCAATGGCTTATATGAACAATGGAATTTTTTGGCGTCTGCAGCGATCTAGAATTTTTTGCTTAATTTCTGCAGTCAACAAAGAAGCATTTAGCAAAGAGGCTGGAAACCTTGGACTGGAAACTGGATGAGCAGAAGGACATGTCCAATCTTATTGCAAGTGATGTATGAACCTCTCTGTTTCTGAGTTTGCGAAATGCTTATAAGTGATTCATGCACAAAAATATTCTTTTCATGCATGATCGAATTTTCCTTATTACATATATATATAAAGCAATAACATAACTCTGTGTAGATCGTATAAAGTTTCCATATCTTTTTTATAGAATACAAAATTCAATTTTCAGGAGAAATTGGAGATAACTAACAAGATCTTTAAGATTTTTAATTTCAATAGTTTCTGCTGCTTATCTCGCAACCTCCTCTTTCCCAAAATCTTCATTCTCCCTTTCAAGTCACATTTATAATTTATTGCCTCTTAGATGGTGATCAAATTAATGGAAGGGAAATACAATCAAGAGTTGTGTCACTCTTTGTAAATGTTGGGGCCTTCATTTTAAATATTTTCTGTCGAAAATTTATGGACCCAAATCAGAAGATAGTTTAGAAAGAGGGGCAAGAATGAAGTACATGGAAGAAATTTTCTGGAGCTGAAATGTGAACTAGAGCTAAGGTTTTCTAACCTATGTTACATGGGCGCTTCACTTAAGTACTTGTGTCCGACATTCGACACTCGGACAATGGTATGGGTATTATACACTTCATTTTTGTGTCAAAATTGACAAAATTGAGTAGTAGTCATGCCAGACTCTTCTAAGTACTCGTGTCTGACCGAAGACTCCATCCGAGTTTATATAACTTAGCTTCTAACCGATCAGACTAAAGCTAAATAAATGATAACGAGATGATTTGCGCTTCATCAATAATATTAGCATATTCTATGTTACATTGGTCCGGATTTTGCATTCAATAAAATTGAAGAGAAGATGGTACTGATGGTGGTGCCACTTGCATTATGGCACATATCATTGTTTATACTTACAAAATTAGCAAAATCATGTTTACGCAGGTAGTTGAGGTGAAGTCCAATCTTAATCAGATTGGCTTCGACATTGAAATAATCCATCAAATGGTATCTGGGTTGGTGAGTTTTCTCAATCTGTTACCTAACATGTAAAACTTGGATCAAGCTGATCAAAATGGGTCCTTTATTAAAACATTTTGGAATGTTTATTAACTCAACAGGAAGGGCAAATTGAGCTTCTCGAAGGCAAGCAGGTTGGAATTCTATTTTTTTCCCAGTTAAAAAAGTGGACCTTTTTGTATTGTGATTTATTAAAATAAAAATCTGGATTTATTGCTTTACATATTTCCTTGTTCCTCTGTTCATACAGGATGTCACTAATTCAGGTCTTTGGTATCTTTGCCAAGCAGCTGGAGGCATTAAAGATGGACTTTTTCAGGTAAAATATTTTACTGGAGATAGAATGATCTTTTGTTCAATAGTTAATAAATCATATCCCACAGATAAATGAGCTTTAGGAGATTCTTATTTAATGATATCCAAGCTTTGGATATCACAGCTTGTTTGACCCAGAACAAATTTTCTTTATCTCTGCTTTATCTTGAAAGCGATTTACTTCTAAAACTTCTTGAATCCTGATAAAGACGCCATCATCTTGTGGTGTTTATATTATCAAAATTTGTGAATTACTGTCCTCTATTCGTATATCTTTATTTTGGACAAGAGTGTAGTTGATGGATTATTGTAGTAAACCTAGAAAGGAAGTTGAAACTGGTGTAATGGTATTTTTTGGTCCTATTGTAAAACTGAAACATACTTTGATTCAAAAGGTATGATTTCTTTGGAAGGGGATTAGAATATTATTAGTTTAAGTACTTTATAAGAAGGCTGGGTTGATCAGACACTCCTTTTCTTTCCTAATTTGTTTCGGCCAGCCTCTTGCATAAAATATTAATGATTGTTTTCCTTCAATTAATTGATTTCCTCTTTCTTTCCTGAAGGCCTAATTTAGATTAGATCTGTCTGTTCTTGAAATATAAGCTTTAAACTTGCAACTATTTTTTTCCATAGAATAGAAAAATGTGCTCTTGCAAGTATTGTTTCCTTTGATAAATTGTGTTCACCGTTCCATAAGTGCTAAATTTTTGTTCCTCCCTGTAAATATGTAAACTGTGCCTTTGGCCAAAATATTTATGTTTTATATGTCGTCTGCGAATAAATTCTCATAGATCATTATCATTGTTCTGTGTATTTACATATTTTATTCTTGAGTGGATAGGATGTTGGGCCTAAGCTAATAGACCATTCATCAGTAGCATACGAGGACAAATCACCAAAGGTATGTTAAAGTGACATGAACTTAATTTCTTGACTGAAAAGGCAAGTCCATTTCACAGCTAATATTGGCCGAAATTGATTTTTCAGGGGCTTCTATCAATTGCTGAGATCAATGATGTAGTTGCAACAGAGAAAACAATAATTGGCGCAAAGAAAAACAATCTTCATGCTAACCCTGCCAAAGTTGTCCCGGCTATGAAAACAAGGATTCACAGGTCTTATCCAGTTAGCTTATCGACAACCCTGGACATCTTGGGTTAGGACACATCAAATTTTCTCTCTTTATTCCTTTTAATACAAGATAATGATGAATTTTAGAACTGGTTAGTTTCCCATTGATCCCATTACTCCGCACGATTGTGTGGATTCATATATTTGTTGACAAGGACATAAGGTTCGATTTGAGGGTTTAAGTGGCTGGCTTTGATGTGTATAATCTCCTGTCTGAGAAAACATCTAGTATTGGCATTCTATATATTCAATATTGTATTGGACTGGAGCCTATAAAATGTTCGGGATTGCCTCTTTAATGTTGTTACAATTGTTTTTTTTCCTGTTTTTTGTTTTTGGGTTCTTTGGGCACCCCCCCCCCCCCGGGGGGGGGGGGTGTTATTGTTGCTATTTACTTCAAGTTTGGGTGTTTCAGATTTGACTTGGGGTTCATTGGTATTCAATCAACCTTCATCAATAACTGTGGAATTGAGTTATTGAGGATTGATAAATAGTATGGCTAACTTGGTCTCAACATAATGTGGCTTTTTCTGAATACCAAATTGAAGCCTTCATTTGGTAGAATAACAAGCCAATTATACTGTTTGGATTGAAATTGGATTTGGTTTTGCAATTCCATATGCTAAAACTCAACTTTAGGTTTGTGTTGATCAGCTTTATATCTTGTTGTACCAACAAAAAGAAAAAAAAATCAATTACACAGAAATCGTATAGTTCTAAGTTTCATTGGGAAATTTAATTTCAATAAAAAATGTACCTCAAGTTTTTCTTACATTATTGGCCTGTTGTTGATTTGTTGACAGGAAAGGAAGATACATTAGACATTTGGATTTGTGCCAATGTAACTTAAAAGTTAAAACATCCATCTTCATATGAATACCAAGGTTCATTTGCCTTCATTTTCAAGCATTGCCTTATCCTTTCGAATATTGTCATGGCTTAAGTGAATCATTGGCTAGATGGATCAAATCTATCTTGAGGGGTTTGGCTTGATATGAATACCACTTGAGCCTTATTAAATTAGTCACCAACTATCGTTTAAAAAGTCGAAATTTTAGATATGAAACAAATAAACTTGGCATGCTAGGGTAGTTATTTCCATAAAAAATTCTTGCATGTACACATACAACAAGATCCAATGTATACTTAAAAGCCACAACATTATAAGACAATTCAACCTTAAACTTGTGTTCTCTTGATGGATCAAAGCCCCCAGTTGGAGGAGTTGTTGGCAATGGCAATCTCAGGTGATACTGGAGATGTAGCATCATCACTGTTTACTTCTCTCTTATTTCCTGCAGGCTGTTTTGGTTTACGTTTTTTGTCCATTTCATCCTCTCCTGCACAATCTTTCTTGATCACCTGTAGCAAAGTACGACATAAGTATGCTAGTTCTGCTGATGTAGTAGTGTTCATTCAATTTAGTTTGAGTTCATTGAGCATAATTTTTAATTTTTTTTTCTGTGAAAAATGACTGCATTCTTCAAGCTATTGTCGTTATTGTTTGGAGTACTATCTACCTTGATATTCTCCTTTGGATAATGATAGCTTGATGACATGGTTTTACTTCTTGATATTCCTGTAGCCTTGAGCTTATTCTGCAGGGGCTTAGGGTGCTCATCTCTCTCTTTTGGCAATGCTGTGATAGAAATGTTATCGAATTGTATAGATACTTCGTTGGATCCACAGCTCTCTTTCTCTTCCCCTGCTACATCAAATAAGAGTCTTTTCCTCGCCACTGATTTTTGGTTGCTGTTAAGTGGCTCATATTGCCTAGTTATGTCTGTCAAACAATTTTCCTGCTGACGGGTTGCCATCCATCGTTCGAGCCAGTTCCAACCCATGTTAGGCTCCATGCCATCGGATTCGGATCTGGTGTGTTTCTTCCTTGAGCAGACTCTTAGCTACAAGATGAATAATTTGATACAAGTGGAATGAACTTAACATCGATCTTTAGTCTAAATTTCAAGTCTCATTCAATATCACAGTTAATTATATAACTTGTGTCTTTTAGCTTTTACCTGTTGCGAGAAAGCATAAGCCAATGCTCTCTCACGCCTGGTTGTTGCTTCTAGTCTGTTCTGAATTCTCAACTTTGATATATTGCTACTCACTGTGCTATCGTCCCAATCTTCCTGCAAGAATCACGAGGAAAATGGTTTAATCTGAATCGGATAAATGGTAATTCAAACTACTCATAGCTGAATCTTTATTTTGTATTCAATGCAATCTGTGACTATAAGTTCTTATTTTAAGGTTTTAGTATAGATTCGGTGTATGTATGTATAGTATATTTATGACCAGAGAACCAGATTTTCTACTTGTTTTACCTTGAGCTTCAATACTTGACTTCTACTTTTCTGCTGCAGTCGTTGAGGCAAAATCACACTTTCCTCTCTCAATGAGAGAACTTCTGTTGAGTTCCCGGTTTGAACTTCAATTGATGTCCCTACAGACTCCTTATTTGGACTTCCTGTTCCTATGGCAAGTTTTTTATTCAAGTTGTGTCCTTCCTTATGTCGTCGAGCCTGAAAGAGTTTTAAATCCGAATTCTGAATCTATAATTGAATATAATGCAGTGTAAAGAGAACAGATTTCTCAATTTCCAACATTATAATGCATGCTTAAACAGATAGTAATTTTTTTGCAATATATTAGGTGAGTTATGAAATGAGCTTTAAATCAGATTGAATGAATCAAGTCTAGTTATATTTCTGACTGATTGAATTGACCAGAAAGCTTCTGAATGCCGACTGGATGACAGTGGCTGCATCGTCTTTGCGAAATAGTATAGAGGCTGAATTCTGCTTTTCTTCTTGTATTTGGTCCTTGGTTTCTTTGCTTTCAGCATCTCCTTTGTCAATCAAATCCGGCAGTATAGGCTGCGTAACGGTAGCTTCAGAACTCCTAACAGAAGCATAATCCTCCTCTGCAAAGACAGAGTTGTATTCAGTGATCCTGGAGCTCCTTACAGAAGCCGAATCCTCCTCTGCAAGAACAGAGTTGAATTCATCACCACACAGGTAAGACCTCACCGAGCTTTTCCATTTTCTTCTCTCTGAATTGCTTCTTATCTGCTTTGATACAGAGGAAGAATAAATGTCTAAAGAATTGGATGAAAACTTGCTTAAAACAAGAAGAAATATATGAATATTTTAACAAGCATACAGATTTTAGTAAACCAACTCACATTGGCGGACCGGCTTTTGGAGAAGACACTCCTAACTAGCTCCCCAGTGATACCCATCTCAGCTTAGCAATCCCAAAGACAAATTCCCAGTTGGGGTCGTCTCTAATTATATCGAGAAAACAATGTACAAGTTGGAAATACTTGCTCTATATAGAATATATTTGTGGAAAAGTGAAAAACTGCTTCTTGTGTTGTGTACTTCACTCGGCTTTAATTAGTATAGTAGGCTTTACTTGCAAATATTTACTTTATAGTAGTAATTAGTCCATATAAACAGAATACCCAAATGTTGATAGAAAATTAAATCAGAATGTGCAGAGCTTTAGAGCTGGAATTTGGGTAAAGTGGAAGAGTAGATGGAAAGGATGATTTGAGAAATGATAGTTTTTATTGCTTTTTGCACATGTATGGGAGCAGCATAAAGTTTGCTTGCCATTGGGTCTATGTCTATTCCTTGTGCGTTTGAGTGCTTTTGGCCCTCAATTTATACGTGGAACTGCTGTGTTTCATGTTTTTGTTCCTTAGAAACATGTCATCAACTTTAAAGGGTTGCCAATAAAGAAACCTTGGTGATGTCGTCTAGTCCGAACTTTGAACCAAGTGGGTACGGGTACGACTAAATGTAGGCAACAAATGTTGTGCTCGCCAAATTCTCGGACACCCAGATGGATTATCTGACCATTAATCGATAATGCTCCGAGTTTGCATCCACGGAGCCATCAAATTTGTGATGTCGAGTAAGGTGGATGTGTTTGATCATATATATATATATATATATATATATATATATATATATATATATATATA
The DNA here is from genome assembly GCA_020205555.1 of Panax stipuleanatus. Taxonomy (NCBI): domain Eukaryota; kingdom Viridiplantae; phylum Streptophyta; class Magnoliopsida; order Apiales; family Araliaceae; genus Panax; species Panax stipuleanatus. Next base: position 134,330,398 of record CM035118.1, on the reverse strand, counting down.
TATATATATATATATATATATATATACAGTGACCATTGCTAAAGAAAAATGGATGAATTGGGCGGGCACAAGAAGGTGAAAATCAACTCATCAAGAACCTGGATTTTTCTAAGTTGAAACTAAAAATAAATAATTGTAGTTGCATTTGCATGTCTTTTAAGTTAAAGCATGTACAAGATAATTTAGCACAAAATACTTCACCCGTTCTAAATTATAATATTATTATTGATTTTTTGAAGTTACTTTAACATGTTTTCAAACTCAAAATTAACATAAATTTTATTCAATACAACGACGAGTATTATAACCATCTAAAAAGTACTATTACTCAATGTAACATTTATTGTTTTATAATTTTTAATGAATTATTCTCAATTTAAGTCTCAAATTGACTTTTAAAAATTTATTATAAATTTAATTCTTCTCTCTTTTCTATTTTTGTTATTTGGATTCTTTTCTTCTTCTCTTCCTCAAAATAAGCTTTGATCGAACTGAGAAATTTGGATTTCAAAGCTTTAATTTGTCCAACTCCGATTCAGGCCTTTTCCCCCATTATGATGGATCATGAAAATTGTAATACAAGTATAATTGCTTTCATTTTATCTTGTTCTAATGATTCAATACACAGATGACTTGGCCTCAATTCGATGGGTTCCAATGTAAAGTGAGATTGCCTTTTATAATTAAGCATATAATCACAATAACAATACACTAGATTATGAGAATTGTTTTTTTTTTTTTCACATGAGAAATTTGATATTCTCACTAATACAAATATGAGTCCTATTTACTATTTATATAAGAAAAGTTTTACGGAAATATCAATCAATATCCTAAATTATTCACACGGTAATAAATTACATTAATCAGTTAAACCTCTCATAAATTCACACTAGGGTGAAAATTGAATAGAGACCTAAATGTTACAAGGGTTTAGCCTTGGTCTCTTAATCATCAAGTTAAAAATCTTATTGGAAAAAAAATCTTACTATTAATTATGTAATTCACTAATACTTATATGAATCTATTTGTACTTGTACTGATATGCTTCCCAAGTGGAAATACTTTGGAAAAAAAAAACATGTAAAGTTAACATTGAGTTGTAATTTGTGAATTTAAGAGGAAAATAAACAACAACAAAAAAAGTAAATTGTGGGGATGAAATTATGAAGATAGATAAAAGGAAAGGAATAAACCAACAATATAGACATTTAAAAAATATTAAAATAACCTAGACACTCGCAATTATAGTTTTGCTTTAAAAAAATAAAAATCAAATTGAAAGAACCCCCCCAAAGGCCAAAACTCGTATTTCCCTCGCATGATCCAATCGCCTTGGTATATGTCCCCTTGCTTCAATTTTGTAATTGTTTCGGAGACCAGTTGCTTACACTTCAAATCTTCTCCGGCAAATAGGAGCACGGGTAAGATGCTGACTTTTTCAGTCCGATTTTGATTTTGCGTCAAAGGCCATTAACTGTTCTACATAATGCTTAAGTGATGTTTCTTCTTCTTAATTAGAAGCTCAGTTGGGTTAAATTAACGACAGATTCTTGGAAACTAGAGAGATAGAGTTGATCCAAATCGAATTAAAAGCCTGTACGTGAGAATTAAATTCGTTTTATTAGGGAGAGAAAGAATGAGAATACAGTAGTTTCCCCCCTTTTCTGGCATTTTGCACGGCCTCTAGTTTGAGAAAGTAAAGAGAGTATCAACTTATTAGTGGGTTCTGAATTTCGAATACCACTAGGCAGTAGTAAAATTAGGCACGCATGTGAGCTTGATGTTTACGTTTGCTGTTTAGGGTATTATTGAGGGAGATGAAGATAAAATTTTTGTTTTGCAAGAACTTTAGTTGTCAAACTAATGTATTTTCGGTATGCATTTTCTTCGAGGTTAAGCAAATGGAGAAAGTAACATCCGTTGCACGAGCATCAACGAGGGTAGGTTTAAGAGCAATTGAAATCTACGAAAATTATAATTACAGAAATTGGAAATTTTAATGGATCTATGAACAATTTATTCTCAAAATTTTGGATTGTCTACATCTTCAAATTTGGAACTCAAGTGTTCCAACGTAGAGTGGCATTCTGAACTTAAGTGTTGTGTATGTTTTGAAACTCATAGTCTGATCAGAGACAAGATCCAACCCAAAGGGAAAGAAATTTAAGGCTAGTGTTGGGCTAGGTCTTGTGGGTTGGATCTATTCCATTATGGAGTTGGACTCTTCCTATAGGTAGCTTCAGTATATGTGTGTTGTACTACTTTGATTAGGGTATATTTACAGATATTGGGTGTAATTTGGGGATGAGGGTTTAGAGATATGTTCTCTTAATTGTGAGTTTTCTACATAGTTCTTGTACTTCTCAGAGTCAGTATAGTGGATTAATCTCTTTCTTAAACGTGGATGCATGACAAATGCTGTACCAGATAATTATTGTTCGTGTTATCTATTTTGTTTCCTGCTTTCAATGTTTGTTTAGAGAAATTATTTTTAATCGTCAAAATATATTGAATTATGATAATAACTTGTGCTCCATCAGAGGTAATGTGAATTTGCTGTAATTAGATACATGCTAGTACTTATATTATTGTATCATATTACAAATTCATGTAGATATTTGACGTGATTGGTTCATGAAGTACTGTTTACGATAAGAAAATGAGCATTGTACCTAAGGAGACAGTTGAGGTCATAGCACAAAGCATTGGAATTAATAATTTGTCTCCAGATGCCGCACTTGCTCTTGCTCCTGACGTGGAATATCGTATGCGTGAGATAATGCAGGTACATCAAGTTTCTATTCACAAGAAATGACCTTCTTAGCTGTTTTGTTATCTTATACTCCCTCCGTCCCAAAATAACTAGTTTTGATTTTTTTTAGTCAAATTGACTATTTTTAAAATTAATAATTAAGCATGTGTAAATATATTTTTAACATTATAAAAATTGGTATTAGTAGTAAATTGTATATACTTTTTTTTGTTATAACCTCTGCACCTATATTATGGCAAAAATAGTACAAAAAATAGTTTTAAAAAATAGTCAATTTGACTTTAAAAAGTCAAAACTAAGCAGTTATTTTGGGACGGAGGGAGTATGAAGTAGTGACAAGTCATTAAATAACTTGTCAGATCAAATTCCTGGTTTAAATGCTGATGCTATACAAGTCAACTAGGCTTTGGATTTTGTGTGCATCACTTACTTTAAAGCCTTGTCTTTCACATATCAGAAATGAAAAGAATAGAAAAAACTTTTGAAGTATGTTATGGACACAACCAGTAACATATTGCTTTCTGAAGTCGTTACTGTATAAGATCTGGATATTAAAATTATAAGTTGTTAATATTATATAAAGACAAATATATTGGCAAGCACTATGAATCTTTTATCTATTTCATTTTCTTCTTTGGACTCTTAGCAAAGAAGCATAATATAAAATTCGCAATTTTCATTTCATAAACCTTGAAGCAATCTCATAGACTTAAGAAAAATATTAACAAACGTTGAGCTATCAGAATAAGTAATATATACTATTGCCGGTATTCTTTTCTAAAACAATCTAATTGGTACGACATACATGCGGTTTATACCACTAGATAAGAACTGGACATTGAAGATTCTTATTGGATGAAAAATACATGACAGCTATCCTATTACCTTTCATAATCTTTAATTTTGAGTTAACATAATACAAACTACAGAAATCTGTCCAAACTTGATCTCTCATGCATATCTACCAAGCTTAATGTTCTTATCCATCTGATAGTATTAAGTAGAAATTTCAGTCAAAGTTTCATGTAAAGAGAAATAGGAATATTAATTCCATATCAGTTTGATGCCTGTTATAGAGTTTTTTTTCTTCAAGGCATTGATTGTTAAGCTTCGTATTATGATTCTCTAAATTAATATCAAGATTTAAGAAACCATTACATTTCTAGGAGAAGTTTGACGAGACTTGACCTAGCGAATGCTAGGGTGGGTTGGCAGTTGGCTTCCTAACCACTAGTCTGAACCATTGGTGTCAAGCTTCCTCTTAGGATTATTTTGCTCAATGCTAACAATACAATTTGGTTGTTCCTTTGATTTCTGGACTCACATACATTTAATATTATGGCCTTCAAACAAAGCAACGAGATGATTGATAAAATAGCTCTTTGAGTAGTACAAGACTAGAAGTTACAGGACACACTTCCATTGTATTTGTTTCTGATCAGATAAAATATATGTATTGGGCATGAAGAGCTGTCATTTGCTCTTGAACTGTTGTTTAATAAGGTGAAGTTGAATGAGTATGGTGTTTTATTTACCTTGAATGAGTGTTGTGTTAAATTTACTGGAATAGTTAATTCAGTAATTGGATGCAGGGACTTTTTTTTACCCCTCTGTAGGTTGGTGCTTAGAACTTCTTTCTAAGGAGGAAAAATTGTGTAGTATATTTTAGTAAAATAAGAAAATTAACAACCTAATGGGACTTCTTGTTTTGAAACTGCAGGAGGCAATCAAATGCATGCACCATTCAAAAAGAACTATATTGACGACTGATGATGTAGATAGTGCACTTAACTTACGAAATGTTGAGGTGAATTTCAAATAATTGGATTTTATCTTCTGGTGTTTCCTTTACTATGTTTTGTTGCTCTATGTCTAATATTCGTTTGGGACTTTGACCTTAAGATTTATCAGAGAATCATCTAGAATTGGTTGCATTAAGACCTTACTGTGCACAGAGGATTTGGAATTCCAATGATTCTATCTTTTTTGTTTTGTTAGTCTTCATAAGTTATTGAGTAATTGTTTGAGTAAGCCTTGAATGAGCCCTCGAAAGCTTGATGCAAATAAACGAATTTTTGTTCTGCGTCTCTGAGCTATGTAATCCCCATCTAATCATCATTGAATAAATGAAACTTTGATGAATAACTAATAGATTTCCTTTCTTACACATGAGTTTTTTTAAATTAATTTATGCGTTACGGTAAGGAGTTCACCTCTTTGTTAGAGTGAAAGATTAACTTTATTGTGCTAATATGTGGTGTTTGGTTAAACATGAGACTCTAATACAGGCATATTTTGCAGATTTTTTATCCACCCTTGGCTTTATTGGAATAGGCTTCTTATTTTCATTATTTAATGTTTAGTTCCCATTGGTAAATTATGAGAAGTTGGGATCAAATGCATGTTCATTATTTCATGTATCTTACTTGAATGTTACATACCTGAGCAGAAAAGGCTAGATGTTAATTTTATCGCTTCTCAATGCATGGAAAAGAGCATAAAAAAAGTATATCTGTTGTACTTAAAAGACTTAATACGTGTAAAAGTTTTGGAAACTTTTTCTTGACTTTTATAAATTATATCTTCGTAACCCGGTTTTGAATGATATTTTATCTCAGCCAGTATATGGTTTTGCCTCTGGTGATCCTTTGCGGTTCAGAAGAGCGCTTGGACACAAGGGTTTGTTTTACATTGATGACAAAGACGTGGATTTTAAAGATGTAAGAAAGTTCGATTTTGCAAACTGTATAAATAGTTGGAGCAATCTTCCATGTTCCCTTATCTTTCCTCCATTTATTTGATTCATAGGTGATTGAAGCTCCTCTGCCAAAAGCACCATTGGATACTTCAATTGCTTGTCACTGGCTGGCTATTGAAGGTGTACAGCCAGCTATTCCAGAAAATGCTCCAGTTAAAGGTGAGGTCTGTCTTTAATGTTAAGGACAAAAAAAATTAATTTATTTTCCCGTAGTTCAAATCTGAATGCATTACGATTTCAGCTCACACATCGCCAAGGCAGCTAGTTTTTTAATTTATATATTTATTATAACCTTTAGCAAGTCCTACAAGCATGCTAATGAATTCTAGCACCTTTGAAATCCTTATTTGTATAATGGAATGGCATGCAGTTATTAGTTAAGTTGATCATATAACGAGACACATTGATAAACTTTTAGCTTGAAATATTTATGATAATTGTATCTTTACCATGGTAAATTTAAACTGTCTACTTGGGGATTTACTTCACTATATTAGTTCGTAGTCTTGAATAAATGATTCCCTCTGATCTTCAGGCCTCATTTTTATATATCTCACTTTTGTAAAACCCCATTCTGTTGCCTTCACTATCAGCTGTAGTGGTGAAGCTGCCTTTTGAATTTATTTCTCATTTGCAGCTATTACTGCTCCAGAGACGATAAAAGCTGAGCAAAAAGATGAACTGCCTGTCGATATTAGATTACCTGTAAAACATGTTTTGTCTAGAGAGCTTCAGGTATATGATTTTATTGTTTCTCCTCTACGTAGTTTCTTAGTTTTCTTCATACTAGTATTATGCTGACCTCACCTTTTCTGTTGCAGTTATACTTTAATAAAATTACTGAGCTCACATTAAGTAGGTCTGATTCGGTTCTTTTCAAAGAGGCCTTAATGAGTTTGGCCACCGACTCAGGACTGCATCCTTTAATTCCTTACTTCACATGCTTTATTGAAGATGAGGTATTTTTCAGCGACCTTTTTAATTAAAGCAAATGAATTTTTTTGTCCTTTTATTGCTCTTACCAAGTCTTCTATTTCCGTTGATGTTAGGTTGCACATGGTTTAACTGATTTCAATCTGCTGTTTGCTTTAATGCGTGTTGTTTGGAGTCTTCTCAAGAATCCTCACATACATATAGAACCTTATGTAAGTCGCATGTTGATTCATTTGGTTTGTATGCTAATGCTTACAAGTTTGGAACTAGACTTGGTAAATCTATTATACCTGGATCACGATTCGATACAGTACGTGGACCAAGCGACGGTTTATCTAATGGGTCATTCTTTCCCTTCTCAGCTACACCAATTGATGCCATCAGTTGCGACCTGTCTTGTTGCAAAAAGATTAGGAAATCGGTTAGCAGACAACCACTGGGAACTGAGAGACTTTACGGCAAACCTCGTCACCTCTATATGTAAAAGGTGAGACTTGTAATTTGTTTTATTTTGTTTTACCATGGGAAATGATTGCTTTATTTATGTAGGATGAACCAATGTTAATCTCATGTGGAAACATGTTTTCAGTTTACTTATTTATGTGTAAAGGCAGATAAATTAGTTGTAAATGAGCTTCTGTCATTGAGTAGATTGTTAGGATGAAGCTTCTGACATGCTAAGGCTTTAGATAAGTTGTAATCTGTCTCCTAAATTACTTTGGTGGTTGGGCCATGGGTTTATCGCTTCACACTATGATTTATTTATTAATCAACCTCATTCAAATTCTATTGCTACCGTGTGATCCCCAATAATGGATTTTGGTCATTATAATTTTAAACAGTGGATTGCTTGAACTTTTCTATAGATAGTCGAAGAGTATATTGTATGATAACTATTCAGGTGACTACCTCTGATTTTTTTATTTGTATTCTAGAAATTGTCAATATATACTTTGTCCGATGCTAGAAATTGGTAATATTGTTTTTGCAAAATAGAGAAAGAAAGGTTTCTTAAATGTACCTTTCATTGTTATTCAATCACTACTTTTAGCAATTCACAGACATAGATTTGTTATTCTATTTAAACAATAAATTTGTTATATATCAGGTCACTTCTAGCTCGATGTAGTTTTTTGTGATATGGAAACAGAGTTAGATTTTAGATACTTCCAAGAGTATATTAGACAAACCATTGGTCTGCTTTTCTGTGAGAGAGAGACTTGTAATTAGAAAGATAGGATACGCAAATACCTGGAATAGTTTGAATATTGCGGTTGATTTATATATAATAATAATAATTTATATGTATGCATGATTATTACTCGGATCTTATTTGTATAATACATTTTTTTTCTTCAAAAAATTGTACTTTCTTTACATGGAAGAATGGCATGTCTACAATCAAGGTTTGTTCGTCATGTTTTGACAAGGGGCAAGAAGTGTTATACATGTGTTTAATGTGAGAAGTTTTACCTTGGGGAGTATTTGGATATATGTCCTAGAGTCTCTGAGAAGTATAAACATTCCTACATGTTTTGCAAGGGACATTTAAAATTTTGAAGTTTCTTTGCTTTCTACTATTCTTCTCCTCAGTTTAACAAGTATATTTTTTTGCAGGTTTGGGCATGTTTATAATAGTCTCCAAACACGTCTCACTAAAACTTTGCTCCATGCATTTTTGGATCCAAAACGAGCAATGACTCAACATTATGGTGCCATCCAAGGGTTAGCGGCACTTGGACATAATGTGGTATTTTCTGCTTTCAAATCCTAGCTCCAGTATTCTTCTTTTTTATGTTTTGTTTTGTTTTGTTTTGGCCTCTTCTTCATTAGTATCTTATTAATATCTCAGACACATTGATTAATTGTTCAAATGAATCAAACAAAAGGAAATAAGAGCTGATGGATAGCAAGAGAATAAAGATGGGCTTTATAGTTTTCTTTCATTTTTAGTGATAAGATATCTATTATAAGCACCCAAAACTTGAAAGACTTTTTTCTTTATCATTATATTGTGCTCTGAGTAGATCCAACATTGAATAAGATAGTAGGAGTATTTACAGTTAAAGTTGCTTTCTTATTGTTCTTCCACTGAACCTCCCTAGCTTTGACTACATAGTTTTTGACTTAAATGGTTGATGGACATCTTCAATAGGCTTTCTCCACAATTTTTTTCCTTCTCCTTTTTCCACAATCAACTTGCAGAATAAGGATAAATTCCTTATTTTCTTCCTTTTGAAGTCAAATGCAGAGTAGAAAAGGAAAAGTATTTGCCATTGTCATACATACAGATTTCTTATACCTTGTTCTAGTATATAACTTTTCCATGGTAATTTTTTGTCGCAACCTCTGACACTGCATTTGGGCAGGTTCGCCGCCTTATACTTCCAAATCTTGAGACCTATCTAAAACTTCTTGAACCAGAGATGCTTTTTGAGAAGCAAAAGAATGAAATGAAAAGGCTTGAAGCTTGGCGTGTTTATGGGGCCTTGCTGGTTAGTAAATTGTAGAAACAGATGCTTATGGTATGGCATGTCACAATATGTGATTGTGCTTGTTGTAACAAGGCCTTTCCATTTTCAGCGTGCTGCAGGTCAAAGCATATATGATAACCTCAAGATGTTTCCGCCTTTAACACGCCCTCCTGCACATACTGTCTGGAGGACCAATGCAAGGGTTATTACAAGAAGTCCAACAAGTAAGTTCTACAAACATTCCTTTTGGTTTCATTAAGCACTAAGCCTTCCACTGATAATTACCGTATTCCTTTCTTGTCCCATGTATATTCTGCCAAACAATATATTCGGAAAAATTTAAGTAAAATAGCTTAAAAGTATTCAGTTGATGTCATTGGGTAGCAATATAATATGAATATCGGCAGAGGATTACTCATTATAAACATTTGTTCTAAGTAGATTGTATTTGTTGTCTGACCCTGATTCCATCTTTATAATCAAAGACAAACGCAAGGCAAGTGTGGGAGACTTGGGGCAGCAGCCTCCCTTGAAGAAAATTGCTAATGATGGCACAATAGTTACACCGTCAGATAACTCGTTGCTGACTGACATGCAAATAGAAACAAGAGTTCCTGCTTGTTCGGGGGTTTCTGATGCAAGTCCTTCGTCATCACCATCACAGATCCTTAGCGAGAGTGAAAAAGCCAGCAGAGGAAAAAGAGATAGGGGTGAAAATGAAGCTTCAAGGATGGGAGCTGTCCTCAACCAAGCTTGGAAGGATGATTTGAAATCTGGGCAGCTTTTGGTATCATTATCTGAACTGTTTGGTACTGAAAGAATTTTCTTCTTCATTCCAACTCCAGAGTTGTCTTTGTTTCTGTAAAAATTTGGAAAAAGAAATACTAGAGTTTGTGTTATAAATCTCTGATACAACATAAATAGATGAATTTAATGTGCATGCAGCTTGTATGGTGGTGTTTCATGGCTTGGGATTTTGGGACTCTGATTTTGGAATGTCATTAAAGGTTTATACAAACCCAGAAAATTATGCCTTATATAATACATACTCTCCATCACCATCCGATTTTTTGGTTGATCGAGATTCTAAATCAACGAAGAAGATTGATGAAGGATTTTTGGTCATTAAATCTATCAGAACTCATAATTTCCACCAGACAAATAACCGAATTAAAAAGTAATTACATTGCCATACCATAATTTCCACCAGACAAACAACATATTTATTTATTTCAGAAGACATCATATTTTTATCAAGAACAGATAAAAATGAACACAAACGTAACCTAGGGATCTAACCCTGGCAAGGGCATGCGTGCATGCATGAGCGGGAAAATGTACAGAATTAACCCACTTGCATGCACTTTATTTATATTTTGACAAGTGCACATTGTTTGTTTGTGTAATTAATCAAGGGTTGGTCAACCCTTGGGAAGCCATGTCATAGGCTCTAGCTTCTTCGGCGTCAGCGCAGCAGTAACTGCAACCTCCTTTCCATTGGCCACAACACCCATGTTTACAATGTCCTCCCCCATGGCCACCGCCATGCCCATTTACCAGCTGATCATCTGCTTTCTCAGCTTCATGTGCTGCATGCATGCCAAAGAAAAGAAGAAACTACTTTTAATTAATGTCATATAAATTTAGAAAAAAGAAAAATATATTTCTAATTTTAGAACAAACAAAGTATTCATAAAAAGTTAAGATGAGCTTTTATTATTAATTTGTCCATGAAATTAATGATTAATTCTCTTACCTGCGGAATCGGAATGGGAATTGCAGCAGCGAATGCAACCGTAGCCTTTTGGGCTCCAACGACAACAACCACCCTGCCACCTACAACTCTTTCCATCCCCTGGTCTCCCCTGCTGGTTAACGCTTTCCTTTGCTTCTTCATCAACTGAATGCATGTATATATATATGTTCAAGTTATCAAATTAATTAATGAATCCTTAACAATTTATGTGTGTTCAAGTTATCAAATTTTCTTTGCACGTCTGTATGTATGTGTGTGCGTGTGTGTGTGTATATATATATATATATATATATATAATTAAGAATAATTAATTTGTACTGATAAATAGAAATAAAACATGCACTAGTTTTTAAAGGTACGTAGCAGACAGATATGGAGAAACTAATTAATGCATGGTAACTCGATTCTGTTATATGTTGGACTATATATATATATATTATGAATAAAAAATGGATGAAAAGGAATAAAAATTAAAGTTGAATATATAGTACGTATTAATTACCCTTGTTCTTATCTTGAGATGTCTCTGCTGCCACAACTGAAGAGACGAGAAGAACGAAAGCAAAAAGGACACAGAACAAAACAAAAGCTTTATAATTAGACTTCATTTTTCCTAGAAAATATATATGTATAGAAATTAAGATCGATCACAAGTAGATATATGGTGATGGTAGTTGCCTGCCTCTATTTATATTTTTAGTGTTGGAGGAGGAGGAGTGATATATACATAAATGCAATATCCACACGTAAAAATCTGGAGTCTAGTGTGTGTTTTCAAATTCATTTCGTATATGATTACAGTCAAAATTTGATTGCTCAAAGGTATGTTTGCCGACTCATTACTGGAATTGTGACAAGTGTCCTTAATTTTGGATAGCTCTTTAAAATCACTTCCACCTGGTCATTCATTTCTAAGTAGTCAAAATTATGTGACTAACTAAAGAGCTAGGGCAAACAATTCACGGAGTAGTTCTTTTAATTTATGAGGTTCTCAACTGTGCTCTACCTGTTATCCATTTTTGTGCACATGATGTGCTTGCTTGTGTATGATTCTATCAAAGCGACTAATTAGGTTGGTTTATTATTTGGCTAAACATAATGATAGAAAAATATGAAAAAGAAAAAATTAACTAGTAATTAATATTTAGGATAATATATGCATGAGACAGTACTAAGTCAATAATTTGTTATTGAAATATTTAAATGACAGATAATATATGCATGAGACACTCCCTAATTAAGTGCTTATGACCTTTATCTTCTTAATGCCATCAAGACTTGTTTTGCTTATTAATATTTATTTAATTATGATATTGTATTACACTCTTCAAAATGGAGCTTTATATATGGATGATGGATCCCATTTCACTCTTTTTAACATGAATTTTTCTGTAGAATAATGTATCGGGTTCGTACAAGAGCCAATTTAATTTAACGTTGTGCTTATGAGTTTTAAAATGGATGAAAAAGAAATAATTCAGAAGATTAAATATATTTTTTTCCTAAATTAACTCGCGTGTGTGAATTTGACCCTTACATTAATTATGTCCAAAACTTTCCATCCAAAAGTGAAAAGATTTGCATAGAAAATAATGTTAACCATTTATTTCTTTTGTAAAACTCTTACTATACTTGCCTTTTAATTTATTCTAAGCGTGCCCGGCCCACTTTTTCTCCTCGACTCACATTCAGCCTAATTACTATCACTCCCCCTAACTTCTTCCTTGTTGATTAAAACTTTCCCTCATCTCACTTGTCATCCAAACTCACAAAACACAGTTAACATAACACACACATACATACATACTCCATTGCAAATTAGCAATTGATTTTTTTTCTTGTTTGACAAATAGGAGTATGTCCTTAATTATCATTAAAATAACGGACGTCACTACAAGGACACGTGCATTTGTCCAAAATATTGCCCACGAACACCTTAAAATGACTTGGATGTTTTGTATTGTTAATGTGATATTTTAGCCTGCAACTATTAGGCTCCAGATTTGATTATTAAGATTTCTCTTTTTGTGATTGTTTTCTTTTTTTGTCTTGGTAATCCGTTTTTTCCACCCTTATTTGTGAGGTAGCCTTGTATTCTCACTCATAAAATTTAACATAATATTGTTGCCCAAAAATTAAATATAAATTGGGTCTATTTAGCAAAAAATAAATAAATTGGGTGTATATATTATATTACACTCTCCTCCTATGTTTAGGGTGTACGTTGATACTATATTATAACGCTTTTAAATGCAAGGGGATTGCTATTTTCACCTCGCGAGCCAACCCATTAATTTCCAGATTGTAATAACCCAATATTTTATATAATTAAATAAGGAATTTTGCGTATAATTTTTTTTTATATATTATTTTTATCAAAATAATATGTGGGTATATGTGCAAGGAAAAGAATATGTATTTATGTGATACATATATATTTATTTATTGCATGAATAATTTTAAATAAATTTTTCGACAAAGGAATTGTAGATTACTATAAATTATATTCTTATAATAAACTAATTTTGATAATCAAAATATTTTATTAGTTATTTTCCATGAAAATATGATTAATATATTATTTAAATAATATATGAAATGATTTCTAGAATTATTATAATAATTATTTTATTATATGAATTAATCAAGATTAATTAAGTTATTTATTTTAACTTAATTAATAATAAGATATAAGGTAAAGTGTCATTATAGATCAAAACCCTAATTTTGGTCATGAAATTTCATGGATTAAAACAATTATTGTATAATTGTATTTAAAAGGAAAGTGTATTTATGTTATATATAATAAGAATTTATTTCTTAAGGAATTTGGATATTAAATATAATTAATAATTATATTTGTCTCTGTATATATGTAAGTATGTTAATACAAGATGTGATTATGAATTATATATATAATTATGATAATTAACATAATTATATGAATATATGTTATAAATTTATTTATTTGGTTTAAATATTAAACATAGTAATTGATATGTTTGTATTTAAATGCAAGTGTGGATATTATGTGAGTAAGGGTAATAATTAGGGAACCCTAATTTATAATTTGAAAACCTTAATTATATATAAAAAAAACCCTAATTTTAGAAAAAACCCTAAAATTTCTATTAAAAATCCTAATTTTAATTAGTGTGTTTTAATTAAAATTTTATTAAGCTTTAAATTTAATTTTCTAAACCTTAGAAATTATTTAGCAAACCCTAAGGGTTAAACCCTAGAAGTATGTGTCATGGTCAAGAATACCCTTAAAGGAATTTATTATTTACAAAAATAACATTTTTGGAATTATTTAATTGAGCTTGCTTGCAAATCTTTACAAGATATATGTTTAGATATTAGCACATGGCCAAATCTCTCATCTCATCAGCCAAATCATGCCACCTAGCAAAATTAGATTCATTGAATCAAATATAGGAATTTAAAGAAAAGAAAAAGAACACTTTTATTATTTTCTCAAACACTCAAGCCAAGACTTTCTCTCTCTAAGACCCACGAAATTCTCTCTCTAACTTGTCCCAAATATCATTCAATATCATTCTATAGCAATCCAACATCAAGATCAGAAGGTGAAAATCAAAAATCATTCAAGAAAGGTATAAAACCCTAACCTAAAATTTGATCTTGTATGCTAAGTTGAATATTGTGATTAAGTGTTAAAATATGTGGTTATGTCTATTGATGATCTGGGTTGGTATTTGATAGATCTATAACATCTAGATGCACGAAATTGAAGATTTCAAAAAACTGAATTTTTTTTAAAATGTTGTCTGACAGCCATATGTCAGAGCTCATAGATCTTTGTGTGTTAGATTTTTGTGTCTTTGATGTTATAAACTTGTTCTATGCCATGAGGAGAGTATACTGGAAGTGGAATAAAGGTCATACCATGTCTAGATCTCAAGATATAAGTGGTCAAACATGGTTGACCGATCAGATTTTTAATTTCTGGAAAACCCAAAATTTTTTTAAGTGTTGAACAGTTTCTGACAACCATTTTGAAAACCTTGAATCTTGCTATTGTTAATGTTTTGGACCATGTTAGCGTTTGTTATTTGTATTATGACATATGGACTACATAATCATGCCATTAGAACACCTATATTAACAACATAATCAAAGTTATTTAAGGTCAAAGTGGGTTGACCAACCATGACTTTGAGTATCTGGGCTGCCCAGAAAATGAAAAACAGCCTCTGACAGCCACTTTGATTGCTTATAAATTCTAGTTGTGATGTATTTTAGCCATGAAACCTGTTGGTTCTTGTAGTATTACATCAATACTACATAGTTAGTACACTTTCAAGCCCAGAAAATAATTTGAACACGGAATTAATGATGGTCAAAGTAGGTACCTAAGGGCTGTTCTTGAAGGCTCAAGAACACCTAAGACGACACTTTCCGTCGCGATAGCCCTTTAGCGACGGTTTTAAATTAAAATTAATTATATTAATTAAAATAAAAAAAATATAAATTAATTATTAAAAATTCATAAAATAATTTTAAAAATTATTTTAAGTTATAAAAATTAACTTTTAATAATTTAAGATATATTTCATTAATAATTTAATTTATTTAAATATTAATGATATTAAATTTATTTAATAATTGTATTAAATAAATTACTTAAAAATGATTTTAATATTTTAAAATTAATATTAAAGTATTAAAAAATATTTTAAGTTATAATAAATGACTTTTAATATTTTGAGATAAATATCATTAATAATTTAATATTAATGATAATAAATTTATTTAATTATTATATTAAATAAATTAATTAAAAATAATTTTAATATTTAAAAATCATTTAAAAATGATATTAAAGTTTTAAAAAGTATTTTAAGTTATAATAAATAGCTTATAATATTTGGATAAGAATTTCATTAATATTTTAATATTAATGATAATAAAGTTATTTAATAATTGTATTAAATAAATTATTTAAAAATGCTTTAAATGTTTTATAAATCATTTAAAGGTCAAATTAATGTAATAAAAATATTTTAAGTTATAATAAATAACTTTTAATATTTTGATATGAATAACATTAATATTTTATTACTAATAATAATAATTTAAATGATTTTACTATCTTAAAAATCATTTAAAGGTAATATTAAGGTTTTAAAAATATTTTCAGGTTATAATAAATAAGTTTTAAAGTGTTAACATGAAGATCATTAATATTTTAAATTATTTAAATTATATTAATTGACAATTAAATCATTAAAAATGATATTAGTGTTTGAAAAATTATAATAAATAATTTTAATGTTTGGAAAAATATTATAAATGATAATTAAATTATCTAATATAATATTTAAGTTCTTGAACAAAGTTTCATTAAAAATAAAGTCGTTAAATATCCGATAATGCAATCGGGATGCCGAAACTATATCGAACTCAAACCAAATCGACATAGTTTGACTAAGTATACGTTCTTATGTGTTTTAATGACTGTTATAGATATGTGACAATGTGTTAAGCTGTATGATGACTGCAAATAAGCAGTATTATGTGATAAGTTGTATTATTCTAATTAAAAGAATAATTCTATTGGTGATAGGACTTCGTATTAAAGATAGAAGCCTAAGCTATACTACGTAGCAGTAAACAGCGACCAAGGCAAGTTCTCTAACCTTACTCAAATGTTATATTGATCAAGTATCTCTACTCCTCGCAGTTATTCTATGCGATAGATCTCAGTAAGCTAAAGGCATATTCATGAATAATTATTGTCAATTATTCATATCTGAAATGATATCCATCATTTACTTATGAACTTGTTCTTATATTG
The DNA here is from genome assembly GCA_020205555.1 of Panax stipuleanatus. Taxonomy (NCBI): domain Eukaryota; kingdom Viridiplantae; phylum Streptophyta; class Magnoliopsida; order Apiales; family Araliaceae; genus Panax; species Panax stipuleanatus. The sequence goes on along the minus strand of CM035118.1, from coordinate 134,313,880 downwards.
TGGAATTTTATTCAATTCAGTTATTATCTATTAATATCTCATTATTGTCTGTTATTATACAAGTGTCCCCACTTGTATAAACTGTTGTATTCCTACAAGAACTCTTGAACTTGAAATACTTTGATATGACAAATCCTGTTACATACTATTAAACTTCGGTAGGTATTTATGACTGTCTAAGCTATTTGACTCGGCTAGACATAGTTCAAATTGTACTATTAAATAGTATTGATTATGATAAAGTCGTCCAACTGAATTGTTTAGTTAGGACTCCAGACTGAGTATGAACAACCCTTAATGGGGAAATTGTTTATGTGCCCAAGGCGAACAGAGTGAACGATTTATCGTTCAAACAGATAGTATTGATCAATACAGGACATAACGGGGCTGATCACCCTACATGTCCGTAAAACCAGAGCGGTTTGCAGATGAATTTCTGTTAAAACCTTTTCGAAAAAAAAAGAGAAAAAGTTCATGGTCTATGGACCACTCAACATTTATAGTCACTACATCGTTTCAAAATTTTAAACGATTTGATATGTTATTAAGATATGTTTCGAAAGACTTCACAACTATTGATTCGTTGTAGAAGTATATCTTAAAGAAAATATTTATTTCTTGCAGCTAAAGTTTATTAACTGCTATTACTTGCTGAGCAATTAAATGCTCATTCTTGCTTTAAATTAAATGTTTTCAGCTAAGCGTGATCAACCAGAAGGCTCTGGCAAAAACAAAGGGAAAGGAAAGCTGCAAGAATAAGTTTTATGGTATCGTGTGAAATAGTTAGACTTTATTTAGACAATATTATTTATTATCTATCATGTAATGAATGTTTAAAGGTTGTGTACCTGGGATTAGACAACTCTGATATGTAAATTAAGTTTGTTTATTTATATTATAATTATTCCGCTCAAAGAAATGATATCGTGTAGCACTAAGTTCGGGTTTCAAGTACCTGGATTTGGGGGCGTTACACAGATAAATCTAGAAATAGCACTCCCTAGGAAAGCTATTTAAAGATTATGGCCCTACTTATATATGCCTAATCTTAAATGTTGAAATTAATGAAAGCTGCCGAAGAGGGAGATATTAATGCCTTATATGCATCCATAAGGCTAATGCCGAATGTTTTAGAAGGCTTCGATAGATCAAATTTGTGAGACGCCTCTACGTATAGCCGCGGCTGCAGGCCAAACCCACTTTGCCATTGAACTCATAAAGCCATCCTTTAGCAGGAAGCTGAATCCAGATGGGTTTAATTAGCCCCTTGGACCTGGCTCTGCAAAATAAACGCACTGAAACCGTGAGGCAACTCGTAAAAGTTGACCACCGGCTCATTTGGGTTCAAGGGAGGGGGAGGCCGTTTATGCCTTTGCAACATGTAGCAGGAAATGGTGAGGTTGATCTTTTGGCTGATCAGTTTTTGGTCGCTTGCCCAGAATCAATACAAGATGTCAACACTTAGGGCGAAACAGCTGTGCATATTGCTGCAGTGAGGAAACGAGAGATTGGAGCTCTGGAAGTGCTGTTGGTATGGCTTAAGCGAACCGGAAAAAGAACAAGTGCTCAACTGGAGGCCGGATGAGAAAGGTGACATTGTGTTGCATGTTGCTGCATCAACTAACCAGTATCAGGTTTAGCTCGTCTTTTTATTTTTTTATAATACTCCCACCAGCCTAATTAAGACCCTCAAGGGGAACATTTAAGAAAATCGATTCAAATCTCATGTCTCATTTCCTGACTTATATGTTGTCTCATTCCCTAACGCATCTGTTGTCTAATCCTATGTATTGCATTCCACGTAGATAAACAGATAAATATTAGGTGACAACAATACATAGAAGTAGGCAACAATTTTGTTTTGAAACACGCAATTAATTTGGCGTAAACAAAGCTTGATATTTCTATCAAATTATTTACACGTACAAAATTCTAAAATAATAATTTTTTCAGTAAGAGGTCATGCGCTGGGTGGAGAGTGAGGAATTGTTGGTCACATAATAGCAACTTAACGAAGTTAATCACATACATTAAACTATTACTACGTGGACATAACATTTGCGGTCACAGCTAGCTAAAAATTCACTGCGCAATTAAACTTTTTTCTTTGTAAAATTAATGCAGGCTCTAGATGTTGATCAACAAAGGAAACAAAAATTCCAAAAACTTTTCCGGTTTGACAGCTCTCGACATTATTTTGGAACGCCCTGATCATGTATTGAGCAAGAACAGTTTAACAGGAAGCCAAATGTTTGCGAGCTTCATCACTTAAAAAAGTTGATACTTTGTCCAAATTCCTAAGATCCCCCGGAGGGACTCGTCGGCCTGTTCGTCAGACTTGGCCTTCCAAATGGGTCTATCAATCGACAAGTGAAGTGCACTCCTAGCTAGTAGTTGCAGTTCTAGCTGGTATATTATTAATTGTTCTTGCACTAGTTCGATATCACGATCAATTTCTGTTCCTGCAGGGAATTAAGGTAGTAATGTCTGTATCGGATTTCAATCGTTTCTTAGTTTAATTTTAAGTACTCCACAGCCTTTATTAGCAGCATCAGCTGGAGTTATAATTCTTATACTCCAAATAAGCCCTTATAATGTTAATATATATTTTCTCTAGCTAGCTTCTCTACTGCTAAGCTATGTACACTCCATGAATAGCATATCCCCACCAAACCAAATAGTGATGCTATTAAATTTATTTTTGGTTCTTGGATATGATCTTATTTCGTGGGATTTCATGATATGGGACATTTTGGTTGTCACTTATGGAAAGTGCATTTTCTCCATTTCGGACTGGATGGAACCGCTTTTCTTACCATCTTGGGGTGCCACGTCACTTTCTAAACCTGTTGGGGTTACAACGCAAAGAGGTTCTTAGTGGATATATATATTCCTCCACAACTATTCTAAGGAGAAAATGAGCTATCTAGCTAGGTAGCCGACCGTACTATTCTACTCCATTAGCAAAGAAATTGATATATAGATACTTCAATTTCTCTCATTAATTTATCACATCATTTTGCTATTCACTAGAAAAAAAATGGACTTTTGTGATGGCTCAAATCCATCATATAAATTCAAAAAATCATCGCAACAAGTTTTTGTGATGATTTTGATAATCACGCAATTGCTTAGTGTTTTTATGATGATTAATACAATCACATTAACGTGTAATCTATTGCAAAATCATCAGAAAAAACACATGACTTTAAGGATCAGAGGTAAGAACGTGAATCTCTTTTTACGGACAATTTATTTCACTATATTAACTTTATCAAATGATACTTGTAGGATTCGAACCATCCCCCCATTTGCAAACTAAATAACAAGTATCACCACTATACCTTTATTTCACTATATTAACTATATCAAAACCCTCCCCCTCATTTGCAAACTAAATAACAAGTATCACCACTATATCAAAGCACGTATCATTATTATAATTTTAAAACAAAATATAAAAAGAAACATATGTGAGTTGACTTATTAAACAAAATTAATCCCACATAAGATTTGGTGATTGCAATGACAGTCACAAATACTCTATAATGATGGTAAAATTAATCATTACTGAGAATCATCATACATTTTATTGTTTTGTGATTGCTTGAAAATTCCATCACAAAATACCTTCTTTTTGTAATTGCAAATAATTAAAAATCATCACAAAAATTAATCTTTTTAAATGATTGTTATGACCATCATAAAATATTGTTTTGATTATTTTTTTTCTATAAAATATTGGTGATAGCTTAAATGCAATCACGAATTGAAAAGGGTATATATGGTTTAGTGCGTCAAAAAAATAATTATTTTGCGTGAAAATTTTGATGATATGACATGATCATCACAATTATAATACATTGATGACAAAATTAGTCATCACTAAGAGTCATCATATATACTACTATTTTGTTATTGCTAAAAAAACCATCATAAAATATTATCTTTTATGATTGTTTTTAAAAATTGTCACAAAATTCCGTCACATATTCTTATTTTTCTAGTAGTATTGAATGTACATGTAATGGAAGGAGTATGCAAGTTCTGAAAATAAATTTTGTAAATCAAAATATTTACAATATTATTGAGACATTTTAGTAAGTTGAATATGGTTATTAGCATGATATTCATTGTTGATGTCTATATCTAATAGTTTAAACTTTTAGATGAGTTGATTACTTAACATGTATCAGAACTCTGGATGTGTTAGGTATTGGGTTCACTTTGACCTTTATATTGATCAAAAAATGCACTTTGATTTGTCTCTTAGCATTTGAGGGGGAGTACTATTTGCATGATATACATTATTGGTGTTTTTTAATAGTTTAAGTTTTTAAATGAGTTGGTTATTTGAGAATAAAAAATGACATATATTGCGAATGTCTTCGTTAACTTTTGATTATCACTCAATTATAATTTGGCGTAAATTTATCGCGATATAATGCAGTACTTCTTGAGAATAATCATTTGATTTTCTGTTATAATAAAGGCTACTTGATATAAAGCTTGTTGCCAATGAAAAATAAGAAAAGGTTTGGTAAGAAAGAATAGGAGTTCTAGCTCAAGATGACTCTAAAGGATTACTATGTTTACCATTTCTACTTATATTAAGATTGTTAGAGGCAGATTTGGAGACATTCAGGATATATAGTTCACAAGGCAAGGTAAGAGTTGGCAAAGTCATGCCAGCGAGATGATGAAGTTTCAAATAGAAATTTTGACAAAAATCCTTTCATAAGAGAGTTAAAATAATGTTTGATTACAAAATTATAAAAGTTCCTTTAAAAAGTAACAGATTAGATTATACAAAAGTTTGTTGTATGAACATTTAATTTTGGGCAATGTAAGGGGTTCCATGATAGTTTCCGAAGGTCATAAGATTTTATATTTCAAAATATAAAGTTTTAAAATTAAATTTGATGTCTTGAACAAATATTAACATTGAGATTCAATTTCTAAAATTAATGGAGGTTCAGTTCTAACATTAAATCAATTGCACGGTCGGTCATAAGTGTTTTTAAAGTTTTGATATGAGAGTGCAGCCAAGGAAAGTTGCGCTGGCAAAGTGGTGCTACATATGAATAAATTCATGGTTGAGCAACAATGTGTGAATTTACTCTCAAATATATCTCGAATGAAAATGTCACATTGTATTAATTATTCAATATCATAGTAGGTCTTTAACAATGATTATAAATTACTTTAATGATATATGATGTGTATTTAAGACTCAAAATTTGAGATCGCAAGAGCTCATTATTAATAATCTCAAGTATTTTATTTTAAGCTATATATATTTTGATAATAGTAAAATTAAAGGATGCAAGTCTTATTACAATAATTGACATTACTATATATCGAAACAGCAGCCTAGCTGCAGGAGATAATCTGTAGGAAATCTATTACAAAATCACGAGCCCATCAAAATCACGCTCTAAGCTTAAACAAGGAACAAACGGGAGTTTACTGATCAGATTCTAATTTATGTTAATTACCTTGGTTTAATATTTTGTATGCATGCAGGATCATAACGTACAATCTAATAATGAAATACTTATAATATGGAAAAAGTTTATTGAGGGTGTTAAACTTGTATTCATTCATATTTATTATTATATATATACAAACCTATTATTATATATGTATGATCTTAATTTCAAAGCCTTTTGATTGATTTTTCCATATCAAAGTTGTGAAAGATAAGAGACCTTAACTTTTTCTTATTACTTACTTCTATTAGCATTAAAATGCTTTCATGTGTAATGTGGAATGATATGCAAAAATCATTAATAAAGAACATCATCTGATTACATAGAAAACTTAAATTAAAGCCCTCAAATGTAGTATAATCAGAAAAATTACACATTAGTACCGATTTTCACTTCCAATCATACATAAACCAACATTTTTTCCCGAGAAAAGAGCAAAGAAGTTGACAGAACGGAGAAGAAACTACCTATTTGTGTTTGAAGACCTAAGTAACTAATTTCAAATTGTTGATTTCAGGAAGATGTCATTGAAATTAGATAAATTAGAATTTGAAATTACCTTTGAGAGATAGAAGAAATTGCTTCGGGAAGCTGCTGATGGCTAAAGAAAACCAGACGGAAGGTGCGAGCTAAGAGGAGAGAAACTCCGGGAGGCCGGCAGGGGAGGGAGGATGCACCGGAGAGAGAGCGAAAGTAGAGATAGAAAGGGGCGGTAGATCTGAGAGGTCCAGATCCGGTTTGTAAGAGAGAGAGAGAGAGAGAGGAAAAGCCCCTCTCTCATGACCAACTGGGCCATCGCAATAACAGGGGGAAACCCGCAGGTTCAAATTCTTTTAGCGCCAAAATTGCGACCGATAAATTATAAACTGCGACGGACGGTCCGTTGCAAATATAATGTTATAAAATATTTGTACAAGTGGGAACGGATTGATCTGCTGCGGACAGTCCGTCCGTCGCATATGTCTATATCTGCAATTGATTCCGTCCGTCTCAAAATATCAATTATTCTAGTAGTAGTGATATATATAAATGATCTCAGAAAAATTAATATGCTCTCCATTACATCTATTATCTAATTTTTTTCAATACATATTTAGTGACAAAAAATTACTTTTAGCAACACTTTTAACGACACAACTCATCTAAAGATAAAAAGAAATAATTAAAAATATTTTCATATAAATAAATTAATATTATGCACGTATTGTTTGTACAAAAAGAGAGCGCCTAAATGAAGAATAGGATAACTAAGGGGGGCGGGGAGGTTATAACGACAGTCTGGATTCACCGACAAAACGTTTGCCCTATTTTACGTTTACAAAAGAAATAGAAAATTGATATTTTCATATGTCTTTTTGATATTTTCACATAAAAATCATCGCTATAGTTCCTATAGCGACGGTTTTTACCGTCACTATACATCTATAATGTAAGACCCCGAATGTTATAAATAAAGATTTAATTTTTTTTATATATTATTTTAAAATAGTAAGGGGTGGATTTAATTAATATAGTAAGTTGTGAGTAAAATGCGCAAATATTTCAAAATGAGCAAGTGGTTATAAAATATTCATTGTTGTCGGAGAATATTCGTTTGGTCGTGGAATATTCTTGTTGTCGGGGAATATTCGTACGACGGCGCAGCCATTTGTGGGCCCCACAACGGAATAACTGTCGGATATAGAAAGCGAAAGAAATAACCTTTTTATAAATAATGGTAAAACTGTTATCGTTAAACTGTTGAAATACTCGGTAATAAAAATACAGTAATACGCGTTGTTGCACAGTAGCACACGGTATTTCACAGTATTTTGAATTATTGATTCTTACGTAAGAAGGCACTTACTCAATTATTGTTACAGTAATTACTATTTAATATTTTATATTATTGATTCAATAATTGCTACGTTGATATTTTATATGATTGATTCAATAATTGTCATTGCACAGTATTTCAAATTATCAAATCAATAATTCATATTATTTGAATAATATTATTAGATAGCATTATTGACAATATCTAAGGAAGTTCTGTCTAGGAGGGGTTATTTAATTGCGCGCCAATAAGGAGAAATTCTTATCGGAAGGCCCCTTCTTTTCTAGGAACGACCTGGTTGTCAATATTGTAGTTCTGTAATATTATTTGTGAATAATTAATTATTGATTTATATGATAAAAAAATATTTATTTTGTGGATATAAAAGAAGGAATTAGTGCTGAGGTGTTTTTATCAGTATTTTGGTGTGAAAATCATCCGTTTGTGGATTTCAGTTATTTTCGGTTGGGATTTTGGAAAAACTTCCTTCTACAAAGTTGTAGAGAATTAAATTTTCTATGAAAAAGATATGGAATTCATATTTTTCTGATAAAAGGGCTATTTATTATGAATTATTGAAGTTTCGGAATAAATATTTTTAAAATAAAATGGTGGGCCCCACTTTTGTCATTTGTTTGTTGAATGTTGAATTTTTTCAAAATCTCACGAGATGTGCTGGGAGAAGCCGCCGGGCGCAAAAGTCTACTTTGGCATCCTAAGTTTTTCCTATAAATAGGGTGCTTATTTAGAAATGAAAATCACACCAGAATCAGAAAATTTTCTCTCTATAATATCGAGCGTATTTCTTGTGAGTATTTAGATACTTTGAGTGTTGATAACAGTGCAAATTTTCGTCCACATAATATTCGATATTCCAGTGAAAACTACTCTTCAGTTAAGGTAAGGGATGTTTATTTTCTTTCGTAAATGATGTTATTCTTTTCAATATCATTATACCAAAATATTGTCATGAATTTTATTATGAAATTCTTACTTTTTCCGTCGGGGTTACTATTCACGTGTACGGCACTATTCACGGAAAAATTAAATTTTTTTCTATTTGTCCAAGTTGCTTGTTAAGGTTCCTATCTTTGATTGGATCCAAGTTTTGATCTTTGTTCTTGAATTTTGCTCTACAAAGTATTATTATGAATATTTTTGCACTTGGATAAACTAAATTACGAATCCCTAATCTTTGTCCTTTATCTCACTGGATTCGTTATTTATATTATTTTTCATCATCCTCAGTTCTAAATGGTGATATAACTGAATATCTTTGTCCTGTAGAGCAAAGATGAATGATTACCTGATGAATATCTTTGGCCCGTAGTGCAAAGATGAACATGTGTTGAGATGAACATGACCAACTGATGATACAAATGAATATCTTTGGCCCGTAGTGCAAAGATGAATATTTAATTCGAGATGTATATTGATTGATGTTACAGGGATAAAATATTGATGATGGACTTTTAAATCCTAGAAGATAGTAGACTTCATTCTCTACTTAACTCTTCTAATGAATTGTTATTTCCGCTGCGAATATTGATCTAAAATTTGTTGTCCATAATATTTTATCTGAATTGTTGAAGACTAACGATAATTTATTTTTCATTATCTTAGTCATAATATTCTTTACTGAGCTAGTTGAGCTCACCCTTTTTATCTATTATCCTCTTCAGAAAATGAAAATGTCGTAGGAACTAGTCGGGGGACAGAGTGATAGTACGAGTTAGAGCAGTAGTAGTCCTCACTATTTCTAATAAATAATGTGATAATAATTGTAATGAGGACTTAGTTTGAATGTTAATATTTTCTATATATTTGTATTGACACTCACAGTTGTGTGGTCGTATTTTGCACGATCATGTGATATAAAGTTTGTATTTAGATTCTGTATCATGTATTTGGCGACTCAGAATGGGTTGGGTCGGCTGGACCTATTCTGGGGGCGTCACAGTTGGTATCAGAGCTTAGGGATATGGTCTCTGGCGGAGATCTGGGAATAGAACTAGGAGGGGAGAGACGAGTAAATCCTTCACTAGTATGTCCTACCTAAGCTTATGTGGTATTTAATTGGTCTGTCGGAGCATAGGGTTAATATGTGATATGTTAATTTGTTTAATTAACCCTTGTTTTATGGCAGTATTTGAGAATGACAGCTGAGAATGTTAACAATGGAGTGAATGAGACTGTGGAGGCACCTTTAATCACCAACCAGGAGAACGTGCAACAGGAAGACAATGTTCATCCTGAAAACATCACTGATCGGACGATAAACGATGAGATATTTAGAAGTTTTTTGCAGTTCATGCAAAACCAGACGAGGGAAACTCGTGTGCAAAATACAGGTGGAGATAATAACAACACACGAATTGTCACTGCCAAGCAGTTCAAAGAATTGGGACCACCAGAGTTTTTAGGAAAGTCGGATCCGATCAAGGCGGAGACGTAGGTTAAGCAAATTACCAAGATATTTGATGTCTTGGGATGCACAGAGGAACAGAAGGTTCCATTTGCCACCTTTATGTTCCGTGGAGAGGCAGATTACTGGTGAGAATCTGTGAAGCGTACCCAGAACGCCGCACTCAAGATGTCTTGGGAAGCGTTTCAGAAACTGTTCAATGAAAAGTACTTTCCTGAAAGTATTCGTCATATGAAGAAGGTAGAGTTTATCAGACTGGAACAAAACAACATGACGGTATCCCAGTACGAGGCTAAGTTCGCGGAGTTGTCTAGGTTTGCACCTTATTTGGTGGAGAATGAGGAACGTATGACGCGGATATTTCTGAGAGGTTTGAAACCCGAAATTCGTCAATACCTCATTTCTCACAAATTTTCTCTATATTCGGATGTAGTAAACAGGGCCCAGTTGATAGAACAAGATAGTGATTATGTTCAACCAAGAGACAATAACCAAGGTCGTACCAATGGCAGCAGTCATCGGAACAATAACAACCAGCGGGGAGGAAAGTATCATGACAGAAGCGGTAACTACTCCGGTGGTAATCGTGGCTATGATAGTAGAAAAAGTGAATTGGGAGAAGATTTCAAGAAGAGAAGGTACAACAAGAAGAACGTGAAGACGTCAACATCAGCACCAGCATCAACTGTTTCTAGGGGAGGAGAACGACCACCGGTCGTATGCTATAAATGCGGGAAAGAGGGACACATTAACCCAAACTGCCCACAACAATTCAAAGTATGCTATAACTGTGGAAAAGAAGGATATATAGCTCGAGATTGTCATGTAGCGAAACCAAGTCCAGCGGGGATGGTGATTCCAAAGGCGGTTTCGGACAAGTCAAAGTCGGTGATTCTTGGAAGAGCGTTTGTCGTGACAGCCCAAAACGCGAGGAACCCACACAAGGTGATTACGGGTAAGCTAATCATAAACTCTTGCGAAGTTTACACCTTGTTAGATACCGGTGCTACCCATTTATTTATTTCACCTGCTTGTGCTCAACGATTAAATTTGACACCTAAGAAGTTAGACTTTGACTTATCTGTGGAAACTCCGTTAGGAAAAACTTTTGTTACATTTATAGTTTACAAATCTTGCTTGATTCAGATTGGTACCCTTACCTTACCTGTTGATCTTATATCTTTAAAAATATTTACATTTGACGTGATTTTAGGAATTGACTGGTTAACCACTTACCATGCCAAAATTGATTATTTTCGTAAGGTTGTTAGTTTTTATATTCCTAACCAACTTGTTGTGCGAATTCAAACCACCAAACCACTAAAATCTGTCAATGTCATTTCAAGTCACAAAGCTATTCGTTTATTGAAAAATAGATGTCAAGCTTTCTTAGTTCATGTCACTGATCTAAACCAGAATACGTCAGATTTGAATAATATTTCAGTTGTTAATGAGTTTCCTGATGTATTTTCTGAAGAACTTTTCGATCTTCCCCCAGAACAGTGAAGTTGAATTTTTTATTGACCTTGAGCCCGGTACAAAACTCATTTCTAAAATCCCATATCGAATGGCTCCTATTGAACTTCAGGAGTTAAAGGTCCAATTACAGGAATTGTTAGACATCGATTTTATTCGTCCTAGTACGTCTCCTTGGGGTGCTCCTGTTTTATTCGTAAAGAAGAAAGACGGGAGTATGCGACTTTGTATTGACTATCTGGAGTTGAACCATGTCACCATCAAGAATAGGTATCCGCTACCTCGTATTAATGACCTGCTCGACCAGTTGCAAAGAGCACAATTCTTTTCAAAGATCGATCTTCGTTCTGGATATCATCAGTTGAAGATTAAAACTGAGGATATTCCGAAGACTACCTTCAGAACTCGGTACAGGCATTATGAGTTCTTAGTCATGTCTTTTGGATTGACTAATGCTCCTGCTGCTTTCATGGATATGATGAACCGTGTATTCAAGGAGTATTTGGATCAATTTGAGGTTGTCTTTATTGATGACATCCTCATCTATTCTAAAAGCCGTGAAGATCATGAGCACCACTTAAGTTGGTACTTCAAAAGCTTCGTGAGAACAAGTTATATGTCAAGCTGAAGAAATGCGAGTTCTGGCTTGAGGAAGTAGCGTTCCTTGGGCACGTGGTATCGAAACGTGGAGTATCTGTTGACCCGACAAAGATTGAAGCAATACAAAGTTGGGAGCAACCTAAGTCGGTGACCGAAGTACGAAGCTTTCTGAGCTTAGCTGGTTATTATCGGAGGTTCGTAGAGGAATTTTTTCGAATCGCTACTCCATTAACTCAGTTGACTCAAAAAGATACAAAATTCGTATGGAACGAGGAATACAAGAAGAGCTTCCAAGAGCTCAAGAGGAGGCTCATTTCGGCACCTGTTCTGACGATACCATTTGGTTCGGATGGATTTGTCATTTACAGCGATGCTTTGGGCAAAGGGTTAGGATGTGTTCTCATGCAACATGGGAAAGTCATAGCCTATGCCTCACGGCAACTCAAAGAATATGAGAGAAATTATCCTACTCATGATCTAGAGTTAGGCATCTGTCATTTTCGCATTAAAGATCTGGAGACACTACCTGTATGGAGAGAAAGTGGAGATCTATACGGATCATAAGAGCCTCAAATATTTCTTCACTCAAAAGGAACTCAACATGCGGCAACGACGTTGACTTGAGCTGTTAAAAGATTACGATCATACCATTCAATACCATCTTGAAAAAGCGAACGTGGTAGCTGACGCATTGAGTAGAAGATCATACGCGGGAACGAATGCGATGATATCAAGGCCTATTTTGTGTGATTTACAAAGGATGGAGATAGAGTTCAAGACTCCGGGGACCCATGCGATAATGTCAAGTATACGCGTAGAACCAGCTTTGATTGATAAAGTTAAAGCTGCTCAAGCTACAGACCCGGAGCTGATGAATATGAGGAAGAAGATGCAAGAAGGTGCTATTCCAGAAGCAAGGATTGATGAAGAAGGAATACTTCGAGTCAACTCCAAACTTTGTGTTCCTAACGATTCTGACTTGAAGTATAGAATCATGATGGAGGCACACAACACACCGTTTGTAATCCATCTTGGGAGTACTAAAATGTATCGTGATCTTTGACATGTATTTTGGTGGAGCAATATGAAGAGAAAGATCGCGAAGTTTATCTCGAGGTGTTTAATGTGTCAACGTGTCAAGGCGGAGCATCAAATGTCAAATGGTCCATTGCAACCACTTGAGATTTCAAAGTGGAAGTGGGAACACATTACCATAGGATTTCGTTACGGGTCTTCTCAAGGTTTCTCAAGGCATAGATGCGATTTGGGTTATTGTTGATAGATTAACCAAGTCTACTCATTTCTTGCCGATACGGGAAACTTATTCCCTTGAACGTCTTGCTCATATGTACGTGAATGAGATTGAGAGATTACATGGCATGCCAGTATCCATAGTTTCGGACCGTGACCCAAGATTTACTTCACGATTTTGGGTCAGTTTGCAGAAAGCTATGGGCACAGATTTACGATTCAGTTCGGCATATCACCCTCAAACGGACAGACAATCAAAAAGGACTATTCAAACTCTGAAGATCTATTGAGACTCTGTGTTCTAGACTTCAAAAGGAGTTGGGATAAGTACTTACCATTGGTAGAATTCTCCTACAACAACAGTTATCAGGCAAGTATAGGCGTGGCTCCCTTCGAAGCGTTGCATGGACGAAAGTGTTGCTCTCCAGTATGCTGGGATGAGGTAGGGTGAAGCAACATTGTTGGGACCGGAGTTAGTACGTATGACTACGAAAAAGATCCAAATGATCCGACAACGTATACAAACGACACAAGATCCAAAAGAGTTATGCGGATCTTCATCGAAAGGACGTGGAATTTAATGTTGGGGATCATGTATTGTTACGTGTTGCTCCGTGGAAGGGAGTTACGAGGTTTGGCAAGAGAGGAAAGCTCAATCCACGATTCATTGGTCCATTTGAGATCCTTGACCGAGTAAGAAATGTGGCTTATAGACTCGTTTTACCTCCATGCATGTCTCGTGTTCATAATATTTTTCACATATCTGTGTTGCGTAAATATGTGAAATATTCAAACCATATTATTGAGTTAGAACCGGACGAGATAGCTGAAGATTTAATGTATGAGGAGGTACCTGTCAAGATTTTGGATAGGAAGGAGCATGTCCTATGCTCAAAAATTATACCTCAAGTTAAAATTTTGTGGAGAAACCATGCTATTGAGGAAATGACCTGGGAGTTAGAATCGAAAATGAAAGCGAGGTATCCTCACCTCTTCGACACCCCAGGTACGTACGTCAATTTCGAAGACGAAATTTCATAAGGAGGGGAGGATGTAAGACCCCGAATTTTATAAATAAATATTTAATTTTTTTTATATATTATTTTAAAATAGTAAAGGGTGGATTTAATTAATGTAGTAAGTTGTGGGTAAAATGCGCAAATATTTCAAAATGAGCAAATGGTTATAAAATATTCATTGTTGTCGGAGAATATTCGTTTGGTCATTTGTGGGCCCCACAACGGAATAACTGTCAGATATAGAAAGCGACAGAAATAACCTTTTTATAAATAACGGTAAAACTGTTACCGTTAAACTGTTAAAATACCCGATAATAAAAATACAGTAACACGCGTTGTTGCATAGTAGCACACGGTATTGCACAGTATTTTGAATTATTGATTCTTACGTAAGAGCCTACTTACTCAATTATTGTTACAGTAATTACTGTTCAATATTTTATATTATTGATTCAATAATTGCTACGTTGATATTTTATATGATTGATTCAATAATTGTCATTGCACAGTATTTCAAATAATCAAATCAATAATTCATATTATTTGAATAATATTATTAGATAGCATTATTGACAATGTCTAAAAAAGTTCTGTCTGTAGGGTTTTCAGGCACATAAACGCAGCGAAAATTAAAATTTTTACGAAACCCTAAAAAGGATCCATGTGAAAAATATATTAATTCAGAGGTTTAGATTTGTTTTACCGATTATTCAAGCCTGAACGAAGACGATAGAGATTCTGGAACAGCTTCGAATCTTCAACGCAATCCAAAGGAACTGCAGTCTCTACGGTATCCACACGAACGTCCCGCGAATCGTCACACGATCTGCAGCAAGGAAAACTGCTGTACTAGCCGACAAGGATCTGGACTTTCGAAATTTTTTTTCTCTAGTCTCTCTCTAAGAGCGGCTAGGGTTTTGATATCGATAATACCCTAAACGGCTGATATATCATATATATAGCAGTTAAAGGAATTAACCAAAACCTATTTCAATTAAAAAAATAAAATTTGAATTTATATATATATATATATATATTATATCTTAATTAAGTCTTACTTAATTAATATACATATATATATATATATATAAATTATCCTATTAATTTAAATTCGTAATTTAAATACTATCAATCATATTGATATATTTAAATTCATACAATTTAAATTAATTCTCTTTTAATTATGTTCTAAGTGTGTGACCCTATAGGTTATTATTATGTTGGCAATAATTTTAAAATCATATTATAAAATTATAAACAGTGAGCGGCATCTAGTAATGCATCACTACTACCCAAATAATAATAAGATCGGTGATTCGATACAACCTTTTCGTAACCAATGTTTTAATGTAATTTAATCCTTTTAACCTTGACATCCTAAATTAAACTCGAGGCATGGAATGTGTCATCCTATTCATAATTTAATCTGAGTTTTCTTGATCGATGAGTAAACTATATGAAACAAATCATTATTTGAGCATGGTCATGCATTTCATAGTCCTACTCAATCAAGAGGCCAATGGATATCACCCCTAATATATAGGAGGGTTAAATTTCATCTAGATCACTCATATTGCTCACACGATTCATGATGTACCCAATAATCATCTTTATCGCCCACTCTATTAAAGGTGGCCTTTGATGATATCAAAGTACATAAATTCTCCTGCAGTAATATAGTAATTTCAGGTCGGAGGATCATTACATCATTGTCACTATGAGAATTGCTTATGACACTTTGCATAATGCTCCACGTAGAATTCTCATGGTGGGTCTGTCCAGTACATTGTTCTCTAACATGTACCTATGCATTGACTCAATATCTCATATATTTATGACCAATGAGATTTGGCCATCAGTCAATCCATATACTAGTCTCAATGTATTATTGTTGTCCCATTAACAATGACACTCGACTAGGGACATTTAAGAGTAATGATACTAATTGTAATTATATGATCTCATGTTCAAGTTACATACTTGAAGCCATATAATTTGTATCACTATTCTAAAGACTTTTATTATGTTAACATTTATATAACGTAGTAAATAAAATCATAATAAAATAATTCATTTATTCAATCAAATATAATATCAAAAATGTTAAATAATTACATCAAAGAATTAGCCTCTAGGGCATAAACTCTAATACTGTCTAGGAGGAGTTATTTAATTGCGCGCCAATAAGGAGAAATTCTTATCGGAAGGTCCCCTCTTTCCTGGGAACAACCTGGTTGTCAATATTGTAGTTCTGTAATATTATTTATGAATAATTAATTATTGATTTATATGATAAGAAAATATTTATTTGTGGATATAAAAGAAGGAATTAGTGCTGAGGTATTTTTATCAGTATTTTGGTGTAGAAAATCATCCGTTTGTGGATTTTAGCTATTTTCGGTTGGAATTTTGAAAAAACTTTCTTCTACAAAGTTGTAGAGAATTAAATTTTTCATAAAAAGGATATAGAATTCATATTTTTCTGATAAAAAAGCTATTTATTATGAATTATTGAAGTTTCGGAATAAATATTTTTTAAATAAAATGGTGGGCCCCAATTTTGTTATTTGCTTGTTGAATGTTGAATTTTTTTAAAATCTCACGAGGTGTGTTGGGAGAAGCCACCGGGCGCAAAAGTCTACTTTGACATCCTAAAGCTTTTTCTATAAATAGGGTGCTTAGTTAGAAATAAAAATCACACCAGAATCAGAAAAATTTCTCTCTATAATATCGAGCGTATTTCTTGTGAGTATTTAGATATTTTGAGTGTTGATAACAATGCAAGTTTTCGTCTACATAATATCCGATATTTCAGTCAAAACTACTCTTCGGTTAAAGTAAGGGATGTTATTTTCTTTCGTAAATGATGTTATTCTTTTCAATATCATTATACCAAAATATTGTCATGAATTTTATTATGAAATTTTTACTTTTTCTGTCGAGGTTACTATTCACGTGTACGGCACTATTCACGTATACGACACTATTCACGAAAAAATTAAATTTTCTTCTATTTGTCCAAGTTGCTTGTTAAGGTTCTTATATTTGATTGGATCCAAGTTTTGATCTTTGTTCTTGAATTTTGCTCCACAAAGTATTATTATGAATATTTTTACACTTGGATAAACTAAATTACGAATCCCTAATCTTTGTCCTTTATCTCGCTGGATTCGTTATTTATATTATTTTTCATCATCCTCAGTTCTAAATGGTAATATAACTGAATATCTTTGGCCTGTAGAGCAAAGATGAATGATTACCTGATGAATATCTTTGACCCGTAGTGCAAAGATGAACAGGTGTTGAGATGAACATGACCAACTGATGATACAAATGAATATCTTTGGCCCGTAGTGCAAAGATGAATATTTAATTCGAGATGTATATTGATTGATGTTACAGGGATAAAATATTGATGATGGACTTTTAAATCCTAGAAGATAGTAGACTTCATTCTCTACTTAACTCTTCTAATGAATTGTTATTTCCGCTGCGAATATTGATCTAAAATTTGTTGTCCATAATATTTTATCTGAATTGTTGAAGACTAACGATAATTTATTTTCCATTATCTTAGTCATAATATTCTTTACTGAGCTAGTTGAGCTCACCCTTTTTATCTATTATCCTCTTCAGAAAATGAGAATATCGCAGGAACTAGTCGGGGGACAGAGTGATAGTCCGAGTTAGAGCAGTAGTAGTCCTCACTATTTCTAATAAATAGTGTGATAATAATTATAATAGGACTTAGTTTGAATGTTAATATTTTCTACATATTTGTATTGACACTCACAGTTGTGTGGTCGTATTTTGTACGACTATGTGATATAAAGTTTGTATTTGGATTATGTACCATGTATTTGGCGACTCAGAATGAGTTGAGTTGACTGGACCTATTCTGGAGGCGTCACATGTAACGATATTTTTCATGTAGAAATATAAAAAATTCATACGAAAATATCAATTTCCAACAAATAAATTACTAATGCACACAAATAAATAGATTTAACAAGATGGTATCACTTTTCGAAAAGATAGATATCAAGCTATAATAATATAAAAATGTGATGTCAAAAACGCTAACAATATGTTACGAGCCTTTTCAACGAATCATTTATGTGACTCACTGGGAATATATCCATGCATGTGGGTAGTTCTCAAAGGTATAATTCTAATCCTTTTAATTTTAGAATTAATTATAATCAGTTTAATTTTTTAATTGCTCTCAAATGCAATAGTTCACCTTACTAAAATTAATCTCAATTGATGTATATAATGTTAAATATGTTTTTGAAATTAACTTTTATATTATAAAATTTTACACTAACCAAAAATGAACTTTAAAAAAAATGGATTAACATTAAAATTAAATTAACACATTAAATTTATATATACAAAAGTGATGCATTCATATTAACATACTTCATCTCCAAAATAAGAGCAAAATGTTCCAAACAAAATTTGAACTTTGGATCACACTTGAGTACTTATAGCCGATCAAGCATATCTTGTATGAGTTTTGGATCACACTTTAAATTTAACGAGGAAGTCGACGTTCTCTTTCCAAAATGCTTATCTTAATATGAGGAATTTTATATATATTAGAACCTTGTGATTTCATAACCTCACATAGTTGTAACGTAGATCAAAAATATACAATTCTACTTTATAGTCGAAAATGTGTCAAATGCCTTCTCAACGTCACTGACAAACTCATCTATGGTTTTTGGAGAATATTCTATGGGCTGTAATGACTAAATGACACTAAAAAAATCAAGGTACAAGACATTTAAATCTAGAGAATTTGCAGGTTGGCACATTAAATGAATGTCAAAACCATCTTTTATTGCAACTTGACGAAATTTTGTATCATTGGGATCGACATGTATTAAATTTTGTATCATTGGGATCGACATGTATTGTTGCATTATCTTGTTGAATAAAAATTGGATTTTTAGAGTATTTACTTGGTCATTTATCTCGAATAGATGGTATCACTTTCTCTATCAAAATGATATTGATATGTTTTTCCAACTGAGTCGATCACTTTTGTTTCTAATGTTCCAGCGATCCGATTCACATTACTTCTTTTAACTGCCTCCTTAGTGATGAAAGGAAATATACCAATTTTTCATGAAAAAACATTTCCTTTTGCATCGAATCTCGGACAAGCTATAGCAGCTAGAAACATAACTTTTCAATATGATCAACGACGTTGTATATGTCAACAACTGTTGGATCATGTGGTAAAGTATTTCCCTTAAACCATTGATATTCAAAACTATAATATGGTTCTTTTTCTTCAAAAATGGTTTGATAGCATTTGAGTAATGTCTAATGTTACCTAACCTGAGATTTATAAACAACGTTGTTTTACTTACATTCAAAGCACATGATAGAGAATCAAGAGATGTACGACGAGACAAAGGAATATCTTGAATTCGTTCAAAATCAAGTTATTCTCTTGCGACCACAATTTTTTGATACATCAATCACTCCACGTTTGAATTACTTTTTGACTGCTTCCAAATACGTTAAACAGTTTGAATCAATACTCCAAATACTGAAGCAACAATTTTTGTCGTATGTCGTTTCAATTTTCCATCAACACTTCTTTGTAGTAAAGCAATATAATGTTTGACGTTCATTGTTGGACAAATTTTTATTTTTATTGGCTTCTTGTGAGATATCTATATTCTGATCACTTGTCTCAAAACTTTCGTCGCCTATAAAAAAAGTCATTAAAATAAATAATTGATCACTAAAAATTTTAATTTAAAAAATAGGTAATTAAACCTGTTAAATTAACACTAACAATATATTCACGGATTTAATTATCATTTAAAAAAATTAACTTTATGTCACTGATTTTAATGTTACCTACGTTAAAAGTTTTAACTTCATGCAAACTGACTTTTAACTTCATCTTGTTCATGTTCATGAGTATTATGTCTTGTAAAGGTTTTTTTAGCAAGTCATGTGTCAACCTTAATTAGCTAACAAAATATAAATTCTGTTATGGTTTTAATAACAAAAAAATATACTCATATTTATATACACTCAATTACTTATTTGGAATTGACTGAACTTAGAACACTAATTTCAAATTAAGATCAATAAATAATGTTAGAATTAAAACAATAACGTTGGAGTTCATCTATGAAGTTCAAAACTAACTAACGTTCTTTTTAAGCTAGATGCCAGGAAATGATTAATCATTTATGAAGTTCAAAAACAACATTCTTTTCAAGTATGTTTATCTTAATAAGTTAAAAAATAAAAGCAAGGTATTCACGGATCATTCATGAATAACTTGGAATCACTCATGGTTAAAAAATGAATAACGTTAAATCACATAATGTGTATTAGCTATAATTCATATCAATGTATGCAAAATTTTATTATTATTTTAATAAATATCACAACAATGTCATCTCAAAAACTAAAAGAAATCGAAGTATAAATGGGATTATAAAATAAACAACAATATATTTATAGTTGGATCAAACAATGTAAAATCATTTAAATCGATGTTGTAGTCGTTAGTGTGCGCCGAAATCTCTCCATTGATTGTCGGAACATTCAAATTTATATTGAAATTGATTTCATTCACCGAAAATTCATCAATATTTGCCAAAAAAAAATAATCAAATCGAGTTCTCATATATTAAACATAATGTATTATTGCTAAACTTAAGCCTTTTTTCATGAGATGTCATGAACAATAATACACTTTTATATAATGAAAAATGAAGGGAAATATGAAAAATAACAAATCAATTCAAAAGTAGAGACAAGATTTTAATTTTTTAAAATTTTTAAAAAAGAGTATATTTAAACTTCATTTTTTATGGAGAAGGAAGGTTGGATGATAAGAAAGGAGGGAGATTAAAGTGAGTTTATTCAAGTTGGAAAAAAAATTCATGAAGAAGAACAAAGGTTGCCAACCGGAGTTAAAAAAATAATATGTGAACTCTTCTTACCTATTACAAAAAACAAAAACAAAAACAAAAATAAGAAAATGACAGTTTAGTAATTTGAGTTTAATTTTACATGACTTAACATTATAATATCATTAATTACTTTTCTTTATAGCTGTATATTGTCCTCTAATGACAGATAAAACCGAACCGAGGGAGTATCATTTGGCTAAAAAACATGAAAAGCAAGTTGAACAAAAAAAAATCATATTGCATGAGTAGCTCTTTTCTTTGAATTAGTCAATTGGCCACATGCATCAATGTTCTTACAAATCTTTCAATGAGACTGTATCACAACTGTGCGGTAGCTTATACTGGAGACAACCCCAAATATTAAAGAATAATGCTACATACATACACTATTCTATAAATATTTTATAAACTACTAATGTAGCATATTCCACCTCAGCTTTTTATGTAGAGCCGAAGACTACATTGAAGCAATTTGTTGATCAATATACTGAGGTGGAGTACGCCATATCAGCAATTTATAAAATATTTATAGAATAGTTTGTGTTTGTAATATTACTCGATATTAAATGCTCTTGCCATCTTACTCTTGACTAGGGTTTTGATATTATACCCGATAACTCGAGAAGCTTTGAACAAATCCAAGAAGAAATGTCCGGAGAAATTAATTAAGAATTAATATGCTTTACCTCTAACACACTACAATTGTATATATATATATATATATATCTTACACGTCTTAACATTCATATTATAGAGAAGTCCAAAAATATAAATAAAAAAATATTATATTTATTCTTTATTACGTGACGGAACTAGTATATGTAATGTATAATAATAATAATATAAGAAATAGTCAAAAGAAATAGTTATTTTTGTAAATATGATAATGTACACTCTTGGTAGTAAAGTTAAATACAGAGTCAATTAATTTTATTTGTAGTCAAAAGAAATAGTTGTTTTTGTAAAATGGAGAGAGTGTATAAAATATTATATAAACAACGAATTTTAATCTTCTTCTGAAAGTTCCAAGTATTCTAAACTACAATTAAGGTTTGAATCTGACTGATTCCTTCAGTGATGGAGTTGAAGTGAAATTAACCCCACATTGCACAAACAAATAAACAGACTTTATTAGCACGTAGTCTACCACCACCATTGATCTGGTCGACACATTTACACAATTATTAAAATGATATTTTATTGATTACAAAATAAATGTGCTATACGCTATATATGCATGGTTTAATTTAATTTGTCTGTAAGTAAATTAATATTGACTGTTTTTAATGTATGAATAGATAAGTAAAATCTACAGCGTCATGTACATATCGAACAGAATTTATGTATCAAATGGATTAATTAAACGTGTTAACATGTTATATATATATAAGTAATAAATTATTAGAATTAATATATATTCTTTGCCAAGAGTTTGTAACGCTATGAACACAATTATACATAAAAATTGATTACAAACAACATAAAATATAAAAAATGAGAAGTGAAACCTACAATTAAATATTTTATATATTTTTATTATTAAATAATATATATACGAATATACGATTCAGTCAGTCTTATTATTATTATTAGAGTACGTCCCCTCCAATATTGAAACGGTACGTGGGTAAGAATATATAGCTAGCCTTACACAACACGTGCTTATTAGTTATACCGGATAACCAAAACTAGGCTTATCACCCGCCGTCAAGAATTAATGAATGAAGTTCCGGATCGATCGGCCTACGTACCTCCTCCTTATGTCTTTGAAATCAAAGATTTTTTTAGTGAGATTATATATATATATTAAAATTTAATGATTAATTAGGGTACTGTTCTAACCAATTAGTTCTTCTTTTAAATTTTTTTTTTTATATATTACTCAGGAAATTAAATCCTTATGAACCTTAATTTCTCAGGCAGGCTGATTCTTTCTACCAATATACTGTACTGTCATATATCTTTACTTTATAAAACTCTTAATTAAAAGTTAACTTTTTGTGGGGAATTTGTAATTTTCACATATTATTTTCTGTTATGGTGGTAATCGATAATTGAAATTTAGTGCATCAAGGAAGGTTGGAACCACAAAAACTATATATAACTAGCTAAAAAATTTAACATATGATTAAATGAAAGGAAAATAGACATTACTACAAATACAATTTTTTTATATAAAAAAAATAACATATCAAAATATAATTAATTAAGGATTCACGTGAATCACACACATCATTTTAAAACTGTTTTTAACACTCATCCAGTCATCCATTAGTTCAGCTGCTCCCTCAAACAAACATATCCCTATTTCCGTATTTAGGGCATGTTTATCCAAATCTTTTGGACAAGGTATTCGAGATTTTGGTGGCCCAAAAATGAAAACGAATCTTTTTGAAACATTGTCTTCACAAAAAAAAAAGAAAAAAAGGTACAAGTTGTATTCAAAAAAATGCTTTTCTAGAATTTAAAACATAATAGTTCCGACCATAATAAAATATATGGAAATACATTCATTGAAAGATATTTCTTTTATATATTTATATTTTAAATTTTTATATATACATACTATATATATATATATAAATAAAAATTTGGGCCCCCTAATCGGGGAGCCAGGGCAGTTGCGACCCTCTCCCGGCCGGTGCTAGCAAACGACACTGCTTTTGGATCAACTATGCCTATGTAAGATGTACTGAAGTTGCTATGTTGAATAAAATTTTACTTTGCTGATATAAAAATAAATAAATTATCAACTAAGTAATTTTAATTAAATTATAAGAATTTACAAAAGATAATGAAGAAAATTTTGGAGCCTCATTAAAACTTTGTTTGGGGAAAAACCTAATGGGACAAAACCCCAATCGAAGGAAAAAAAAGTACCCCGGATTGTAAACATTGCATTAAAAAACGAAAACTACATATTTGAGTCTACATTGCATTGGTTTGTTTAACAAAATATTTATTCATAGATCCTCTTAAACTTTGAGCAATTTCTTCTTCTTTTTTCTTTCTTTGTGTCTCTCTTGAGATTTTCAGAAAGTTGTTTCTTAGGAAACATTTTTTAATTTTTATAATAAACACAACACAATAAAAAACTAATAAAACTAATTAACAAAGAACAATAAAACCTGAATTTTGAGCATATTTTCTTCCACTTGAAACTTCCAATTATAAAGAACAAGAATCACAGCCAAGTTTTTTGTTGAATCAAATAATAATAAGAAAAAGTTAACAAAGATATGTATTACAATTTATAAAATTTATACATCTAAATTCTATATATATCTTAAAAAAAATTACCTTCAAAGAAAGGCAATGGTCTAGCTGGTGGATGATTTATTTTCCAACTCTGTTGGAGAAGAGAAGAATCACCTAGAAAAAAAATTGCTTGCATTGCGTTATGAACTGAGACAGTCTAAGGGTTTTTTCTTCTTTTTGTAGCTAAGAGTCTGTTTTGATTCTCCATATTTATTGATTTGTTTTATATTATATTTTATAATTAATATGGAACTTCTTTACTCAGTACGTTTCTACTTGAGATTGAGTATATAAAGACTGATTGGATTGATTGACTTCTCTTTTGATTAACAAGTACATGCGGCAACTTCTTTTGTTTTATTTATTATTTTTTTTATACACATATATACATAAAGTTAAAAAAAATTTGGGCCCCCCTCAGCTGTTGGCCACCAGGGCTGGGCCAGCTCTGGCTTTGAGTACAAAAAATTTGTAGAAAATTATACAGTTTTCAAATATTTATAAATTATGATTATGATAATTAAACAGGATTGTAGCAGGGCAAGCCCTGAGTGGGTGCAGAAGGGGCGATCGCACAGGGCCCCCGATTTTTTTTTTTGTGTATATGTAGAAAATTGATTATGCAAGTTTGAGTGATGATTTTGTAGCAAAAAATGCAAGAATGATGCTAGCGATCGTGTGAAGTTTATTGTCCATTTAAGTTTTAGCTACCTTTTCTTTTTAATTGATAATGTATTGAAGTTTTAGCTATATTTTCTTTTTAATTGATAATTTTGTTACTCGACGTTGACATTTATTATTTTAATTAATGATGAATTTTGATATAAATTATGTTTTATATATTGGTGCTGATAAAAAAATTAGTATTTTTATATGCGAGAGAGTCCTTATTTTTTTCTCACACAGGACCTCCAAATTCTTAGAACGGACCCTGGATTGTAGCTTTCATATCCACGGCCAATAACAATTTATTGCCTACTTCCAGTACGATCTAGCTACCTTCAGATTGGGAATATTAAAAGTCGTTGAAAACTTCCTTTAGCTCTCTTAAAAAAATTATCTCTGAAGAAAGGTTCAATGGAGTGACAATATTGGAGGAAGACTTGCGGTACTCCGGTGGGCCTGATTCCTATACATAGTTAACGTACGACATTTTTAATGCCATGGCATCAGGCATGCAAATTGATCACATACCTATATTTTAGGTTTAATTAAAGGGAACTGATTTTTTCTACATAGAAAATTAATATTTTTATAAGTATCTCTCTTACATAAATGTGTGATTTATTTACTGTTCATGTGAGAGTAACCATGTAAAAATATTAATTTTTTTATGTGAAAATATTAATTCCCTTAATTAAATAGTCCATTCATCAACCATATCAACTATATAATCAAAAACACAAACTTGATTTGGTTTGGTTTAATTTCACCAATTTTTGATTCAACTTTCCTAATTCATATTTGTAAGCTAGATCCCAATTTTTAATAAATAAAACTAAATTTTTTTATAAACATTATTCTAATTGATTGATCATTTCGCTGCAGTTGTTTGTTGAAAATTTATGTTATCTACTCCCTCCGTCCCAAAATAACTGCTTAGTTTTGACTTTTTAAAGTCAAATTGACTATTTTTTAAAGCTATTTTTTGTACCATTTTTACAGAATATAGGTGAAGAGATTATAACAAAAAAAGTATATACAATTTATTACTAATACCAATTTTTATAATGTTAAAAATATATTTATACATGTTTAATTATTAATTTTAAAAATAGTCAATTTGACTAAAAAAAGTCAAAATTGAGCAGTTATTTTGGGACGGAGGGAGTATCATTTTCTAAATCTTTGATTTATCACTGTTGAATGTTAAGGATATCTTATTATTCGTTATCTTAGTCATGTATTTATTGGGCTATTTGAGCTCACCTTCTTGTTTTATAATTCCTTACATGAAATGAGGGTATAGTTGGGACTAGCATAGAAAACATGAGAATGCAGAATGATGGTCCGAGTTAATAGTTGTAGTAGTCCTCCTCATCAAGTTGTAAAATAATGTAGTAATAATTGTAATGAGAACTTATTGTGTGTGTTGTCGTACTATGTACATGGCATTGCGATAATTATAAATAGGAGAATTTATGCATTTTGTTTGTATTTTGGTGATATTAGCATAAGTACTATCCAACTTTAAAAATATTCCTATCTCTAAAAGGAATTAACAAAGAAGAAGATATTTTTCTTTCCTATTCAAATTAGTGGAAGTACTATAAAAATTTACAATAATTAATAGTTAAATATATACTATCTAAATTTATGAAGTATTCAAAAGAAATCAAATCAATCTCTAATAAAAAAAATAACTTTTAAATTTTTTTATACCAATTTTATTAAAAATTGATAAAACACATTTCACAAAAAAAATCATCTGTTAAACAATTACAAATAATCTATTAAATACACTAAAGAGATATAACACGCGATTTAACTATATTAATAATAGTTGTGAATTTTAATATTAAATTAATATCCTAACTAATTTAATTCATTTAAAACTTCAAATTTGATCAAATCACATGATTAATTGTATTAATAATATATGTGAATTTAAAACATAATAACTGTAACATTAGTTGAAAAATTATAGTGGATTCATTTCTAACTAATTGTCATAACTAAATTAAAAGTTATTAAACATGATTTTCATAATTCTATATATTCGATTAGAATTTCCAGCAAATTTTGTTAATATAAACGCTAATATAGAATTCCATTACAAATTTAATTAAATAAAATTAAAATAATTATTTTTCATAATTATACCTAAATGAATTTACAGTAATCCATTCAAATGTTTAGTTTAGTAGATAAACGCCAATAGCCTGATGTCAGCTTCTACGGCATAAGCTTTAAAGAAGAGAGCTATCAACGCTAATAATAATAAACATTTCATAAGAAAAGAAAAATGGATTTTTAAATCTTTATTGACCGAAAGAACCTACAATATATAATTCAATCATTAGTTATTTAAATAAATATTTAACTATTTAATAGATATAATTATATTTCTGGAAATCACAATTAATTTATTATTATTATATTAACATAATAAATTATTATCCATGCAACCCGTGCTTCACACGGAATTGGTAAATTTGTATAATTAAAATCACAAACTTAGTTTCACCAATTTTTAGTTTTTCAAGTATTTGATTCAACCTTTTACTTTTATATCCAATTAGTATAAGTTCTATAACAATTAAATACTATTTGTAAAGTATTCAAAAGAACCCCCAACATGTTAGTTTTTTATTTTTATATCTCTAATAGGAAAAACAACTTCTAAAAGAATTTTTATTTTTGATCCTACCAATTTTATTACAATTTTATATAAGATAATATATTTTAATGAATTTAATGTAAGACAGTTCTATTATTATAATTTTATTAATATATTAAGATATCGAAAAAATTGTTAATATGTCACAAAATTTATTATATTAGTATCAATTGTGAATTTTTTACTAAATTAATGTCCTAACTAATTAAATTAATTAAAAACTTGAAATTTTATCAACCCGAATAATTAATTGTATTAATGTTATATGTGATTTTTTTTTGAAAAATATAATAACTATAAAACCAGTTAAAAATTTATAGAATTTCATTACAAACTGAAATAGAAGTAAAATAATTATTTTCTCATAACTCTTTTCAAACATTTAGCTTAATAATTGATCGAAGGAACCTATAATATATAACTCAACAATTTATTATTTAAATAAATATTTAATAATTTAATAACTACAAATACTATATCTTCTTAAATTAAATCTGAATTAAATATTTATTTATTTAATAATATAATAAACCATTATCCATTCCGCCGTACTTTGCATGGAACTATAGTAAGCTTCTTATACAAAAAAAGTGATATTTGCAATTTACAAATTTTAAAAATATGGTTTTCTTTCATATTTACTGTAGATATAATGAATACTTAGTTTAGTATTAAGGACACGCGATACTAAATATTGTGTAATTTTATATCATCATAAATAAAGCGGACTCTTTGATTTGTGTGTTCATTATAAAACATATAATCTTAAAATATATGCAAATCATTAATTATACTACATTTGTTAATCTAGGTATATATTCTTAAAACGTGAATTAAAATACTTTGAAATGTTCATTATAAAAAATATAATCTTAAAACATATGCAAATCATTAATTATATTTATTAATCTAGGTATATATTCTTAAAACGTGAATTAAAAAAGATCGGATACTTTGACATGTTCTTTAAAAAATTCATCAAATCTTCCGACATAATTTTCAACACCCAGCCACATGCATTTAAATAGAAATGTGCCACGTATCTCAGTCCCATTTAGTATCTCACTTTTTCTGAGCCTATAAATAGAGATTAAAACACACTAGTTTTTTCATCCGTCTCCACAATATCATTCATTCCGATAGGGTACAAATTAAGTAGAGAGAAATATGGGTTCTAATAAGATATTTCTTTTACTTGGTCTTTCTCTAGCTATTGTTCTTCTGATTAGTTCAGAGGTCGCAGCTAGAGAGTTGGCCGAGACTCAGACCACCACTGCAAACAAAAACAGTAAGTTTTATCTCGTATCTTAATTTCTGTATAAATAGTCTCTTTAATCCAACTCTTATTTGTTGCGTCGTTCATAAAATTAATTCAAAAAGAATAATATTATATAGGTACGTAATTAGACAAAACTTTCATTAATTGCACGATACAATTCATCAGTATTTTGTTAAGTTATTACTCTTTCAAAATTCATGAGTGAGTTAACTTTAATTTTGTATGCAATTGGTGCATAGTATTAACAAAGAAATAAATAATTGTTGCATGGTAAAGTTGGCAGCCATATATATTATTAGCTTTAATTGACTAACATGATTCTATACTGTACATGCAGCTGAGGCAGCTACTGCTGATGGGAGGAGCGGATATAATGGATATAATGGCGGCGGAAATTACTACAACGGCGGTGGAGGCTACCACAACGGCGGCGGAGGTTACCACAACGGCGGCGGAGGCTACCACAACGGCGGCGGAGGCTACCACAACGGCGGTGGAGGCTACCATAACGGTGGTGGCCATGGTGGTGGGTGTAAAAATAAATATTTGTTGCATAGTAAAGTTGGCAGCTGTATATATTATTAGCTTTAATTGGCTAACATGATTCTATACTATAGATGCAGCTGAGGCAGCTACTGCTGATGGGAGGGGCGGATATAATGGCGGCGGAGATTACTACAACGGCGGTGGAGGCTCCTACAACGGCGGCGGAGGTTACCACAACGGTGGTGGCTATGGTGGTGGAGGCTACCATAACGGTGGTGGCTATGGTGGGGGTGGGGGAGGCTGGGGTGGTGGGGGTGGGGGAGGCTGGGGTGGTGGTGGTGGTGGTGGGTGCAGATACGGATACTGCCGTTATAGGTGCTGCTACTATGCAAGTGAGGTGGTGGACGCAGAGACTACCGAAGTTAAGCCTCACAACTAGAGGAGTGTTTTGATCTGACGATGCATGCATGCATGTACTCTATTATTTATAGTCGTGAATAATATCGTATATATATACTTCTTCACAGAGTGTAGTATATATATATATATAAAAAATAAAAGCAGCATGATCAGTCAATATATGTAAGGATAATCATATGAATGTAGGGAGTGTTATTTGTGTTTCATAATATAAATCATATAAAATGTGATGTTTTCTGGAATAAAAACAAATAAATACTATCTTGTGATTTATTTGGATGACCTATTTGGTTGATTATATTGTTGAATCAAATCCTCAGTCATTTTTATAGCAATTTCGGCCCTTACCACGGTATGTACCGTCAACAAAACTGCCATTTGTTACCACGGAACCCATCACGGGTACCATTTATGCTCCATATAAATTGAAAAATGAAATTAACTTACGAATGGAATAAAGAAGTTAATGATATGAAAAATATAATGAAATCTGTTATTCCACAGCCCTTTCAAGAATAAAAATCATCAGTTTAATGAGAATGAAAAAAGTACCGTTAAGGGTTTTAAATTTTTTTGATTTCCAATGTATATTAAATATTTAAATGATATGACGTGTCAATAAATACGACAAATGATACTTAATTTACATCCTCCATTCCTTGTACATATATAGAACATTAATTACAAATAATATAATCATTCATAATTTACCAAATCATAGTTCATGCTTTCTCCACAACCTCCATTGTATTACGTAAGTGTTTGACTTTTATATTAATCTTTTTTTGAATTTTCATTGTATATTGAAACCTAAAATTTAAGAAAGAAAATGAGAAATGTTAGTAATAATTAAACATATTGTTTATATGAGACGATGAGAAAAGTTACTAAAAATATGAGAAATTATTTAAATCAAAATGTTTATATGACAAAATGAGAAATGTTAATAATTTCTTTCTTCTTCTTTTTTTTCAGAATTAAGATTTTTATCTATTTAAATATTAAGATTTCACATGTATCCCTATTTTGAAACCGCGGGAGTAACTGCCTTTTTATGAGCATGGCAGAAAACGGGAACCCCCAGATGGCTTAATTAATGACCGTTTGTTAGCCCCTTAGTGGGTTGATACATACTTGACATGCGGATGGCCAGATAGGATGCCAAGTCAAGACTTGACACTTAGACTTTGTGAGACAAGGCAGTGTGCAGGAGCGTGCGACAACAGCCAAGGGCATTGGGCGCACATAAGTCGACAGTCAAGGTTGACACTCGGTCTCATGCAGCAGTTGTGTAATAACTTGGGTCACTGTGCAACAACTTAGGTCTTTGTGGGGCGCTGGGCGACAGACTGGGACTCTGGCCAAAACTAGCAAATCTAGAGGGTTTGCATTATGACTCCTCAGACAGACCCGATGTCTAGTGCGACACTTTGGAAATTTTCATAAGTACTAGCTACTATAGGGGGGGTGCTCCGTGAAGGTCGCCCTAGTTATGGGTAGGCTGTCATGGGCGAAGCGGGGCATTGAAGGCATTGTTGGGGGATCCCCTACAACAATGTCAAACATTAGATTGGTGGTTTTGGATCGAATCAAAGACTCGTTCTTGGGCTGGGCATGATCGAGCAAGAACGTTGTTGGACGTTTATGCATGGCATAGGCGTTGGGCTTAGCATGTCAAGGCATGGCATAGGCTGGCGCCCAGTGTAGCGTCCCCAAATTCGGGTACTTTTTACCTCATATCTGGTACGTTACGATACATCATTTCTATAACTACTGCGGAAGATATAAACATAAATTGTTTATACAATAAACTTTTATAACATAATCCCCAAGGTCTACAACCTTAACTTAATACATATCTTCAATAACTTAAAAGGTTTACAATGTCATTTGCATCAGATAACTTAATAGTTCTAAATGCATAATAATCTACACTTGGAATTCGCCTTTGCCACTGTCGTTTTTCGAGCCTTCGTTTAAATCTGAAATTGGTTATCATGATATAGCAAGGGTGAGCAACTATTTTGCCCAGCAAGTTTAAGTACAATGAAGATATATCATGATTGAAAAGGAATAAGCTTTCAAGTTTTCAACAATGTAATATAATTGTGAAAGAGCATGAATCAAAACTTCAATAACTGAATAACTGAATAATTATGCAGAGTGGTCAACAATGACCATGAATAAATTTAACTGAATCTTATGGTAATGAAGGTGATCAGCCTTTCATACATGATGAACATATGCAACATACACTAAGTGCGAATCAATAATAAAAAATGTGGAATAATTGTCAATAATTAATCCAATAGCATGCTTGAAACATAATAACTTGAGTTTGAGTTAGAGAACTTGCCTTGTCTGTAGTCTACTGCTATGAAAATAAATATGTCCGATTAGCAGTCTATCTACCTTCCTTCAAAAGACCTATAATTGACTTCTCGATTAGCAAATCATATACTTATTCATAATATCATTATTTTATATTAAATTGCCTAATATTTAATCACATAGTTATTACATAAATTTCTCAGTAACATTATTATCTATTGATAATATTACTATTACGTAAACATTATCTTCACTCGTCCTTTAATAATACTTTACTTACTCTTTAGTATTATTAATCAACTAATAATACTCTATTCACTTACTAATATTATTACCCTCTTAATAATATTTTATTCATTTACTAATATCATTAATTAGTATTTTATTTCCTTTACTAATGTTATTATATTTTAATAACATTTTATTTAGTTAATTATTTAATAATATTTTAATTATTTGATAATATTTTAATCTAATATTATTAATCTTTTAATAATATTTTAATCTAATATTATTATTATATTAATAATATTTTAATCTAATATTATTAGTCATTAGTAATACTTATTAATGCTATAATCTAATATTATTAATCATCTAACAATATTTTAAATTAAATTTTAATTTCAATATTTTTATTTATTGAAAAATATAAGATTCTTACATTATTAATATCATCATAATAATTTAATAATTTATTAAACCAATAAATAATTTATTTTAATTGTTTACCCTTTATTAAACCACTTATTTAATACCTCTAAAAGGTCATAAATAGTACTTATCATCAACAATTATCAAAATACCTTTCCATAGTCAGATTATACTATATTAGGTGTATTCAAGCATTAAAATCCTATTTTTCTTATTTATGACATCATTTAACCATTTATCACATTTTTATGAAAAATAACAAACTGATTCTGAAAATCTTTTTCTAATGTATGTGGATAGTATATGTTCCAACAATGATCCCCAAATTTTTCTGGAATTTTAGAAAGTGATTTACTATTTTTAAAGTACTCAAAACCTCCAAATCTTGTTACATTTTTCATAAATCGAGTTTTTCTCATAAAATTCTGAAACTGTTAGGGTACAATCTCATAACATATATGAACATACTGTAAAAGTTTCAGATTTTTCCAGTGTATACACAGTGAGGAATCTGAGTACAAATATTTAGGAGTCCTTTACGGTAAAAGCCATTACTCACAAACTACATATCGAAACGTGTCCATTCTTTTTCCTACATGTAGATAACTTCTTAATGTATCTTTGTGATTTTTCTCAGATTTTTAAAAAACTTGAAACTGTCTGAAACAGTCTAAAGAAAAACGGATCAGTAGCCCTTTTTAGGGTTTTTGATTTTCTTTCCAGATTTGGGGTCCTTCACTAAAACTTGAATAAAATGAAATATACAACTCCGATTTAGGCCCAATTGGACTCGTTGGATTCGTATCTTCCCGAAATACAGTTTTCATTCACCAAAAATCGGTTTTGGTTCTGTTTTGGTCCCAAAAATGAGAACTGAAGTGACTGTTATTGCACATAATTTTCTAGTTGATGTGTTTTAGTAATAAGTCCATAACTTGCTCAGTTTTTAACATTTTTACATGCTTCCAAAGGAGTTTTGTTCTTAACTCATAGTTCTAGCATACCAAGAAACAAAATCACAAAAACCATATATAGATTCAAAATGAAAAGCATAGATCATCCCTTTAAATTAGGTTTTTTCCAAAAACTTCCTTAGCTTCCTTTTCCCTAAATTTTCAATACAAATTTATATAGATGAACAAGTTAAATATATTATACTCAAGATTTATCATTCATATAAGACTCTAGCCTATTAGAACTTGCATTTTCATGAATCTCTCACAAGATCACATAGAACATACAAAACATAAAATTAGGGTTTGATTTCTTACCTTTTCTTGAATGATGTCCTCCTTTTCTTTTTAAAGCAAGTTAGGAACTTGGGATGTATGAAAAACTTACTCCTATTCCTCCCCAAGAACTGAATCTCTCTCTCTCTCTCTCTCTCTTTTTTCCGTTTTTTGTGTTTTGCTAGTTGAGAGAAAATAGAAGATGAAGAATGGTGGATAGGATGAAAATGAAATGAAATGAATGTTGTGGAATGAAATGAGATGCTAATATCCCCCATATTCTTTTTGTGCCTTGGATAAAAAGGTTAGCCTTATCTCTTTCTAATCATGCCTAATCATGTCATTAAGAAGGTTAATTAGATTTTTCATCAATGAGAGCATGACACACTTGTCCTTGTGTATAAGAACTTATATTTAAGGAACTTAATTAGCTTAATCTTTTTGTCTTAAAAGGCTAATCATGGTTGGTCACCACTAGCCCAAAATACCCTCCATTTTGCTTTTATTTTAATGCACAAATTAAATTAATCAAAGGTCTAAAATACCCTTAATCAAGTGGGCTAAGTATGGGCTTGCATTTTATTTCTTTTGGGCTTCTCCTTTAATTGTTTTGGGCTATGTAATAAACATAGTTTAACAATTTTAATATATATTACCCTAATTGTTTATTTAGGATTTCCATTTCCAATCTTATGAAATTTAATTACTTACACATATCTCTTTAACTAGTAACCTAATTAGGTTTACTATAATTAGGTTTAAAATTATTAATCAATTGTAATGATAAAATTATCTACTTAAGTTAGTATACATATTAAATACTAACTTTTTCTTATTACCATAACCCTTAGGTTATTTAATTATCTCACCTAATGTATAATTAGGTTATGAAGCCTTCATTTTTAAAGAAGTCTATAAATGTATATATCCATAACTATAGTATATATATATATATTTAGCCATGCACCACTTCACATATGTTATCACATATTAAATCACTATATAGCACTAAGTTTTAAATATCACTAATGTACATACATATAAAGGTATAATTTATTAACTCCCAATTACAAGTTACACCAAACATACACACATAACATATAAAAAATAATTAATAATTTTATTTTCTCACATTATAAACTGTTTATATCAATTTATGTACATATAGCAAATATAATTTAATATATTACCATATTACGTGAACATACATATTCTTCATAAATCATAAAATAATTTATATACTCATAAACTACATTCAATAAGTCTTTTTCATATGACTTATAATATATATTATTCTGACTTGCCACGTTCTTATTTCTTTTTTTTTTATAAGATTTCTAACGCTTGACTACTACCAGCTTCTTATAATGAAGCTTTTTATTTATTCTTGTATGATTAATTTAAATAATCAATCCTCTTCTTTAGCTAAATCATATATAACACATCTCCAAGTATATATGTATCTATACATATACACATGTAATTTAATCTAATAATATCTCTTCATTTGAAAATTTATTTCTTTAAATAAATTTTTCACATAAAAATCTCTTTCTAGGTTTTGCATTTTCATAACCCTTATTTTCTCAATTCTTTTTCAAATAGTAAACCATATAGGTTCTTCTTAAAATTTTTAAATCATTCCTCTATTTCCACTCTAAGTTTTAAACTTTAACATTTAACTTAATCATTCAAGATCATCTAAATTTTTGAGTTGTCACACCCAGCATGTAGAAGACTGATGCGTGTGAACAGACACTGATGGGCTGGACGTGCACAATAGACTTGGACAACACCTTGGGCAAGTGCGTGGTTCATATGAATATTTGTGTGGGCTGAATGGACAGAGCATATTGTGGCACATGTTGGACAAGTTCGTGGGCTGAGAGACTTCAACAATGTGGGCTGACGTTGTGGGCTAATTGAAGTGGCTGACTGGAGCAAGACCCAACTGGCAAGAAGTTATGGGCAGTTGATGACTCAGTTAGCCTCTATGCATATGACTTACATGTCTCCAACCAGAATGCACATCATGAGCGTGCATATCTTGTAGTGGGCAGTTGGTGGGCGATGCTGGTTTCCTATTGGCTAAATATCCTAGCAGTTGGGGTTGTCAACTGCAGCCTAGATTTTGTATGCATTATATATATATATATATACACACACACACACAGTAAGGGCTTGTATTGGCAGAGATCACTCAGCAAGTGTGAGTCTGCAAGCCCCTAGTCATATTGTAATTCTTGTTATTGAGAGAAGTAATAAAAGGTTGGGACCTTGTCCTGTAAATCGTGTTGGCTTGTGTGTGTTGCTAAATTATATACTGTTCTTGTGTGTGATTGTTGTCGACTGATTTGGGTGAACAGATCAGTGCCTCACAGGTAGGGCATTTGAAGTAGAAAAATTATTGTCAGTTTGTAGACCTTGTGACACTACATATTCTTGGTGGTGGAGGTTAGGCTTGAGTAGAACTGAAGGAGGTCTTGTACCATCTTATGTAGTATTGGGCCCAACCCAACATCCATACATTATATAGACTAGCCATATCTTAGACCTATTATAATTTTTGCTCATTTAGATTTTTTTAATATTAAATTAAAAGTTTTGCTATAGATTGCGAAAGTTTTTAGCCCAATAACAATTGCGACGTATGTGTATACATGACATAGGGGCTGCTTGATAAAAACTGAATGAAAACGATTCTGTGAGCTGAATGGAGCTGAAATTAGACCTAGCAAAATCGGCCCAAGCCCGCGGGCCTGGTCGGCCCATCCGTCGCTGGCCGGGCTTTGGGCTGCACATTCCAGCCCAGCAAAAGCTTGGCCGTTTTGGCCCGGGCCCGCCGATGGCCCGACCCATCGATGGCCCGATCCGTTTGGACCAAGCCCAGAAATTTAGCAAAATGTAGGCATAAATCGGTCCAGGCCCGCCACGGACCGGGCTTTGGGCTGCACATTTTCAGCCCAGCAAAAGCTGGGCCGTTTTGGCTGGGCCCGTTTGGGCCAAGCCGGCCCGTTTGTCAGGTCTAAGCTGAATATTGAATATTGAATGAAAAAAAGTTGTTTGATAATTGATATGTCTTAAATATTTGAATAACATCTTTTAACTATGTTACCCTTTTAAACTATGTTGAACAAGTATATAGTTGTCTGGATATATTAAAAAAATTAAATACAATATTTATTGTACACCAGATAAATATAAATTATTTAAATAAATTATCAAACAAAGTATTTGTTCGGCCATGATTGTTTGGGCTTATTGGGTCAAACTTATTTGGACCTTTGGAGTGTTGGGCTATTATTTAAATGATGATTTAATTGGTCTTAGGCTGGAGTTTATGGTGGTGGACAGATGGCAGTTTCTGAGTCCATTACTTTAATTGATAAGGATTTGGTTTAATCCTGAGTTAGTGGAGGAGTTAGTGGGAAACACTGATTTGACGGGGATTGCATGCAATTAGGTGATGTTATGGTCGGTGGTTGTATGCAAAGACGGTGAGACTAATACAAGTACAGAGCATAACATTAGGGGGGGGGGGGAACAGGCATTTTACTCTACCAGACACTAGAGCACATACCTCCATTGTTAACTTGATTCCGGTCTGTACTTATTCTCACACCGGAGCTATCCCCCGGCGGTCCAAACCGTCAAGCTTCCGGTGCTGACTTGTTTTCTGTGCAAGATTGAACGCGTTTTTTGGTGATTGAAGCGCGTGAGAGGATCTTGGCGTTAACAGTATTGAATAGTTCAAAGAATTTTAACACTTTTACATTCCTTTTTATGGATATGTGGCTTGACTCATGCACATTCACTATTGAGAGGGGAGGCTACTGTAAATAAATAAATAAAAAGGAACCCAAATAGAAAAAAAGAGTACTCTTATTTCTCCGTTTCCTTCTCAATTCTCTATTATTCCTCCATCATTTTCCAATTTTTTGCTTTGCAGTACTCCTATTCCTCCATCTCCTTCTCAATTCTCTGTTATTCCTCAACCCCCGTCCAATTTTTTGCTTTCAAGTACTCTTATTCCTCCATCTCCTTCTCAATTCTCTACTATTCCTCCACCTCTTTCCATTTTTTTTTGCCAAAACAGTGTTATCGGGCAAAATGCCAATAGCTTCCATTTGGGTGCATGTGGTAAGTATTGCAGGGTCATTTTTGAGTTTGATGTAGTGTTTGATTACTGAATTTCAATGTTTAGAGTAATGGGTGGGGTTTTGCTTGGGTTTGAAGGGGAGCTAATGGAGGTCTTATAATACATGTATGTTCATTCTGAAAGAGGGTGCAACATGTTTAAGGGGAGCTGATGGAGAAGATGAAGGGCATCATTCGTAAAAAAATCCATTCAGTGGCTTAGGAATGATTCAGTCAAAAAATACAAGTTTATTCGGTCAGTCCAATTGGACTTGCCGATTCAGCCATTAAGATCATTTTTATTTAAAACAATTGGACTGAATGATTGACTGATTCAGACCACAAACTATTCAGATGCATTAAATCCTAAACAAACAATCTCATAAGTAGAAATTAAGAAGGGTATCACTTTAATTTATTTTATCTTATCCCTTTTACACTTTCATGTTTGACGCAATCCAAATTCGTCAAATATGTATATAATTTTCTTAAATTAAATGCCCTAATTAAATGGTCATTGTAAATTTGTAATTGACAAAATAAATAAATAATCATATAAATTTGTTTATCTAAAATTATAGATAAATTTAAAAACCGAAAAGATTGTTATATGGCTACTAACATTTCACATTAGTAACAAATTTTTTTTTTTACTTTTTTTGTTTTATCGTGTTTTCTACTACAATAATGATAAAATATAGACTCACCCAACTAAGTAATTCTACAAGGTAAGAGACAAAAGTTCTTTTTGAGCTTAGGAAGAGAGCCTTTTATGTAGGTAATCAATGTCCACTCTCTTGAGTTGAAGGTTCTCTGTTTCTTTTTTCTCTTTTTTTTTTTTCTTTCTGTGTCCTCAAGAGAGTCAGTATAATTCAAAGGATGGATAACTTAAAAACCCTAGGCAATGCTAATTCTGTCAATTGGGAAAAATTACAAAAGTTAAAAATTAATTAAATTCATTAAAACTTGAAAATTTATCAAATCAAATAATTAATTGTATTAATGTTATATGTGATTTTTTTTTTAAATATAAAAACTGTTAAAACCAGTTGAAAAATTATAAACTTAAATAAAAGTAAAATAATTATCTTCTCATTATTATAAGTAAGTAAATATGCACTCTTTTCAAATGTTTAGTTTAATAATTGATCGAAGGAGCTTATATTATATTACTCAATAATTTCTTATTTAAATAAATATTTAATAATTTAATATCTACAACTATCTTCTCAAAATCCTAATTAAATATTTATTCATTTAATAATGTAATAAACCATTATCCATCCTGCCGTACTTTGCAAGGCACTAGTGAGCTTATTATACCAAAAGAGTGATATTTGCAATTTACAAATTTTAAAAATATATTTTTCTTTCATATTTAATCTAGATATAATGAATACTTAGTATAGTATTAAGAACATGCTAATAAAATTACGATACTAAATATTGTGTAATTTTATACCATCATAAATAAAGCGGACTCTTTTTTTTTTTGTAATTTCTATTTATGTTTTGCAAATATTGCTATTTTTGTATAGTGGAGCCCTCCGACCCAATCGTCTAAGGGGGGGAAATAGTCCTACAAAAAGAGATATATTTATAATTTATAAATTTTAAAATATATATATTTCTTTTATATTTACTCTAAATATAATGAATATTTAGTTTAATAATAAGAACATGTTAGTGAAGTTATGATATTAAATATTGTATAATTTTATACCACCATCAATAAAGCACTCTTTATAAATAAAAAATTTGGTTGCAAATAGAATAGAGGGAGCACACTATTCTGGT
Source organism: Panax stipuleanatus (assembly GCA_020205555.1). Classification (NCBI taxonomy): domain Eukaryota; kingdom Viridiplantae; phylum Streptophyta; class Magnoliopsida; order Apiales; family Araliaceae; genus Panax; species Panax stipuleanatus. The sequence goes on along the minus strand of CM035118.1, from coordinate 134,273,917 downwards.
TCCCCGTTTACTTTATTTCTTCTTTAATTTGGGAGTTTTTTTTATTATTATCATTTTTGAGGATGCCATTACAAATTAATACCGTGAATGTCATGATAAAAAAATCTCATACAAATGCACAATATAATTAAGAAACTCATGATATTGACCCCAAAGTTATATCAATCAATAGCTAACGTGAAAATAAAGTTACTCATTTAAGATAAATTCAAACGCACACTACAACAATTAAAATTGAAACCAGTAAATAAAGGTCAAAGAACCACACTTTTAATTATTGGTCTTAAAACTCATCTGCTATTTAATTTATTACTGTTTTTAACCACCTTAATGTAGTATCATTAAGTACACAAATTATATATACTCCCACAGTCCCCTTTTTACTTATTGTTTTAGTGAGAGATTTTTGTTTCTTTAATTTTATTTGTCGTTTATAGATTTTAAGAATGTATTAAATTGTAATACTCGGGAACAAAATAAAAAGAAATAAAGAAATAACTTTTATATTTTGAATATTTTTAATTGGGTTATATAAAGAATATTTTTATAAGATATATAAATAATAAGTCAAATCTAATATTCCTCACATACATGTGTTACGACTGATTGAGGGGAGAGGAAGGAACAACGGCGGCTGAAGAGAAGTATCCAATTCGTTTCCGGTAAGTGGTTGATTTAAAATACATTCGGTAATTTTATTAGTACATTAAGATTTGAGCACACATTCATAATCATGAAGGGCCACATGTATACTAGTTAATAGCAGAATAAAGAATTCATGAACTGGGAAAAGTGTACGACCACTATTCTGATGTTGGATTCATGTAGGAGATCTTTTTAACTAAGTTTTATAACTATTAATTAATTATAAATGATTACTGCAACGGATGTATCATGTGCATAACAGTGATACGTTTTTTTTAGCAATACTTCTTAGATTGGTGATAGATCAATAATACTAAAGATTTTAATTTGGCAATATCTCAGTAATATGTTTTAATTTGATAGATTAATTCTGCCATGTTTTTTGTTAGCACAAATTAATGTTAATAGTATATTTTACTCCCTCCGTATTAAACGTTCTAATTTTCTTTTTAAGATGTTTCACAATAAATGTCCTATTTCTATGTTAGTAACTACTCCCTCGGTTCCATAATAACTGTTTTTTTAGAAGAAAAAATTTGTTTCAATTTATTTGTCGTTTACATCTTTTTAGGAGAATAAATTATTTATTTTCATATATCACCCCTAACTTTTCTCATTGTCCCAAAAAATTTCTCTCTTGTATTAATAGTTTTCAATTTTCCATTAAATGGTAGTGATGGAATTTCATAAAAATTTTAATTTTTAAATGATAATATTAAATGAGTTTCTTAATTCATGTGCATGAAGCTAAGACGACTATTATTATGAAATGAATGTAGTATTTTAATCTTATTTTTCCACTTATACCCTCATAATCTTTTTAATCAACTTTTGTTGAAAACTTAAGAAATGATAAAATGTTTGCATTGGTAAGTGATGTATTGTTATATTAGTAACATCTCTTCTATTTAATGTGAGAATAACAACAAAAATACTCATTGGAATGTGAGAATAACAACAAAAATACTCATTGGAATGTGAGAACTAATAAAGAATAATTAATATTGAGATCATATAAAAGTGAATAGATACTACAATTAAAAAGTAATTTAGAAGGGCAATTTAGGTAAAAATATATATTATTAATTAGCGTATCACAACCAATTAGGACGTTTAATAAGGGACAAAATGAGTATAATATTATAGTATACAAGTTTGAATTAATGAACAAATTGTTTAATAATAATAATAATAATATCTTTAACGGGTTAAAGATGGAAGAATGTTTTTACAAGTGTATTTATATTTATTATTATGTTTAATTAGTTCGAACGGAAGGAGTATAACGAGTCATTTTTAGAATATAATCTCTAGGTATTACATTACTAATTCTAGGTACGGATTTCGTACTCTTTCAGCGAGATTCTTTAATTTTTATTTGTTCATTTTGCTACTCGTTTAGAAAGTTGGTATTGCTTCTCATGATTATTACTTCTCAAGATTTATTATGATAGTTTCATTTTGGCGTTGATATTTGGAACTCATATTTGTACTATTTAGACTAGTTCATCATGTCTAGAATTTATTTTGATGTTTGTAGTAGAAAATTGATATTTTCACAATATTTTTTTATATTTTCACATGAAAAGTATCGCTATAAATGTATAGCGATGGTGAAAACTGTCGCTATAGAATTTATAGCAATGATTTTTATGTGAAAATATCATTTTATATTGTGAATTTATCAGTTTAATTTCTTGCAGTAATGTACATGTTAGTATATATTTTAGAGACTTTATGTTGATAATTCGTTTCGATTTAACATGTATATATTAGCTACAACCTCTTTGTGTTAATATTGTGTCGCATGTGTTGTGACATGATAGTATTCTTAGAATAGACCGTAGGGTATACTTGAGCTATAATTAATCACTTGTGGAGGTATCACATGCATGTTCTCTTGGCACCGAAGCATGATACCAAGGCATGATACCTTCTGTGGCGGTGTGATCAGTCTACGACATTTTCGGTGGGAGTTGTCTTTTTGTGATTTTGTTGTGGGAATCATATGGAACATAGTTTTATGTTTTGTTTTGTGGATCGGTGATGTTTGTGCCAAACTCGCCTTCCGATTTTACATGCATTTTGAATTCGCTGTCCAATGTGTACATGACTTGTATGTGTGACATTATTTGACTTATCTGTGTGGTAATGTATATTTCTGTTTTGTTCTGATCAATTCGATATGAAATTACACACAAACATTTGATTCAACATATTATTTCATTCATTTCAGTTCAGTTCATTTAAGTAAGTTATAGTTATTTTGTTTCATTATTCTTGTACTTTATATTCGTACTAGCTCATGCTGTGTTTTTCTTCCGACGGGTAATTAGGAGGATCAAGGATAAATGTGACGAGTGCTCTTTTTTATCCAAATGATTTAGACATTTTGTTTATGTTGTGATACATTAGTTTATTTAGAGTTGTAATTAATATTTTAGATTATGATTTGAGCCGATTTGACATTTATTATGGTTTGTTTGATGACATTTATTGGCATTGAAACTATTCTTTTATGACATAGAGCCTTGTTATAATTTTATAAGTTTTGGTTGTGTTTTGTGTAACATCTCTTTTATTTTATTTCTAAAAGGGGTGTTACATAAATGTTTAATTTTCTATTTTATCTTTTATGATTAATGCTAATTTTTCTCAAATATTTCTAATAAATTGTAGAAAGTTAATATTAGAATTTTATACTTAATTTAGTCAATCACATAAATTATTAATTATATATATTTCTTACTTTATGTATATAATCTTGAAACGTGAATAAAAAAAGAACGGATACTTTGACTTGTGTGTTCATTATAAAATTCAATGGCCACAATACAAACAACAAATCTGCGGACATAATTTTCAACAGCTAGCCACGTGCATTATGGGGGCCATATATTTACTTGATTTGGAAATTAAAATTAGAGTAGTGCTAGAGATATAACATATTTTATAATTTGTTGATGTGCCGTATTTTATTTTAGCATATTGATGAACAAATTATTTTAATGTTGTTTTCGGCCCCAACATGCCACATGTAAAATAGTTGTAGAATAAATTATGTCTCTAGCATTATTCTTAAAACTATGTCACGTATCTCTGTCCCATTTAACATCTCACTTTTTCTGAGCCTACAAATAGAGATCGAAACGTACTAGTTTTTTCACCCTTCTCCACAATATCATTCATTCCGATATAGAGTACAAATTAAGTAGAGAGAAATATGGGTTCTAATAAGATATTTCTTTTACTTGGTCTTTCTCTAGCTATTGTTCTTCTGATTAGTTCAGAGGTCGCAGCTAGAGAGTTGGCCGAGACTCAGACCACCACTACAAACAAAAACAGTAAGTTTTATCTCGTATCTTAATTTCTGTATAAATAGCTAGCTAGTTCTCTTTAATCCAACTCTAATTTGTTGCGTTGTTCATAAAATTAGACAAAAAAATGTCTAATTTATCTAGATAAAACTTCGTCAGTATTTTGTTAGGTAAATTAAGCGGTTTATGACCAGTTACCGAGTATTACTCTTTCAGAAATTCATGAGTGATTTAACTTGAGATTTGTATGCAATTGGTGCATAGTATTAACAAAGAAATAAATAGTTGTTGCATAGTATGGTTGGCAGCCATATATATTACTACCTCCGTCCCATAATAAGTGATATTTTAGGTGATTTTATTTGTTCTAAATTATTTGATGTTTTAAAAAATTTAAAAGCATTAATTATAATATTTTTAAAATTACTCTTCATTACTTCTACTTCAATACCCAGATCCTTTTAACTCTTTCTATCTCTCTCCTTATTAATACAAAGGGTATTATAGACAAATGATACTATATTTAATACTATACAATCATTTCCTTAATGGTTGTGCCCAACTCTAAAACATCACTTATTATGAGACGGACAAAGTATTAGCTTTAATTGGCTATCATGATTCTATACTATAAATGCAGCTGAGGCAGCTACTGTTGATGGGAGGAGCGGATATAATGGATATAACGGCGGCGGTGGAGGTTACCACAACGGCGGTGGAGGCTACCACAACGGCGGTGGAGGCTACCATAACGGTGGTAGTCATCATGGTGGTGGTGGTGGGTGCAGCCACGGATACTGCCGTTATAGGTGCTGCAACTATGCAGGTGAGGTGGTGGACGCAGAGACTACCGAAGTCAAGCCTCAGAACTAGAGGAGTGTTTTGATCTGATGATGCATGCATGTACTCTATTATATATAGTCGTGAATAATGTATGGATAATATATATATATACTACTTCACAGAGTGTAGTGTGTATATATATATATATATATATATATATATATATATATATATATATATAAATAAAAGCAGCATGATCAGTCAATGTATGTTATTATATGAATGTAAGGAGTAGTGCTATTTGTGTTTCAGTCAATATAAATGGAAAATGTTATGTTCTCCTACTTTTTTGTCCCTACATTTGCAGCTAACTAAACAACTGAAAAATCTTTTTGAAATTTTAAATATTTATGAAGCCTATTATGCCTTACAATGCCGACTTGACACGGTTGCGTTTGCAGTCGGTAAAATGTGATGCTTTCTGGAATAAAAATAAATAAATAAATAAATAAATAAAATGTGATGATTTGTAGATTCATGATTTATTTTGTAAACGTATTTGGTTGATTATATATATTGATGAATCGAATCCTCAGTCATTTTTATACCCATTTCGGCCCTTGCCACGGTATGTATACAAGACTGCCATTTGAGTTACCACCGAACCCATCACGGGTACCATTTATGCTACATATAAATTGAAGAATGAAATTAACTTGCAAATGGAATAAAGAAGGGAATACTATGAAAAATATAAAAGAATTGATTTTCATCTTAAATTTATTTTTAATTAGAGGCATACTAATTAATGTTTAGGTAAAAAGTATTATCTTGTAAATTTATTAAATTTCTAATCTCTGCTTTTCTTTGAGACTCATTCATTTGTTTAAATATAGTTTTATATGCTATTTTTTCCTTTAGAATGTACGATATAAAGACATGAATATTTGGGCTTAATGCCCATCCTCTTAATTTTGTATTATCCATTAGGAATATTTAGTTGTACGAATATTGACATTTTTTTTGGACTTTTTATTTGGAATACTTTAATTTAGAATGTAATCACTTTTACTTTTTAGATTGTACGTTGTAAGACTTAAATTTAAATAATTGTTAGATAGTTGTTTCATGTGCTTCGAAGTTATAATAGTCCAAGACCGCACGACAAGGTTAAGTTTGTAAAATTTTCAAATGCAACTTGTTGGTTGATTTCGCAATCAATAAATATGTGTAAGTATATATGGTCAATAAATAATAAAATGAAAAGAGAGTTGTCGATTCCACGAGAAATTAATTATAACGTTTTCCAAACATCAAATTCAAATCAAGTCAATCTTATTTAAACGGATAAATGAATTAAAATTACTAATTTAACTAAACACAAATAACTAAATAATAAAATATAACTACATAGATAAATCCATTTAAGAATTCAATTTCATCACATACTTCATTCAGATATCATAACTCTTCATTTAATTATACGGTTACGATGAATTGTTAACCGAGAATTCGTTAGTATTTATACGTCTCTTCTGATAGTCATATAAACATATCCTTTCTAAATCCACCACAATGGAAATAGAATCGGAAAGAACATCCTAACTAAATAACTCACTATATTCTTATGTGAATTAAATTAACAAGGAATTTAAGTATAGATTCTCCAATTGGTTACACATAGCATATATGTATATCTCTATCCTATACACGGATCATAATATGATTCTACACTAGCAAGAATCTAATCATCATATTAATTTATCATGTAATTCACGTAAGTCAATCACTTTGACTAGGTCTATAAATAATTAACTCTAACCTTGATTTAGTAATGCTAGAATATCTAGTTTCTATACATCAACATAGGTTTGAATATTTATCATTACAAATTAATCATGCTTCAAGAATATACTTTCAAGTTTGAATCCTAGCATGCTCACCCTATTCAATTCAAAATCATATGTCTTCATGCCTGTAATTCACACACCTTAAGTTAATCAATTTCATGTCTCAAGGATTGGCTACATAGTCATATTACCACATAACGAGGCTAAACAATGTCTAAGTAGTCATGCTTGTGCGTATACTACATGTGTATACCTTAACCCACATTAGTTCATACCTTAGAATTTCATTACTTGAATACGTGTGCATCAGTGGAAATTATGTGTAACCAAGATGACACTCATGTCAACGTGTCTATAGGCATAACGAATCCTAATATACATGCTTGCGTAATCATAACATAATTCTCATGGTAATTGATGCTATTTAGCTTTCACTTTCTAAGTTTTCTTTCAAAATTGCACTAAATCTATAAAAGGCAACATAGAACATGCAAAGCATCTCGTGGTCATTACTCACATGTGTTAGGCCACATATATAAGTCATATAAATGTTCTTATATGGTCAGAACCTATAAGGCATCGTTTTGGTCAAGTTAGTTCCCTCAAGGTTCTTAAGTTTCTTCTTTGAAAATCTTTAAATCCATCAATCTCGTATGCTAACGTGTTTAACATTTTAAACATGCATTTCAAGTTAATATAAACCATACTATCGTGTTCATAATTTTAGAATGCATACACGATATGTTCGTAACAAGTTCTCTTTCGAAACTACAAGTTTCCTTTTAAAACATATGCTTTTTGTACTAACATGGTCATGACATATACGTATAGCATCAAGGAACACATGCATAAGAGTTACACCTGTATTCATGTATGTCCATAGTGGTACGACTACGTTAGCATAATCAGAAACTGTAACAGAAGGCCAAAATAGTTTACAGGAACCTGCGCAGCTGCGCAGGCACCAGGTATAAACCCGGCACAGCTGCGCCGGTGTCCGGCCAGTGCTTGAGCAGTTTCTGCTTTGGCAGAAACTTAAGCCATACTCAGATTTCTTCAACAATTTGATCCTATACAAGCCATATTACAGTTCTAAACTATCAAGACAACTTATACAATACATAGCAAGCTTTCTCTAATCAAATGATCATTCAATTTAACACAATCAAGAATTTGATAATGAAGATCACGAATGGAAATTACCTATGTGAAACACTTGCTGCTAAACAATTCTTCCTTAACCCAAATGGGAACTCAATATACTAACTCTACTAGATAATATCTCAGCAAAAGAAAGTACAAGGAGGAGAGCTTACTCTTATAGGCATTTGAAAATATAGACAAAACATTTACTCACCAAATCAAACCAAAGGATTGCAAGTATGTTCAATAGATAAGAAAGAGTTGGTGAGGGTTGGTGATTCCACTCATGAATCCCACTCCCCATCTTATGATTATGGCTATGTTTGTTGAATTTAAGATGAATATAGAGTGTAGCTAGCTTATTGTTTGTTCACGTGTGGGAGAAATGAAGAGGAAATGGACTCTTATTTAGGGACAATGTAATAACTCAGCACTTGCTAATACACTAAGTTATATAATATATATACACATAGTATATATTTAAGTTATCTAATTAAATCGGTGTTGCAATGCTACTTCAATTAATAACACAATGTATCAAATAGGGGTACACCACATATAATCCATGCACATTTTTCTTAATACCAACTATAATTTAATTGGGTATTATCATTACTCATTACCATAACTGTTATTATTATATTTGAAATAACTTATTGAAATCATTATCAGTTAACAATAGTTTATTGATATTAATATAAAGTGATAGGGTATCATATTAATGTCTATTCATATATAACATGTAACTCACATAATGTCATTAATCATACTATATAGTCTACATATATACTATGTAGACGTATTAATGTGTCACCTTGTACTATATATAATATATAGTTAACTACCATATATTACAAGGTTTACTTATCACATGCTTGTATAAAAATAATAAATCAATTAAATATAATATAATAATATTATATTATCAGTTCTCTTACTCATTAATTATTATTTATTCATAATAATAATTAAACAACACATTATCGATTAATTAATCATAATTAAAATTAATCAATAGGTTCAAATCTTGCCACTATATTCAAATAAATTGAATATTTAATTATTAATAATCTCATACATTCTCTGATATTAAATCCTTAAGGTTAGTCTACTAATTTAAATAACTCATTAGTGACTTCCTTTAATCATTTCACAAATTCACATAACCACATAAGGTTTAAATAAACTCACAAAACTAACTCGTTAAAATTAAATTACATATTTAATAAATAAGGAGTTTAAAATTCATGGTCGTTACAATATGTCCTCCTAATCGCGAGCCAAAACCGCAGCCTTCTTTCCAGCAGAATCTTACTTAAACAAGGTAACCAAATCAATCCTGCCGCAACCTGCGCCTAGGCGAGATTTTAGCCCTGAAGATGTGCGCCCCGGCGAACCTGTGCCTAGGCGAGGTTCTCAGGCTATGAAACTGTGCCCTAGCGAAGTTCACATAACTATTGCAGCTTTCTTTCATCAAGTGCTTAGATCCTTGCGCTTTTCTTCCTGGCCATTCCCTGCACATAAACCAATGCAAGTGCGTGAAATAAAACCTAAAAAGTTCTTGAAGTGGCAACATCTTCGGTTTAAATTGCATCAATTCGTAGGTATGATACTTATCAAATACCCCCAAACTTAAGATTTTACTTGTCCTCAAATGAAAATAACAAAGAAATGAAAATAACAAACAAATTATCTATATGAATGCAAATGCATGATCTACTTCTTACATGCCTACGAATCCAACAAGAAATCAATATAATGTTCAACCCAAGCCTCAAAGATATCATAAGATACTCAAACAGTAAATCAAATTAACGTATAAATCATCATTAACCAATCACTCAACCAAAATCTGTCATCACCCATGTTGTGCGTGTGTGCTCGCTAACCATTCCAATCACCAACAATTCAAAATTATCACATAACAACCTTCTTAGAGGGAAAATTTTAGTTCTATTTCAGTTATTCTGTAATCATGACAAAACCGGTTAAACATAGAAATTAACGAGTTCAGGGATTTCAAATGAGGCTTATTTCTCTTACTATTCACTCACGGGTGCGTTTTACGCTCTATCCCGCGTTCACAATCAACTGTGTAATGCTCGAATCTATTAGGCTTTTCATTGTTACCCATTTAGCGAACTTTCGACCAACGACTCCCAAACCAGACGGTTTTAGGGCGCTAGGTGTAGAAACACCCCCATGGGCTTACTTATTCAAGTAACAAAGGCTACAGACACAAACTAGTCAATGTGTTTTTTTTCTCTTTTTCTCAATTTTCTAATTTCTTTCCTTTTTTATATTTTTTTTCTTTCACCCCAAAGACTCTCCCAAACTCGAGTTATTACTTCATTTTAACCTTTACTTTCAGTATACCAATGTCATCAAAATTTAACTAAGATTTTCCCCCTAGAAACAACTTATGAACCCTTAAACTGAGTTGACTAGAAAAGTTAAACTCTACATGCTAACCAGTTACACAAGTTTCAGATAGGCTCAAATTTTCATCTTGATTAACATTAGAACTCATCATCATTCTTCACATTATTCGAGTTAACATGTAATACCAATCCTATCATCGACCGAGCTAAATACACATCAATCCATTGCTTAAACTCATGCAACAACTTATATGCCTAAATGCAAAGAAAACATATTTTTGTGATTTTTCTCAATTTTTACTTTTAATTATTATATATATATATATATATATATATATACAAACCATATAACTAATGTAAACTTAAACTAATGACATGCTCTAATCTAGAATGCAATTAGATTGATATGCAAAATGAACTACTATATGCAAATTAACTAATTGATAATTAACTAAATGACTACGTCTACCCCCAAACTTAAACTACGCAATGTCCTAATTGGATATAAAATTTAAAAGTTTGAGGATTGCCCTGAGCGATCAAGCGTCATGCTCGACAGGTGGATCCTTGGTAGGTGGGTCGTCAACTAGGTCCTCCACAGGCGGGATTGGGAGAAAAGCTGGTAATGGCTAGGGAACTGGGAACTAAAAATCTTCACCGGTGGTATTAAGTCGGGCAAAAGCAGCTGTCATAGACGCATTGAACTCATTCTGGGTGGCGAACATGTGATCCTGCCTGGCGGCCAACCCGTGGAGTCTCTGATCAAAATACTGTTGCATATTGCGGAACTGAAAGCTGAAAGTCTATTTTGTGCGGGACGAGTTTAAAGTCCCGGCTTGTTCTTGTTCTTGCTCTTCTTCCACAACAAAATCTGCATCTTGTTCGTTCGCCAGTCATCATCCTCAGAATCGAAAAATGTAAAGCTAAGACCGCTTGGGTGAGAATGCCCGCCTTTCCAACATGAGTACCTCTAAATCATATTGGGATCTAAGCACTGTAGGGGCTGCTGGATAGGTTCAGTGGTGCTCCATTGTACCCCTTCCCGGGCACATAAGGCACAAATCAATGATGGATACGGCAAGCCTCCCTGTAGTGGCCCACACAGATTTCAGCGTATGGAATGATGAATGATGCGGCCTACGTTGATCGATCGGTCTTTGACTATTGTGTATAGTAGAACTGCCTTCTCCTTCGTGACATCGCTCGTGTGTGTTGATGGTACTAGTTTGGCACACAAGAACGCATGCCATATCTTCTCATATAAAATGATATGGCCAGTTTGAAAGTGTGATCCATTCGATGACCATGTAGCGTTTGGATTGCACAACTCAGTCAAAATCTGCTTATAATTCGGTCCACTTTCCTTGAGGGTCGAAAACGAATAACTCAGTTGCGGTAGATTATAGTAGTCGTTGATCTCCTGAACAGTAAACGGGACCATCTTACCCTTCACAAAGGTAAAGAACGGTGATTTGTCGGGGGCATTTGCATAGAATTCCTTCACCAACTCCACCGCGACGGCTTCAGGCTGTAACATAAATGTTTCCCACCGCCTCTCGTGAATCTGTTGAAGCATAGCCCCATCAAACTCGTCAGGCGCCAAACCATGTTCCGGTGTCAACCCTTTGCCTGACAAATACTCTAACATCTCCGCCGTCTTGGCGTTCAAGAATTTTCGTCGGTCAAATTATCGAACGGGGGTGGATGAACTCTCCCCACATTACCTTTTCTAATGTCTGGAAGTTATGATGCCAACCGTATTAATGTTACTTGTACTTGAGTGAAGGAGCGGTTGTTTAGACCTTTCGTCAAACACCTTATGTGCGTGCTTGGATTGAATGTCAGACTTACCCCCAAACTTAACTTGTTTAGCCCAATTTGTAAATTTATCCACGTACTTGTGTAGAATCCTGAAATATACGTTGTCAATATCCCAAAACTTGATGTTACCTGTAAGTGGTATGACGAAATCACACGGGTGGACTGTTGTTGTGAAGAAATCCCCTCTATCCTCTGAAATTGGGTGAAGTTGAAACCCTAGATGTGGAATAGTTGTTAGCTTTGGTGATGAATCCTTGGAATTACACTTGAAGAGTGTTGGGTGTGGTGTTTACTCAAAATCTAGTGTGTTCCCTTTTGGTTTTAGTTAGGAGAGGTTGCAGAATTGTATTAGGATTGTGTTTAGTAACTGCAACAATCAGGTTTTTAAAACTAAAAATCGATGCCTGTGCCTAGGCGAGGTGATTTGTTCTTTAAAGCTCGCCGGGGCGAGTATGACCAGAGTGGTCTGCGCCTAGGCGTATGTTTTCCTGTACAAATCTGCACTGGGGCGAACTTTGTCTGACTGTTCTCGCCTAGGTGAGCTTCTTATGCCTTGAATCTGCCTAATTCATATAGATTATCCCATTAATTACTAGCTAGTTAATTAATACATAAACGCATAAAATATGATAAGCCAATCCATATGATGCCAATCAAATAGAAAGAAAATTAATTTAAACTTCACATGGGATTTCATTAAAAACTTAAATTAAAAACATGTTCAGCAGATAAAATTATAATCCACAAAATATTCCACATCAATGAAAGACAAAAATAAATAAAAGTTTAGAGAAGAAAAATTGTCCGCTGCAAGTCTTCTATCTCCAAGCTTCATCAATCCATGATCTCCATCTCCATTGATATCTTTGTTTGCTCTTGAACTTGGAAGAGAATTAGCCTCACGTGGTGTTTATTGGCTTTTTTTCCAACACTTTTTACAATCCCAAAATTAGACTATTTATAGGAGTTTATTTTTTCTAACCCTAATAGAATTACAATCCTAATTAAATTTACATACATAATATCCTAATTTTAATAAAATACTATAATACAATTCTTTTTCCAAATCTAAAATTAATTCTCATACAAAAATTAAGCTTTAGAGCATCCAAATCCTAGTAGAAATCATAAATCTTTGACCCAATTGAAAAGAATTTTCGTCTACTTTCTGCATTCCAATTCGCCAGCATCCAAATCCTTCACAAAACCAATGCCCCATCATTTAACTTCCACTTATTTACAAAACTACCACCTCTTTCTCAAAAATTCTAGATTTGACCTTTCTTTGCATATTAGGTATTCCTACAAGACAACATAAAAAACAAATAAAATGCACTAAAAATACTTGAAGAAAGCATAATATAAGTTCAAAAATATCCAAAAAATAGGTATAAAACCCAATTATCACAACTCTTTTTTGGAAAAAAATAATATGAATATATTAGTTTGTTAGTTTGCTTACTCTTGAATCATAATAAAGTCAATAATAATATTATAATTTGGAGCTGAAGAAGTTTTTGATAATTTGTTTTTTCTCTTATAATTTGGAATGATCTAATGTTGTATTTTTATTTTTAATCTTAATGTATAAGAATATATATATAGTGATAACAGGGGTCGGACAGAGACAGATTCAGGATTTTTTTTAGGGTAAAGGCGAATTTTAACTAATTTTTATGAGGTAATATATTTTAAATCTGAGTTAATCCTTTTGACAAATTAATAGTCGGCTTACCCAAAACAACAATAACATTAGCTTCCTTGATTGGACTATTTTCTGAATCAACAAAATTGAGTTGTTAATTAGTTTCAATACACATTCAGAGAAATTCAAAAATCATATTACAAATACATATGGACATGCTAGTATATATTATATACTTTTAGATAATATATATTTCCACCATTTTCCCGATGAATGACTAAAGATGGCTCAAGCAATAACAAAAACATAAACAAATCATTAGACAAACCATTATCATATAAAAACTTTTTCACTGAAGAGGGAATTGAACAATATTCCTTGTTTTGGAAGTGAACATAAAAGTACCTTGGGAATTAGGTGCCGGTGGTGGCTCTACTGTTATTATTTTTGCTTCAAGTTCCTTCTTTATCTTTTCACCTTTTCTCTTCTTTGAACTTAAGATTTATTTGTTTGTGAGGTGAGATGAGAGGAAAAGAGAAGGGTATGCGATAATAAAAATCCAGCAGAGGCAGTTCTGCCTATGCTGCCGCCGGAACAGATCCGCTCCTGTGGCCGAATCCTTTTCTAGGTGGATAATCAAACCTATTAGAAGCCAACTTTAAAATTTACATAGAACTGTATTTCATGAGTAATAATACGATGATAAAAAATTAAAAATAAATTAAAAATAAAATGATTTGTTAGATTATAATTAATTAATATTGCACCATATATAATATTAGACCTGACAATATAGTTGGTTAACTGTTAGGTCAACCCATATTAACTGGAATCAAATGGGTTGGTTAATTATTTTTATTTATTTGGGTTGGGTAAAGTTTGGAACAATATTTTTTTAAAAAAAATATAGGTCCAACCCGGTTAACCATTTTTCGACTCATATTTTATTCTAAATTCAAATCACAAGTTCTTTCCACCCATATTTAAATATTCAAGAAGCTCAATTTCTCATGGTTTTATTTCTCTAGTTAATCTTAATTTACGAATATCAATTAATTATATACTCCCTCCGTTCCAAAATAAACGTCCTAATTTATTTTTTTGGATGTTCCAAAATAAATGTCCTATTTCTATATTATTAACTATATTTATCTTATTCTTCCTCTTATACGCTCATAATCTATTTAATATACTTATTTTGAAACGGAGGGAGTAAAATTCAGTAATTATATATACACCCACCCCCACCCAAAAAAAAATAAAATAAATGATTATGTATACACCCCACCCAAAAAAAAAAAATCAGTGATTATATATGCACCCCCACCCCACCCCACACCCCACCCCCACGCCACGCCACTCCACCCCACCCCACACTCTCCCTCCAAAAATAAATAAATTATAATAGTGATTATGTATAAACCGATGTGTGTACACGTCACGTCTAAATAAGAAAAGCCGTAACCTCAACCAAAATCACATATTCCCACCCCCACCCCACCCAAAAAAAATAATATTATGTGATTATGTATACACCCCTTACCCTCTGCTCACCCCACCCCACCCCTCACCCCCACCCCCACCCACACCCACACCCAAAAAAAAAATATTATGTGATTATGAATACACCCCTTACCCTCCACCCTACTCTACCCCACCCACCCCCCCACCCCCACCCCCACCCCCCACCCCCCACCTCACCCAAAAAAATTATATTATGTGATTATGTATACACCCCTTACCTCTTACTCCCCCCCCCCCCCCCCTCACCCCCACCCCCACCCCCAACCAAAAAAAAAATTTATGTGATTACGTATAAACCACCCACCCCTCCAAAAAAATAAAAATAAAATATTTAGTGATTATGTATACATGATATATATCTAATAATAATTTATTTAATTGGATCATAATAATGGTAAGTTTGAAATTTAAAATATGGGTCGACCTATATTTGAACCATAACCATATGGTTCCAACCTACACAACTCATATTAAAAATGGTTAATATGGTTTTAGTTCTTAAATGGAACCATAACTATATTTTGAAAACCAAAATCAACTCATAACCATATTTTGTCAGGCCTATATAATATGTGAGTAGATCTAATTATTATAATTAATTATATTATTATACACATCATTTGGTATTCAATTTTTTATCACTAAAATATTATTAATAAAATAGAACGTGCATATGACAAATTATAATGACATAAACAAAAATATAAGCAACTCAATACGTCACACAAGCCTTAAAGCATAAATAAATAAATAATATTAAAACATGAAGATTAATAAAAATTAAATACAACACGAGATGATAAGGCCAGGGAAAAAAAATAAGTGATACGACATTTTTATCAAAGTCCGACATCAATTAGTAACACTAACAATTAATTTAGTACAGTATCTTTACATTATAACTTAAATGTAATGTATCTTTACATTATTAACTTAAATTTTGCTAAAGTTAAATGCATTCATTTTTCATCACTACACTCTGCTTATAAATTTTACATTTTAAAGTGAAACCTAAATGGCTAATCCTAAAATATTTTTAACATCCTACATGATTAAAAGATTAAAAAAAATATTTACAAACCACAACACTAATGGATGTGAAATAGCTCAATAATCAATTATGATTAGTTTAATAAACGTGCAAGGTACGGATTGTTCTAATATTTTTTGGAAACTAATATTTTCACATGATTTTTTAATATTTTCACATGAAAAGTGTCGTTATAGATGTATAACGACGGTAAAAATCGTCACCATCTATAGTGATGATTTTCCTGTAAAAATATTAAAAAGCCATGTGAAAAATATAGATATTCTCATCAATTCATCATCAAAAGAATGATATTCTCTCAGTTCAAAATATAGATCAAGTGTGTTTAACTTTCAAAGTCAATTTAATTTTTTCCAAAAGTGCTTTGGTTAAAAGCACAAATTTTGAACCAAACATGTACTTTTTAAAAGTACTTTTACAGAGTTATCAATAAACACAATATTTGCAGTTTTAATTTATAAGTACTTTTTATGTATACCAAAAATCCCCCAAACGGACTCTTTATTAATAACTTTAACGAGTCATGTAGTTTTTAATTATTTTTAATATTGAGAGTTTAAAAATTAGATATATAAAACATAAACAAAAATTTATTTTAAGAATTATTAGAATCAAAATATATTTGGGTCTCAAATCATCGTTACAAAAATTATAATTCATCTGCTCGAAAATATACGATCAAATTTGACTTTTCAAAGTCAATTTGAGATTTTTTATAATTCTAATTTTATGTGATTCATTAAACCTTTATAATAATATAAATATCTTCTAATTAGTATCACTATATATTTAGATAGTTTATAATTTTTTTAATTGTCTGATTTGAAATTAAAATAAATTATATTAAATTAGAATTTAAAAATATTTTAAATTGATTTAAAAAAGTTAACATTACTCTTAGATTTTGTAACGAAGGAAGTATGAATTAAAATTAAATACATTTTAATTTTTTAATAAAAGAGATAAGGTTCTAGTATATTAATAAAATTAATTGGTTAATAAATTAATAACTATGCAGAAGGCACTTGTATAATGGAAACAACTAGCACAACATGAATAAATAGTCAAATTGTTGATTAATAGATATTTCTCATGTTCCATACTATTTGATCATGGTTGATTTTTTAAAGTTGACTTAATAAAATTTTAAATTCAAAATAGACATAAATTATTTTAATTTTTAATTAATAGAATGATGAATATTATAAACTATCTAAAATATATTGGGCTAAATACAATTTTTTACATGAAATACTATCATATTCATGATTAGGCCCCCAAAAAATTTGGGCTTGCACTTTACTACATCAAGTGTCTAATTTTATACAATTTAGCCCCTAATTTCATAATTCGGCCAAAATAGGTCAGAATACCTAATTTTCCAGCTAGATAAGAATTTTATACGGTTTGACTATATAGAATACGGGATAATAACACTTATGTTACATTAAGTACCACCAAATTCATAATTTACTACATCAATTACCTAATTCATATAAAATTTATATAAATACTTATTTTGACGTATTAAATTTGTATAAATCCTTATAAATAATTATTATATGTTAAATTATTAAAATTAAATATTAATACAAATATTACCAAATATATTTTTTTATTTTAAAATTTTTAAAAAGACTTGATTTCCAAAAAAAAAATCAATAAATTTTAAATATACAAATTATATTTTTAACACGAATAACATTAAACTTTTAAACAATTGACAAAAGTTCCCAAAATTTAATTAATTAAACAATACCCTTTTTATATTGGAAGAGCATACAAAAGGAGGAAAAAAATTGAAAAAGAGAAAAAATGACACATTTACTCCCTTTCCTCTCTCTTTCTCTCTTCCCTAATCCTTCAAATTGTTTTGTTCCTTCAAATATGAAAATTTCAGCGCCTTGAATTCTATCCAGTAGCTTTAATCGACTTACGGAGAAAATAACCTGAAAATTTATAATTCAAAGACTTTTCTGACGGAAAAATGCTAATTATCGCCATTGAAGGAGGAAAAAGGATATGGTGTGCAAAAAGTGAGTTGCAAAAAGAGAAGGTACATAAGACGGCATAGGTAATTTATTTTGGATTTGAAAAGTACGTTGTTTTTATTTAATTAGTTAAAAGATTCTTCTAACAAATAATATTTAATTAGTTTATCCAACAACACTTTCTTTCTGTCAATTTTCTATTTTATTCTTCAAACAAACAATAGTTAATATATATTGTATTTATAAAAAAATTAATTTTAAAATTGTATATATAATTTAACAAATTGTATGTATAAAGTTTACAACTTAAATTTTGCAAATTATAAATTATATCATAAATTATAAATTTACGTCTTAAATTTTACAAACTATATCACAACTTAAATTTTACAAATTGTATTTATAATTTTAATAATTTTATTTATAAATATTTATAATTTTAAATTGTATTTATAATTTTATTCTATATTTCTACAGTATTAGTTTCTTTTTTTAAAAAACATTATTGTATTTATAATTTTTTTTGTAGTTTTAATTTTTTTTTCTTTGGGGGTCAAATCATGAATATGGTGGTACTTGATGTAACAAAACTGTAAATAACCTTTCACTACAAAAAAAAAGGTCATTGCCGACGGTCCATGCCGTCGCCAATGACCCTCCCGCCGTCGGCAATGAGGTCATTAGCGACGGCAGGCCCCGTCGCCCTAGAGGTCGTCGCCCCTGGCTCCCGTCGCTCGCCGTCGGAAATTAAGTCATTGCCGACGGGGTCATTACCGACGGCAAGCCGTCGGCCATGAGTCATTACCGACGGCACTAGCGACGGACATGCCGTCAGCAATATTCATTTTTAAATTTTTGCTATATAGTCATTCTCGACGGCACTGCCGTCGCCAATGAGTACATTTCCCATCGCCAATGACCAATAGGTCATAGCCGACGGCACCCCGTCGCCAATGACCCCGTCACCAATGACCTGCTTAAAAAAATATAAAATTTTCAAAATTTCGCTGTTCATTTACATATACATAATTGTACCTGTTATAAATTAAAAATAAATAAATAATGACAATGCACGTATATCAATAACAATCATATCTTTTACTATCAACAATCAATATAGTTAAATACAAAACTCTATGCATATACAACTCAAAAGCTATATAAATACATACATGAAAGTCCAAATATAACATAAACTAACTACAGCCCAAGATCAGGAATGTCAGTGCCATCATCACTGCCATTTATCGTACGACCGCCGGACCCACCCTCTATAGTCTCATCAGCATCAGCCCGACGATCATCATCATCTCCTCTATGGGCATCGCCTGTGCCGCAGCCTCCACCCCCACAAGTCTCATCAACAAGACCCTACAAAAGTAAAATATTAATAACGAAGTCGAAAATAGAGCATATTTAAATTATTTTAGTTTATGTTCTACAAGTGTTGGCAAGTTTGGCAAACGGGCTGATAACTCGGCCTCCGTATATCGAAATCGAGTCCCGTAAGTTGTAACGCGTGTCTAATACCTATGCAGTGCTATGTCTATGTTTGCGTGTCGTTTCGACGATCGAGGTGAGTTTTGGTCTCTTTTTCGGCTTTTTGCCTAAATATTGGCAAGTTTAGCAAAAGGGCTG
Source organism: Panax stipuleanatus (assembly GCA_020205555.1). NCBI lineage: Eukaryota > Viridiplantae > Streptophyta > Magnoliopsida > Apiales > Araliaceae > Panax > Panax stipuleanatus. The sequence continues at coordinate 134,254,128 of CM035118.1, read as the reverse complement.
ACAACTCGGCCTCCGTATATCGGAATCGAGTTCCGTAAGTTGTAACGCGTGCCTAATACCTATGCGGTGCTATTTCTGTGTTTGCATGTCGTTTTGATGACCGAGGCGGGTTTCGGTCTCTTTTTTGACTTTTTGCCTAAGTGTTGGCAAGTTTGGCAAATGGGTTGATAACTCGGCCTCCGTATATCGGAATCGAGTCCCGTAAGTTGTAACACGTGCCTAATACCTATGCGATGCTATGTCTATGTTTGCGTGTCATTTCGACGACCGAGGCTGGTTTCGGTCTCTTTTTTGGCTTTTTGCCTAAGTGTTGACAAGTTTGGCAAATGGACTGATAACTCGGCCTCCGTATATCGGAATCGAGTCCTGTAAGTTGTAACGCGTGCCTAATATCTATGCGATGCTATCTCTATATTTGCGTGTCGTTTCGACAACCGAGGCTGGTTTCGGTCTCTTTTTCGACTTTTTGCCTAAGTGTTAGCGAGTTTGACAAATGGGCTGATAACTCGGCCTCCGTATATCAAAATCGAGTCCCGTAAGTTGTAACATGTGCCTAATACCTATGCGGTGTTATGTCTGTGTTTGCGTGTCGTTTCGATGACCGAGGCGGGTTTCGGTCTCTTTTTTGACTTTTTGCCTAATTGTTAGCAAGTTTGGCAAACGGGCTGATAACTCGGCCTCCGAATATCAAAATCGAGTCCCGTAAGTTGTAATGCATGCCTAATACCTATGCGGTGCTATGTTTGTGTTTACGTTTCATTTCGACGACCGAGGCGGGTTTTGGTCTCTTTTTTGACTTTTTGCCTAAGTGTTGGCAAGTTTGGCAAACGGGCTAATAACTCGGCCTCTGTATATCGAAATCGAGTCCCGTAAGTTGTAACGCGTGCCTAATACCTATGCGGTGCTATGTCTATGTTTCCGTGTCATTTCGACCACCGAGGCGGGTTTCGATTTCTTTTTCGACTTTTTGCCTAAGTGTTGGCAAGTTTGGCAAACGGGCTGATAACTCGGCCTCCGTATATCGGAATCGAGTCCCGTAAGTTGTAACGCGTGCCTAATACCTATGTAGTGCTATGTCTGTGTTTGCGTGTCATTTCGATGACCGAGGCGGGTTTCGGTCTCTTTTTCGGCTTTTTACCTAAGTGTTGGCAAGTTTGGCAAACAGGCTAATAACTCGGCCTCCGTATATCGGAATCGAGTCCCATAAGTTATAACGCGTGCCCAATACCTATGCGGTGCTATGTCTGTGTTTGCGTGTTATTTCGACGACCGAGGCGGGTTTCGGTCTCTTTTTTGGCTTTTTGCATATGTGTTGGCAAGTTTGGCAAACGGGCTGATAACTCATCCTCCGTATATCGGAATCGAGTCCCGTAAGTTGTAACGCGTGCCTAATACCTATGTGGTGCTGTGTATATAGATTTCAGGGTTTTTATTTTGGATTTCAGGGTTTTAGCTTAAGTTTATCTTATGGGTTTTTATATATGTCGAATAACTATTTGAT